>OZ007575.1:44075111-44242611 GCA_963931925.1 Onchidella celtica | reverse complement strand
ATTTCGGTTTCCGGAAACTTGAAAACACAACTTAATGTTTTCAATAGAGGCAAACTCTTAGTCACAGATGATAGATCGTTGACGAACTGGCTGTTGTTTGACAGGTAGCTATTTTATACAGGTTAAGTCAAGTTTAGTTGTGGCAGTACATGCAAGAGGTCAATCAGTGGTCGTTTCTTGTCGGAGACCTGTTTGTACGGGAAGTCCAGCGGAAATTGCAGGCAGGCACGAGAGGTCCTAATGGTTGTCACTTCACTTTCCCTGGCATAGGGATAGACCATGATTTCCTGTCATATCTACTGATGGATACTGGAGAGGCTACTTTTTTCCGGCCTTTCTTGTTACTTGTCTGATCTATCTATCTATCTATCTATCTATCTATCTATCTATCTATCTATCTATCTATCTATCTATCTATATATCTGTCTGTCTATCTATCTATCTATCTATCTATCTATCTATCTATCTATCTATCTATCTATCTATCTATCTATCTATCTATCTATCTATCTGTCTGTCTATCTATCTATCTATCTATCTATCTATCTATTTATCTATCTATCTATCTATCTATCTATCTATCTATCTATCTATCTATCTGTCTATCTGTCTATCTATCTATCTATCTATCTATCTATCTATCTACCTAAACAGTTATAGTTTGTATTCAACTGTCGTAAGCAAGATTTTGCCAATAGCCAGCAATAATCCCCAGGTCAGGACGCTGTGGACACGCCAGTAATAAACAGTGGCGACACCATCAGCCTGCAGTTGACAGGTGACGACAGTCACTGTTCAATACAACGTGCCGAAAAGCGGTGCGTGAGCGGTGGCTCATAATTATCGTCTCTTGTCTGCTCTGTGATGGTATAAAATAAGGCAATATAAGATAAGAATCCCGTTATTATCTTTTAAGGGATAAAAATTCAATGTCACAGAGCGTTGAAGAGCATGCACATCTCACGTAATATTACATGAACATACAATAACTCAAAAACAGACAGTGCACACGGAATAATGTAATAATGTGTATTATATCTATTACATTGGCACAGTCGATTATTATGGTGTTCACGCATACCACAACTCTAACAGAGCTGCTGTAAGTTTATCGTTATTAGGAGCGCGCATAAGGTGAGCAAAGATAATAATGAATCAAAACCCAGACATTCTATTGAAAAGATTAAACACAACAACAGAATCTGACATTTTCATTACATATTTAGGGGAAGACAAATTCTCGTCGAACAAGTCTTTCATATGCTCTTTGGGAGCTGGACGGGTCAGGAATCAGGATTTTCTTCAGCAGTCTTTCTGCTCGATTTTAGTTCCCCCGGGAAATTGCAGTCGAGTCAACCGGAGACCGAGATTTTGTGACCTTTGATCAGCTAAAGTAAAGCTTTAAAAAACGTTTTAAAAGGAAAGCCTGGGAAAAGAGCCCCAGTTTTGTTCAAATCCTGGACGGTGACGTGTTCTGGATAGATACGGGATTGAAGCAAACTGGTGTTGTAGAGAAGTAAAAGAAATCAATGACGAAGTAAAAGCCCTAAATTAACACAGATAAGAGACAAATGGCGCGAGATAGACGTAGGGCAAGGACAGCTGAAGGTGGGCAGAGACAGACAAGCAGGTAGCTATAGGCAGACCACAGATAAATCTGATATCTGATTCAGACTTCCATCAACAGGGATGACGTCATAGTTGAGCTGGAGAGAGAGAAAGAGAGAGAGAGAGAGAGAGTTGGGAGAATTGAGGGGTACGGGGAGATGTGGAGGGTGACAAAAGAGCGAAATCGATAGACAAGAAGAATGAGATCAAACGTAGGCGGAGTAATTTTCTGATGCTGGTTGGGTGTAATGAGTGTTTCCGGCAGACTAGCGGCAAATTTAACAGGAGGACACCCGCAAAGGACGGAACCACTGAACCGTTAGATACACTCTTTTGATAACTCAAGCAAGATTGTAGTCAACCAAGCCAGAAAAATGGCATTCTTGCTAATCAGACTCGAGGACACCGGGGGATTTTTGTTTTGAACTCAAATTATTATAATATTGTCTTATTTTGCCATTTCACGTCAGTTTGGTCCCTACGGCAAGACTGTAATTTTAATCTTCGATCTTAGGTTGATTCGCTGTCTAGAACAGAACTGAAGGTCTGTGAGTTGTTGGAGAAATGCTTTGTTTTGTTGTTCTAAAGGGTGTTTTGTTCATTCAATTTACCGTACTTAAAATAATATGTGTTGGTGTAGATCTATATTCAGAATTGGCTTTCTGCCAGTTGGACCAATAGTTGCTCCCAGCTGGACCCCACTCCTAAAGCTTTGAAGGTATTCCCTACTAGGGTAATCTGGTCTTGTCAAGTACATACAACACCAGGTTGCAATATACACCTGACATCTCATTGCAGTTTTTACAGAGCACAACGACGATTGTAATATTTTGACCGCGCAGGTTTTGAGGCTGGCTTTGTCCATTTTACATGTTAAGCCGCATGTTCATGTGTGCGCAAGGGAAACAGCAATGGAAATGTTGTCATCAAGTAGTAAAAAGAAAGAGTGTTTCCATGGGTACGGGAACAGCGATGTTTTTGACGGTTCCGTGTCCGCACACATGAAAACCCAGGTTTACGTGTTTACTGACAGAACAGTATACCTGTCCAGGGCCGGATTAAAACCTGGCTCAAAGTACTTAAGCGATTATTTTGGTGCCCCCCCCCCCACCCCCCAAAACCGTATAATTATGTAATTCAAACTATAAACAAAAATGAACCACAAAATGAAATTCTAGTTTCAAAATGTAACAAAACCTACAATAAGATGGGGATGATGTTTATTTTTGCAAACTTCCACCTTATTTTATTTGGAAAGTATAATTATGGCCCGTGGTAAATCCTGTCATGAAAAATATCTGTGGTGCCCCCTTTCACATTCCCTTGATGCCCTAAGCACGTGTTTATTTTGCTTAGTGGTTAATCCAGCCCTGTGCCTGTCGGAACAATCAGGTTAGCTTTTCTGTGTCGTATCTGGCCAGCAACACCCTGTGTTTCCTTCCAGTGTCAAACTGAAATATTCTGCATGTTCAGATCTCTGTGAGTTGTATTAGTGCGATTTGATGGTCGACATCCCTTTCTGTCACTCTGCTGCTATAATGTTGTCTATTTTTCGTACTTCGTGTGTTATTGTTCCTGCACGTTCGCATAATTATGCCGTGGGCTACCTACGACATTATCTCTATAGTATCATCTTTACATATTAGTAAAGGCAGATTCTGGAAATATTACTCTGCTAAATTTGTTGGATCTATCAGCAGCGTTCGACACCATCGATCACGAAATCCTGCTCAGAAGGCTAGAAACATCGTTTGGAATCAGAGGGGTCGCCCTTAAATGGGTCGAATCTTACCTGTCAAATCGCCACCAATTTGTTGTAACCAACAAAATAAGATCTTTTTCTTATGCGCTTCAGTATGGCGTACCACAAGGCTCAGTGCTTGGTCCTATTTTGTTTACTATCTATACTATTCCACTTGTACATGAAATAAAGAAATTTAATTTACAATATCATTTCTATGCTGATGATACCCAGCTCTACAGTTCTGCCTTGCCATGCGATGTTGACAGCCTTCTGCAGCAGGCTGGAAACTGTATAACAGAAATTAAAAGCTGGATGAACCAAAACAAACTGGCACTAAATGAGGATAAAACTGAGGTTATTTTATTAGGCCGTGAGCGGGTTCTGCAAGAAGTGGACAGAACTGAGATGATAATTGGCACTAATTCAATAGAAATTTCAAAAAAAGTAAAAAACCTAGGGGTTTACATTGATTCAAATCTTTCTATGTCGTCTCAGGTTAGTCACCTCATTCGTATTCTATACATGGAAATCTGGAAAATTGGTAAAATCAGACATATTATTTCAACTGAAACTGCGGCTGTTTTAGTAAATTCTTTTGTACTTTCAAAGCTTGACTATTGCAACTCCCTTTTGGCTGGAATTTCACCAAAAAAAAATATTAGAAAACTCCAAATTGCTCAAAACAATGCAGCGAGACTTGTTTTGAAGAAAAAGAAAAGAGATTCAGCACTCCCACTTCTGCAGAGTTTGCACTGGCTGCCAGTCGAGAAAAGAATAATGTACAAATTGTCATCCATTTGTCACAAATGTGTCAATAATACTGCTCCATCGTACCTAGTTGATTTAACTGATTACTATGTTCCATCTCGTCAACTAAGATCATCATCTGACACTACAAAATTGAAAGTACCTAAAATGAATCTGTCCACTGTAGGAGAAAAGTCCTTTTCATTTCTTGGCCCTACCATCTGGAACACTCTTCCAAAGACAACCAGGGAAATTAATGACATTGGTTCTTTCAAACGCCATCTGAAGACCCATTTCTTTCAGACAAACTAGGCTAGGTGTTTTTCGGCAGCAACAATAGTAAATATTTTTGAATTTCTTTTGTGTATGCGTGTGTGTGTGTGTGTGTAAGAGTTTGTTAAAGCGCCCAGAGCTTGTCATCGACGGGGTTGGGCGCTATATAAATGCAATATATTATTATTATTATTATTATCTATCGTACATAAAATGTATGTAATATGAATAATTCCTGAATTACATCCTGCCTGTTATCGTACCGAACTGCATGTTTTAGTGCTTTGTGCTTGTCGACATTGGTATTTGTCTACCCATTCACTACCCCGTTTATATGTGTAGGTATTTATCTCCTTATTCTTTTACCCACTCATGTATCTAGTTGTTTGTCTCCCAATCCGTTTCTCCCAAAATATTTATCCACCCCTGCTTTTGTCGGCCTGTGTGTCTGTCTCAACACCCAAACGTTTCTGTACGCTATCTTTCGCACTCAGATGTCCTCATCGATCTGTTTCTCACATCGTACTGAAATGTTCGTCAGTATAGAAGAAATGATGAAGCCTGTCAGACTGTTTCTGTACTGTTTCTTATCTTTGCCCGGTTGTTTGTCTATCTTCGGATGAACATTGTTTTCACGTCTTACTGTATTCTTCTGGAACACGACCAAAGATGGCGTTTCAACGAAATTATATTACTTCCTTTGTTTTCAGTGTTATCTATTTATTCAAGACCGTCGCTTTTGTTCTCGAAACATTCCAGTTTCCAGTTGAAATCTTTCCCGCTTCCTCATGGCTGGCGCCAATCCGCCTCTAAATCTTAAATATGGTAAATATGCAGACTTAATGAGGTATTATACTAAGCCAGGAACGTCACCGCCAGTAAAGTTGCTGCTAGCAAGAATGTACACCCGAGAAATAGTGGCAGAAGCTAACGGGGATTAGTATGATAAGACGTTCCCGGATTTACTGAAAAAGTATAGGAAATAATGGTATGCACTTCTTGTCTGCCAGCATCTGACTATGCTGTTCTGGGCTTTGTGTGGTACCAGCCATTATGATGTGGGATTTGGAGGGCCCTTTGAGAGTGCAAGAAAGCCAAGGACAAACAACACGTTTGAAGAGGGGTCGCAGGTGGTTGGTGGGAGCTTCTGGTGGGATCTCCTACGGTCCTATCATTCTGTCACATTCTATCTGCCGTCTTGCTTTCTCCTCGCACAGTGTGACCAAAATCGTGTCCACGTGTTGTCTCCAAACTCAAACTCAAATTGAAACTCAAGACAGGAGTTCTCTTCCGTCTAAGATCTATTGTAGTCTCGCTCTCCCAAGAGCTTTAAGTTTCCTCGCTCAGAGAAAGATAGGGAACGGAATTGAATGACACAGTTACTATATTTAGGTTTACGTCATGGGACATTCGAACTGTTCAAAGCGGCGGTTAAGCATAGTTATGGACTTTATACACACTTTTCATGTGCAGTTGATCTTTATGCCTCGAATCGCCCTTATGAAGTGCATAACAACTGTGTTTAACCACCACGCGGAACAGTTCGAATGTCCCACGACATCATCAGTAAATTTAAATATAGTAACTGTGCCGTTAAATCCCGTTCCCTATAGAAGATGGTCTTTGCCCTCCGCAATTCGCCTGAACAATGTCACCTTTGCTAGATGTGTGCCACATTTCACAAAGATTCTATGCCATGTCACTTCATGTATGCCTTTTATTGGGTTATGAAATATATTCATATTATGATGATGCATAAGATGTGTGTACCCTGTACAATACGCTCTTAAAAGCTCTGTGAAAGAGAATTTCCCTCATAGGGTTGTAACATGATTACCTTATCTTAGATTTTCAAAACATTTAAATTTATATACATGTAGATCGTTTTGACTACAATGATGGGAATGCCCATGCCTTGACCTCCCCTGAGATACTATTCTACCCTGAGAAACTAATGTTTACCCAAACAGATGTATCGACATTGAAAACTAATTATCTGACTATTATCTCCCCACATCCCAGAAATCAATCCGGGTGGTCCGTACTATTTGTTTTTCAGTTGAAACTCTCGATGGTCGGTCTGGTGAGATGAGGGTGGAAATGATAAAAACCGGAGGTAAAACACACCATGTGAACGGACATAACTGTGTTTTTCATGTACGGAAGTTCAGAGCTTGTGGTTGGGTTAAAGCTTTGGTGAAATGTCCAGGGTAGTCATGGAATTGGCGACCATTAATTCTTGTTTGTTCCAACTCCTTCTTTTTGCACGAGTGAGAAATTCCATGTAACACATTTGCGGCTTTACTATTACTATAAGGAGTGGAATAAGTCGGAATTGTGAAACAGCTTGATAAGTGCCACAACGTATTTTAAACAAGTGTCAAAGAATGCATTTGTGATACCTCTTCTACATACTAAAAGATCTCCAGTTGTTCAGAAAATGCACACAGAACATAGAAGAAGTAAGGTTGCGAATTGTTAGTATTAAGATAAGTGAGCCGAAATGACACTGTGACTGCTGCAATATGATCCCATACACATGCAAGCTGTTATGAAATTTACACGGTGTTCATGACGTATTTCGTCCATGTAAAGTTAGAAGTATTGGTGAAAACTAATTCTCACTTTGATAATGGTTTGTATTGTTAATTACTTGGCATCATAGAGTGGAATTTTAAACCCTTTCGTTTGTCACCTTATGGAGCGTATTAACTCCAGTACAATAGGAACAGCCGGAACTAATGACATGTTATAATTGAGTTCTCATTAATGTGTTTGTGGATGAGCAGACTACCCGACAGCACAGCATACTGTCAACATGTGATATATTCATCAATTTTTCCTTTCCTATTTTCTTCATGGCCTAAGCTGCTTTCAGTTAAGCCTAGAATCTAGACACACACGTCGATTTCGATCGGCAGGCTAGTTGGATAGTAAGGTCATGACCTCAGTGAGACCTGGCGCTCCAGCGAACTAGTGGAAACTCACTGAACTCAACGTCATGACGTCACCACCCAACTAGTCGGTCGATTTGATGTGGGCTAAGGCTGGTGTGGGGTCAGGTGCAGTTGGAGCTGGAAGGATTGGGGAGGGTGGGGGGAGGGGGTCAAGAGTGGAATAGAAATGGCTATGATTCGTGATGTATATTTATTTGCTAGCATAGTTCAAGCCTTGTCTAGAAATGGGGGGGGGGGGGTTATGATGACGTGAAAGACCCGACGGTTTGAGTTTTGAGTCAGGAGAAACCACGTGGACCCGAAAACGGGCCACTCTGTGCTAGGAAGAAGCTAGAAGCTAGGCGATAGACAGAATAGAACAGAATGACAGGATAGAAGAAGAGCCCACCAGCAGCACCCACCAACCATCGCCGACCCGGCGTGCCCCGGCGGTCAGTTGATTTGGCAGAATGTAGATCTAGCAGGGACATTGAAACGAACCTTTGCGGAATCTACAGACATTGATATCTGAAGCCCACAGACCCGTACTCAGACATAATCATGAGGATAAAGCTGAGGTATTGACCGTCTTGCTAACTAGATTTTAGAGCAGAAAAACATGCGTCTCAGTGATAGGACGGTTTGACTCGTTAGCGCTTGTTTGTGCGACCTGGTATGTACGACGTTTCCCGTTTCTTTTTACGTCCACCGTTCTTGCCCATTACCCATCGTTGAGCATCCTTTGTGTATTGATTGAAAGCAACTAGGGCACCTTACTTCTCTCTACATCCCCCATTTTCCTCCACTAGCAAACGTATTACTTTTTTACTGCTGCTCCGAGAATGAAAGGAGTATCAAGAGCCTATAGATTTCACATCAGCCTTTTTTTTTTTTTGCGGTTGGATAAAATGGTTAAACGAAGACAAAAAGTGCAAAACTCATCATTTCCACAGAAATCAATGCCTGTGGAAGAGTTAAGCAAAGAGTGAATCAAACGGCAAACCATCTCGTTTGGGAGGTCTGCAGAACACATCATCGATTGCAATGATCTCTGACTAGGTAGACAAAAGTACACGAATCTGTACAAATGCGATTTCTGGAACATTACTGTGCTGCTGTGTTGATCAGGTTCGAGTTCTTTGTGCGTACAAGTCGCGGTCACATCAGGAGTTTGGATAGAGAAAGATATTGACAATCAGTGCTTAGAATAGAAAAACCGAAGCTGCCCAGAACACAACACATTCCCGAGCTTGTCAGGAGAACCTCAAGTACAGGTCACTTCAGTACCGACAATGGGTCGATCAGTAGGGTAGGTGTTTTTATGTTGTAGATGTTTATTTGGCCACCCTGTTCATGTGTGGTAACACTGTATATTTTATGATGTTAAAATAGTTTGAATATTGTCCTTTATGGTATTTCATTGCAGTGTGTATTTTCTGTTGAATGTAATGCTTATAATTTAGTAACTACGTGCCACTTTAAACAGAATACTTAAATAATGTCAAAGGAGACTGAAATGGCTGTATAGGCCTACTGTGTCTCAGAGGTACTGAACTCGCTTCTTTCAACCACCATTTGGAGAACAACGGAAGTCTTGTCTATATTTGCTATTGCTAGCCAGTTATTTTACTTAGTAAAAAAATGAAATGGAAGCAGGGTCGTAGCAGAAATAGAACACCTGTATGTTTTTACGTCTTTCCCCTGACTGTCCACGCCCAGTCCTCCATTCTCCGTATCTCTGTTTTTCCTTCGTGTATTACTATTTCCTGTTGTCATTCTACTTTGTCCCACTCTCCTCCTTCGTCAGCCATTCACAGATGATAATTATGACTGTCAGTATCAGTCTTCTCTATTTATCAAACTAATAATTACATCCACGAGATTCTCCCTCACGTAGACCATGGCTTCAGCTATGCCTAGTCTTTATCTTTTTCATGTATTCACTCGTTCTGCATTCCTGCAGCGTGGTAGCTTTTGCCTTCCTTATTTTATGCACTTGACAACTGATCTTGACTCGGGTGATCTGCGGCTTACTTGTAGAGAAAAAGCATACGTGTTCAGATATCAAATTTCTGTTATTTGTGTTTGTTAAGTAAATAATTTATTCTTGTGACAGCCTTCGGGGCATCTCACAAGTGTCGACCCTGTTTGATCAATAAAAGGCACCTTGGGGTTATTGTGAATCGGCACTGTTGACACGCAGAACATATCAGATGACAGTAAAAAGAGCGGTGCATTTGTTGTGATGAATGGCTTAGAACTGATTTTGAAGCTGGGGAGGAGAGGAAGTGAAGAAAGTAATGGGGGGGGGGGGGGAGGGGGAGAGGGGTTGAAATGACCGTTTTAGGTCTTTATTTTAGGAGAGTCGCTGTCCTTGATATTTACACCTCATTTTTCTTCTTTTTTTAAAAATCTTTCTTGTTAGTTGTGGTAAGGATGATTTTTTTAAAAAGAATTTTGCCCGGGCAGCGGCCTTGTACGGCCTGCTCTTCACGATTTCCAACTGCCAAGGTATCTTTAGCGTGCCCAACGTGCACACGGGCCATCCGATTTTTTCGTCCTTGTCCGAGAAGACTGGGTGTTCGATTCCACCTACCATAGGATCATGGGCATGAAAGTATGAGAAAAATCCCAAAATTTAAACATGCCTGCACCGACCGCGATTTGAACCCGGTACCTCCGGCATGATTGGCGAGCACCTTGCCTCCAGACCACCATGACTGATTACGCACCGGTTCTTACAAATGCATTAACTTTGTGTCGCTGAAAGGGCAAAATCACACTGCGTTTACAGAAACCCCAGGAGGAAGGACGAAATATTAGCCAATGTCTAATCAATCCTGCCTTGCATGAGAACTGTTGAGCTGCTAATACGTTATACAGAAGAACACTATTAAGATCTAAACGATGCCTGCAACTGATCTAAGCCTGAAGCTTTCGTTGGATTACAAAAACAGAAACATGCCATCATTCTAATTAAGGACATTGAAATTTGAGAGGTGTCAATTTTTTTTTTTTGAAACATCAAATTTCTTTAGCCCGTGGTGAGAATAAATAATTAATCAGAAATTGAACATTTAAAATTCTGTTTGTGACAAGTTCTTGTTTTCCTTATGCACGAACGAATCTGTCATGCTCTGTGTATTTGATGTCACTTTTATCCAGGAACTAAGGTGTAGTTAAATCAGTTTCAATGTTATATGCATTCTGCTTGTCAAATCAATGAATTTATCAGATCGAGCCGAATATAAATCCGTTGGAGGAGTAGACAAGATCTCCACTTTATTTTTGAGCATTGAAATAATTATGTATCTCCTGAAAATACACTTTAAATATGTATTTCTTGTATTTTCCCAGGTTAATTAATGTTCCCTTTAATCACTGATTAATTCACTTTTCTAGTTGTTACAATGTAGTGATTTTTGGAAAAGACAGACATTTCCTTCGTCGCATAGGCGATTTGAGCAAATCTGAACCAAGCCTTCTCTCAAAATAAATAGATAAATATTTACATCCATCCATCCATCCATCTATTTATTCATCTATCCATCTATCCATCTATCCGCCCATCCATTCGTCCATCCATCAAATAATCAATCAATAAATAAATCGTTCAATCGATCAATAGATCATTAAATAAACAAATAAATTAATTAATAAGTAAATAATGAAAAACTGAACTTGAAAATAATAGAGAATGAAGAAACACAAAATCACACGGTTCAATTCATTGTCAAAACAAACCTATCTTCTGTAAAATCTGGATTTTTTTTTCTTCTGGTTTTTCAATATAGAATGTATTGATTTGTAGCATGAGTCGAGTCTAGCTGCTGGGACAGGGACATGAAAGGGCCAAGATTTACGATCATGCTGGATCATCAACACCTCCCCACTTTAGACGATCGAATATTAGCGGGTTGAACGTGTTGGGCCCCGGATCAATAACAACAACATATTTTTTTTCATTTAAACTTTTTTTCTTCCTGGTGCCTGGAACTTTTATATGTCCATAAACAAGCAGGCCTTCTTATTCTGCGGTTATGGTGCAGACAATCTTCTTTAGGTTTTTGGGGCCCATTGATTGGCGATGATAGTCTAAATCCCCTGAAACCATTGTCATAATGGATATAATTTGTTAAACATTTATAGTATAATGTATAGAAAGATTCCATTGTTAATTGTGGATTGAAATGAAATATTAATTATTAAAAAAAAAAAAAGAGGGAGAGCGAGAGAGAGAGAGAGAGAGAGAGAGAGAGAGAGAGCGAGAGAGAGAGAGAGAGGGAGAGAGAGAGAGAGAGAGAGAGGGAGAGAGAGAGCGAGAGAGAGAGAGAGCGAGAGAGAGAGAGAGAGCGAGAGAGAGAGAGAGAGAGAGCGAGAGAGAGAGAGAGAGAGCGAGAGAGAGAGAGAGAGAGAAAGAGAGAGAGAGAGCGTCAGACAATTTTTGGCGTGGAACAAAAGCCACAAAAGGGATCTACAATGGCTGTTTACAGAATTAGCATTTCCTGCATTTTTAATAATCGTGTGGGCAGGGAACATTAAGAGCCGTACTTTACATTTCATATTATTCCTGAGTAGAAAAACAACAACAACAACAGCAGCAGCAACAGCAACAACAACATTAACCGTCCCGTCCTTTCAAATTGCCTGGTAATACGAGAAACAACAGCCATCAATGTCAGGAGAAAATGAATAAAGAATGAGCATTGTATTATAATCGTGGACATCTCCATAGTTCAGAAGCCACACTCATTTCCCGCATGAAATACGAGTATACATTTTGTCCTTTGTTAATTCATTTGTACTTTTGATTCGAGACAATGCTTCATCCATAATAATAATAATAGTAATAAAAAAGAACCAGAAATATGCCATCTTTCTTATCTTAGGATTTCCCTACTTTTTCTTCTTACTTTACTTTGTTTATAATCCGGCATGTCAACCAATTCTTCTACTCATCTTAACAGATTTACCAGATTGAGCCGACTATGAACCTCTTGGATCGCGTCTTTATTTTTACCATTCAAATGCGGTCTGTTTATTATTGTCCTTGGTGACACTGTATTTTTTTTTTATTATTACTTTTATTTGCTTTATTACATGGAGGTCACAGACTAATAAATTAAACAGACTGGATGATCCCATTGTGTGACGTCACAAAACAGCGAAAGGTCATGAACCATTCGCCACATTAGATTTACGGTTGCGACCGACGCTTCAGCACAGTTACAATGCAGCGGTCGTTAAAAGTCCAGACGGTCATAATTTATAACAATAAAAAAAAGGCAGCTGTAGACAATAAAATGAAAGGATAGGCAAGACAATGCATTATCAATACATGTACAACCAATCTTGACAAATAAAAAGACATTTCTAATGCAGATAGAACTAAAATCGGAATTTCCCGAGCGGCGGCCACGTTGGTTATGCGGCCGCATCTCATTAACTTCCGTAAAAAACGACACAGCCCGAAGCTTGTGTTTCCAGTCTGGTTATTTATTAGTCTGTGATGGAGGTAGTCATTTCCTTGCTTTTGTTTTATTTTTATGTTCTCAGTTTTTTTTTTTTATGTCGCGTGTATTTGGTGTCTATCGTTTTTAGTTAATAACCTAAGTGCAATTTTATGTTCATGTTGAAAAGGGGTTTGGAATTTGGAATAAGAGGCGTGTCACTGTTGAGCAATAGAGCATGGTAACAATATCACAGCTCTGTGTATGTGTGTGTGGAGATGGGGTGGTACTGGCATATAATTATGTGTATGTGTGTGTGTGTGTGTGTGTGTATGCTTGTGTGGCTGAACACACTGTACACCCAGACACATTTACAACAGACTGGGGACAGACTGGGTACTGAGGATTGAACAGGGATGTCACAGCTCAAACAAGTAGTAGAGCGAAACTGACGCGAAAATGATGGATTTACCACTATTGTCTCTGGTGTATGAACGAAACCGGCAGATAATACCAACAGCTAGCATGAATCCATTTGGTTATGAAATGCAGTCGTGCCTTTTTTTGTTTGTTTGTTTTAGTTGGTGTTGCTATTGTTGCAGGTCTGTTGAAATCATCGTGGGCTTCGTCCGTGTTGGGAGTCTCTGAGACTGATGTTATTTCCTTTCTTTGCATACATGAATGTTGGCAGGTCTGTTGTTGTATTTTGCCATTTCGCCGCGGCTCTAGCTTTTATTTCTTTTTACTTCTATTTACTTTCATTTGGGGGAAATATCAGCATCGATCGCCCTACCCAGGTCAGGTCGATAATTCCTTGACTTGGCCGTCGAAAACAAATCTAATAATATATTCGTGTTCGGATGGCGAAGTGACATTGACACGGCCTAACAGAGATATCTCCATTGTGGGCAGTAAAAAAAATAATCATGTAAATCATACCGAAATTGAGGGGGAAACAACTGCGTTTTAGATATTTTTCTTGTTTATCCCGTGCCAAATAGTTTTACACGCTACAGAAATGTGCAGAGGGGCAAAAGTGCCATGTCACTTCAGATAGAGCGAGGTTCTTATTGTGAGGTTTAGACTATCTTTCTTTATATTCCTTGTTCTTTCAGTCTCTGTCGTTTTGTATTCTACATTTGGGCCCCTGTCTTTCTTTCAGTTTTTCCGTCCTCTACAGCAAATCCGTTGATTCGGTTGGATCCCTACAGACGCTTGAGCGGCCATTCTCTGTCACTCGGTTGGACACAAAGTGACATGCGCGAGTAGGAAAAGTAGACGGTTCGTTAGAGACACAGCCTACTGGCAGAGAGCAGAGTGCAAGCACTTCCACTATAATATAGCTTGATTGCACGTTACAGTTCTCGCTTCCGTATATAGGACGACTGTTAAAATCCATTGCTCTTACGTTACCTATCGTGCGAATGTATCTGCTTATCGTTTAGGTTCCGTTTATACGATTGTACACAAACCTGTGTCGTGACTGTTCTTTTTGTGTGTAAAGAGGATGGAGAGCTTATCAGCAGCAGTAACAAGATACCTAGAAATGTCAGTGGGTCAAAATACTTTTGTAAGATTTATCATCACACCAGGATTGGGTGTTGAAGTTGATGATGATGTGACTGACATACGTTCAAATTGTATTGTCTGCAGGCAACATAGCTTTAACTTACATTATGGCGAACTTAGTTCACGTTTGTTCCAACTCCACATTTTGCATAACTGAGGATTTCGACATTAAACGTTTGCGGCATTAGTATTATGATAAGGAGTTGAACTTAATCCCGGTACTGTGAAACAGCCTGATAAGTGTCACAACGCATTTTAAACAAGTGTCAAAGTGTGCGTTGATTTTACCTTTTCTACATACTAATTAAAGATCTCCAGTTTTTCAGAACAAACAAGACCTTAGGTCGCGATGGGTTGGAGTAATAGCCCAGCTGTTAAAGCGCTTGACCCAGAGGGTGAGATGTCCCGGGTTCGAATCTCGCTCGGAACGGAGCCCAGTGTCAATATTTTCTTCCTGTGTTTTAAGGCAGTCACTCATCAATATCGTCACAGTGGTGCTAACATGGTACCGACTAAATTATAGTTTCGTAGTGCTGAAGAGAGACCCATAGCTCCTATACAAAACCTAAACAAAATCCTTCTCTGCCTTTGCTGCTCTCAATAGGATGTATAGAATTCACCCAAATGCACTTTTGGAAATTATGTTACAGCTACACAGAAGCGCCATTATTGACAACACAAGCAATTGACGCAAAACACGTGCAGAATAGATTACCTCCTGCACGGCGTGCCGGAATTATGCACTGATATTAAACACTGCAGGGAAATCACTGACGTTTATCGACAACCTGTCGCTGGCTCACAGCTGTTTTTCTTACACAAGCACATAATCACCATGTCTATATTCCTTTTCTGTCTGACGTTTTATCGGCAATGAAGAAAAGAGAAAGAGAAGATGGGGGAACCCCGTGTATTGCCCTCGCTACTGGAGAACTGTCTTTTTTTATTTGTTTATTTACCTCTTTCCAGGTACTGTTCATTCAGTTCCAACGCTTTCTGGCCATCACTAGGTACCTCTGGCACCTTGTCCCGACCATAGTCCATGTTTGTCCAACTCCACATTTTGCACAACTGGGGGAAATTCGACGTTAAACGTTTGCGGCTTTAATATTGTGATAAGGAGTTAGAATAAATTGGACATGTGAAACAGCTTTATAAGTGCCACAATGCATTTTAAATAAGTGTCAAAGAGTGTATTTGTTATACCTCTTCTACATGCTAAAAGATCTATAGTGCAGAAAATGGAGATAACCTAGATAAAACTAGAAGATAAAAATTAAGATCGCGCTGTGCTCGTTTAATCTTCATGAAAATCGAAGAAAGAAGGATGTTCACTCTAGTGCTTAGTAGAAGTAGTCATGAATTTCTAGCTTAGCCGTTGAGGTAACTGAGAACAATGGAATGCGATTCATCTGTTTATATTTTTCTACATGTTTTTGTGCTCACAACTTGGTTAGGTGGGTAAGCGCAAGTGGTTGGAATGGCGGGGAGTAGAAGTTCGGTCGTTTTGTTTTTTCATTTCTACATAGTGATTGCACTTTCGTCTTTTATGTGACACTATTGTGTACATCAGTGTGTATCTACTGCTTAGTCCCAAACATCTAACATCAAAAGCACCCTCTAACACGGTGAGGGCGGTGAAGCAGTGCTATGCTATATGAAGATAAGCTAGGCACAGCATAATAAAAATCAATCAGTATTGTCCGTATTCAAAATATTATGGGTTTGTTTGTTTTTTTTAATTTCTAATCTTGTTATCAGTAATAAGAATGATAACAAGAATAAGAATAGTAACAATAATGAACGTGTCATTAATTAATAAATTCTCATTTAAATCAGTCTTCATACATAATTTTTGCAGCCAATTTGTGACATGACCCTTTCACGCTTCACCCCACCCCACTCTCATATACATATGGTTATATTTGGAATCAAATCTTTAATGCTCACACGAGCTTAGAGCTCCAGAAATAGACATTGACGAAGTTATCGATCAGCATCAGCGCCTCGATCGTTAAAATCAAAATTCCCTGGTCGTATAATGTCAGCGCCCCCCCCCCCTCACCCATTCCCTAATGAAAGGCGTTCGCTCATTTAGCAAGCTCATCACGCGGCGCTGACAACATTACAGCAACTCACCAATTTAGTAAGGCTATTAAGCAGCTGCCTGGAGTCCTGGAGTAAGCTGGTCTTACGGAGTCGGTAACCTGATGACAATTTTAGGAGCCTGCCCTTTAATTTTAGTCAGTCGAAGATCAACCGACGATGAATCTATTCATAAATGTATCTATTTTTGTCGCAGCTTTCTAAAAAATGTATTAAATTTGGTAGCACGAGAAAAATAACTCATGGGATGTATGACCTAGATTGGACTTTAATGAGCCTTTGAGAATGATAAAAAGTTGCGAGAACCTTCTCAGTAAATTTCTGGGCTTCTCTGAATGCCTTTAATTCATAGCATAAGAAAGATGGGTGAAGATCATGATTCCAATATGTGAAACTGTGTTGTCCAAAGTAAAATTGTATGGATAGTTGTAAAGTCTGGACGACAACGTGTGCGTAAGTATGAAAAAAGTAACACAGTTTTTGCCTCTGTATACTTGTCCACAGCATCAGTTCCGGCCCGCTCCTCACCGCTGAAGAGGCAAGGAAAATTTTTCAAACGTTATTTTCCGTGAAAATAGCGGAGCGGATGCTATGGACAAGACCAGTAAGTGGTGATTCATCTTAATCAGAGACCGCCGGAAAGTGGCACTTGGGTTTTGGTCCTTGGCTGGCGTGCAAGAAGTCTCATGTTTAACTGCCATTCGGCCTGGACGTCAACTAGCCTCTCGTGATGTTTTTAAGGTACGCTCTCGTCCCTGCCTCGGTGAGGTCTTATTGCTTATCTCTTAGTCGCGTTGTGGCTTAACTTTTGTCTCTCAGGTGGCCTCATTGCACCTTAGCTCTAGTCCTTCCAATAACTTCATTCCGCTTAACTTTTGTCTCTCAGGTGGCCTCATTGCAACTTAGCTCTAGCCCTTCCAATAACTTCATTCCGCTTAACTTTTGTCTCTCAGGTGGCCTCATTGCAACTTAGCTCTAGTCCTTCCAATAACTTCATTCCGCTTAACTTTTGTCTCTCAGGTGGCCTCATTGCAACTTAGCTCTAGTCCTTCCAATAACTTCATTCCGCTTAACTTTTGTCTCTCAGGTGGCCTCATTGCAACTTAGCTCTAGTCCTTCCAATAACTTCATTCCGCTTAACTTTTGTCTCTCAGGTGGCCTCATTGCAACTTAGCTCTATTCCTTCCAATAACTTCATTCCGCTTAACTTTTGTCTCTCAGGTGGCCTCATTGCAACTTAGCTCTAGTCCTTCCAATAACTTCATTCCGCTTAACTTTTGTCTCTCAGGTGGCCTCATTGCAACTTAGCTCTATTCCTTCCAATAACTTCATTCCGCTTAACTTTTGTCTCTCAGGTGGCCTCATTGCAACTTAGCTCTAGTCCTTCCAATAACTTCATTCCGCTTAACTTTTGTCTCTCAGGTGGCCTCATTGCAACTTAGCTCTAGTCCTTCCAATAACTTCATTCCGCTTAACTTTTGTCTCTCAGGTGGCCTCATTGCAACTTAGCTCTAGTCCTTCCAATAACTTCATTCCGCTTAATTTTTGTCCCCCCCCCCCCCCAAAATACCCTAATTTTATCAAGGCTCCGGTCTTTCAAAAGGCATCATTGTGTGTTAACTCTCGTCTCTCAAAAAGCTTCATTGTGTAATAACTCTCGTCTCTCAAATAGCCTCATCGTGGCTCAGCTCTATTTTTTTTTTTTCAAGTAGATTCATTGGGCCTTGACCCTCGTCTCTCAAATAGCCTCACTACACCTTAACTCTCGTCTCTCAAATAGCCTCATTGTGCCTTAGCTCGTGTCTCCCCAAATAGCCTCGTGGTGCCTAAACTCTCTTCTCTCAAATTGCCTAATTTTGCCTTTGGCGCGGACCTAAAAATGACGACAAAGTCCAGTCTATCTAATTAAGTACTGCTGCTATGAATCCAAAATTTCGTTAGTTAAGAATGAAAACTTGTGATAGTGCACCTAATGTTCCTCCCCTCTTGTAAAGTTCCAATTAGCCTGATTAAACATACACACCCACCCACATACATCCACACATACACACAAGATATCTCTGGTATCATGATAAGACATTATGAGTAGCTATTTAAGAGGGAAATGAATTTTACCATTAATATCTTGCATTGCTTAGATATTGTAACAGAACAAGAACACTACTTTAAAAGTACTGATCCCATGGGAGAGACAAAATGAGGATCGTTGTAATGCTAGTATTTTCTCTTGTTTAAAACCTGCCTACTGGAGAATTGCTACATGGCTAAACCGGAAAAACGAAAGAGGAATTTTATCGATCGGAAATTTTTCCATGTTCTCAAGATGGATATGCTTTGTCCTTGTTTTATCGCAGACCCCTTGAAATTCTGTGGCTCGGGTAATTAAACCGCAGGCCATAAAACCAAATGACCGGCAATGTTTAATTAGGGGGAAAACGTGTAGGACAGGCCATTAAGTGTATTAAGGCGTTGGTGAGTGGACAGAAAGGGCTTTGTACAGTGTTTGAATGTGGGTAGTAATTTGGTAAGATCTGCCTATCTATCTATCTATCTATCTATCTATCTATCTATCTATCTATCTATCTATCTATCTATCTATCTATCTATCTATCTATCTATCTATCTATCTATCTATCTTATCTATCTATCACTCTATCTATCTATCTATCTATCTATCTATCTATCTATCTATCTATCTATCTATCTATCTATCTATCTATCTATCTGTCTATCTATTTGTCTGTTTGTCTGTCTGTCTGTCTGTCTATCTATCTATCTAGCTATCTATCTATCTATCTATCTATCTATCTATCTATCTATCTATCTGTCTGTCTGTCTGTCTGTCTGTCTGTCTGTCTGTCTGTCTGTCTGTCTGTCTGTCTGTCTGTCTGTCTGTCTGCCTGTCTGTCTATCAATCTATCTATCGATCTGGATTGTCTGTCTATCTGACTGTTTGCCTGTCATTTTGCTTGTCCGTCTATCTATCTATCTATCTATCTATCTATCTATCTATCTATCTATCTATCTATCTATCTATCTATCTATCTATCTATCTATCTATCTATCTATCTATCTATCTATTTTTGTGTTAAATTGAAATATCAACAAAGGTGCATGCTGTCCTCCTGCTTGACCACCAAGTACTGATACTAATTCAATTTTTGGACTCTGTGACCATTAATACTTTAATATCCTGACACAAGACCATCGGGGAAAAGATGAAAGACATGACTGAATTTCTCCGTTTTTTGATGTTGCAGAAAAATCAGTTTTTGACGTGGATATGTGCCTGCTGATGATGAAAGCTTCAATGTTCTTGACACTGTTATAAGTGTTGGGTGTACCCAACCTGAGCTCGAATTTAATTACTTAGTTCATAAATACCAGTGTCATTACAAACTCGTTAAGTGAAAGGCGGTATTAGATTTCTGGACAATATGTTGGCAAGATGGGGGGGGGGGGGGGGGGAGGGGCACTGGGAAACTGTTTTACTTAAGTGTTTGCCAATTTCAGGTTGTTCGATGAGGTAAGGGATTGCACATTATGGCACATTACGTCTAAAATACTGGGCGCATTGAGTTTACACGCAAAAATTGATAAGCATGCATCTGGTATTTATACAGCATTAAAGTGCATCTCATTCTGGTTAATTGTATAACATTAATTATGTATATTTTATTTCACACACAATCATAGCATGAAGTAAGGACTAGGTGGTCTAGAGGCAAGGTGCTCGCCTCTCATGCCAAGGGTCCCGGGTTCTAAACCCGGGCAGTGCAGGCATGTTGGAAATGGGATTTTTCTCATATTTTCAAGTCCCTGGTCCTATTGGGGGGTAGGATCGAGTACCTAGTCTTCTCGGAAAAGGACGAAAAAATTCGGAGGGCCCGTGTGCACGTTGCGCACGTTAAAGATACCTTCGCAGTTGGAAATCGTAAAGAGCAGGCCGAAAGGCCGCTGCCCGGGCAAAATTGAAAATTGAAATTAATAGATTAAAATTTATCCATATCATCCCCCCTCCCCCACCAGCAACAACAAAATTTATTATTATTCATTATTAAATATATATTGTTATTAATAAATATTCAAATATTATTTGAGTTGTGTGTTGTGAACTGCTGTGATTTGTGAAACTGTTGTGAGTTGTGAACTGCGCCTAACAGGCTGCGTTACAATTTGCTCTGAGATAGAGAGATAGAGTGAGCGAGACAGGGAGAGAGAAAGAAGCAGTGTAGTGTGTTGAGCGCTTCGTAGGCAGCTCCATTCTGCTCTGTGGTTGACATGTTGTTTCTGTAAAGCGCATAGAGCAGTTTAAATGGATATGCGCTATATAAATGCTATACATTATTATTATTATTATTATTCTCAAGCAAAAAAACAGGAATTGGAACAACAGAGTTTATTTCAACAATTGAATTATGAAGCAGGGTTTATTTTCTCATTGTTATCTAAAACTGTCGTAACCGTCTTTGGCCACTTTTCAGGAAGAGAAAAATTTCTATTTTTGCACAATTGGTCTAATTAAATGTCTTTTTGAAAATTGGCTATACGATATTTTTGGGCTCAGGAGTCTATATCCAAGATCATTCGATGCATCTTGAATGTATTGAACTTATAAACATCGACGGTCTTCAGTTTTTTGACAGGCCTTGCTGTGACCGAACTATTTTTTTGTTTGCTAGTTATGCTAACGGTAGAATAGAAATATTCACATGCAGCTCCATGATCTCTTATTCTGCAGCTGTCATGTTACCAGTATTAGTGTAATTGCAGTGTCTGATTAACTGCCGTGTAGAGAGATTCGAAATCTGTGGAGCGTCAAGCACAATGTGACAGCTGACAGAGAGAGGCTGATCGAACCTCCCCACCAGCAGCAGCACTAGAAGCTCCACAAACTCGCTGTGCCCTCGCCAGCGACATCGCTCACTGTGGGAAACTTGACGGATTGTTAACCACGTAAAACCTGTAGTGGTCGGGCCACCCAGTGAGTGTGGGGATTTTTTGTTTTGTGAGGGCGTAAAGTGAACAGCAAATGTCCCATTGATGACTACAGTGAATACTGTCCATCGGCAGTGAACATCCTTTTCTTGTGGTCACTCGTGGCCGAAATGTGACTGTATCGCGCACTTTGTGATTTACTCTGCTTCTTGGCAGGTTGGACTTCGCCAGTTTCCCCAGTGTGGAGTTTGCGATTCAACTTCTTCAGGAAAAAAATTATTGTATTCTTTTGGAGTGCAGTTTTTCACGTTTACAGAAGGATTTGTGCATCAAGGTTGCAGTTGAAGTGTTGCGTAATTGCATTACTGTTTGTAATATACTGTTCTTCTTGACCCACGAAACCGCTTCTTTTCGTTATTCGTATGTGAAGTGCCCGAAGCAGAATTTGTTCGAATATAAAATAGCTTCTTACATTCTTGAGGTATTTGTCTTAACGTATCTACTGAAAATGAAACCGGCATAATGTCATCACCTCTTGCCCTTTTATGGTCGTATGGAACTAAATAGTATGACGTTTTCAGGCGATTGGTGGTTAATGAAGTGGAAAACGTTGAGTGTTATTACAATGATCCCGAGGCGTGCACACGGCTGTTGATTCGGTAGATTTTATGCGAATTGATATGACTTCCGATGAATATTTCATGGGATGAAATGCGATGTGAAAATAAAATAATTATTCTATATTGAAATGATCAATCCGCCTAATGACATTCCTGTCTGAATCTTGCACTAAAGACTTTATGGGGAACTGGAAAATGATTATAAATTGTGGAACATCAGCATTTAGAACCGGCACATTAATTTACTCGTTGCTTCATTGCACAATTTTGAAGTATGTTTACATCAACTAAACCATAGTGAACATTCATCTATTGGTTGCTTGAGCTGTAAAACAGCTGGAGCTAAATGACCAGGTTTGACATTGTTTTTACTGTAATTGTGTCCATTAGTCCTGAGGTGATTCTGATGGTCTTTGGATACGAAATAATCAGGCAATGGGGCTGAACAACAGACAATATTTAGAACTGTTGCCGGTTGTAAAAGGGTGGAAGGGGGGTGCCTGCGATATAGCGCCATTGATTTTAGGTTTTTATTTTGGGAGGTTCCTGCTCTTGGCCGTTATACCTCATTTATCTTGTTTTTATTTTTCTTCTTCTCGTTTTCGTGTGTTTTTTGGCAGGTATTAGTTGTTATTATTTTTTTTTAATTCTTTCCCGGGCAGCTAATCTTGTTAGGCCAATCTGTTGTTCTCGATTTTTACTGCCAAGGTATCTTCAACGTGCGCAACGTGTACACGGGCCCTCCGAGTATTTCGTCCTTATTGGAGAAGACTAGGTGCTCGATCTAGCGCCACGTGGACCTGCAGTTTTTAAAAATATGTTGATGTTCTAGATTTACAGTTAGAATGAATTATCGGCCCTTGCCCTGGCAGGGTTAATTATCCATGCACACAAAAAAATAAATAAATAATTGCTTCTTTGATAAATAGAAGACGGTGGAATCATTTGGCGATTGACTAGTGCGATATATCATGATGTGACAGTCATTTTATTTCTCTGGCGGCTGTGCTGATGTGTCGCGAGAAATGTTAGTCAGTTTTCAGTGCAATTTTATCGTGACCGATCTCATCAATGCAATTGTAGCGTTTTGAATGTTAAGAAATACTTGTAATTGAGTCTAATAGATCGTACAAATTGATTTCGTTAATGTCTCAAAGTGGCCCGGAAGGTTTTAAGCCCATTTCGATATCTAGATTTTAAAAGAAAAGTTGGAGGGGGGGGGGGATAATTAGGCCCCGTTTCCTCACAATGCTAAATCAATCAAGGATATATTTCTTCATAGATGCACAAATTTGTAAGTCATCATAAAATTAATTTAGCTGTTCACCGGTACGTGTTTTCAAAGACTCAGTTGAAGTCCAAACACTGAACTGTACTCTGCATCACAAACTGGCAGGACCAGCCAATGCGTAAGGAACATTTCCATGTTACAAACACAGTCATCCTTAAGTAGGTGAATACATGGGGATATGTTGAGGGAGGGGCTGAGACACTATAATACTTGAACACAACGTTAGATTATCAGCATACAGCACGTACAGAATTAATTTTGAACTATTTACTGCAATTCGGGCTAGATGACGGATAAGGAAAAGAAAATGGAAGGAAGCGAAAAGTACCCAGTATTTCCTACTCGTACGGTTACTGCAATCACGCTACCAATATTCCACCATCATGAGTGCATTTTTGAGGAAAGGGGGGGGGGGGTGTGGAGAGCCATACTTCGATTTTACCACCCGACAGACTATGGAAAATGGAGATCTTGTGGATGAGTTAGGAAGGCAGGAGGAAAGCCGCTGTTCCGCCCAAAGACAATGTTCCCCCTCCTCCTTCATTTGTCCATCTTCCCCCTTGCATTCTGTGCACCCTCTCATTTCACCCCCGCACTCCCTTCTCGCTTTGCATGGTACAATCAGATTCGGTCGTTGACAAGCACTCAGACATACTCCAGAGATCTTCTCTGTGGTCAAAGTACTCATGCCATTAGATTAAAGTAGCGAGCCAAGTCCCTCCTCTATACCATTCGGTGCTCCATGAAGCACTAACGAATATTTACACTTCATTTCGTTAAGGCTTTGGACACATTTTCTGTAGACCTGACACGATTGATAGAGCGCGTTCATTGTATAATCTATTATATATTTCAGAAACTTGCAACCTTTGGCATGAGTCACTGACCAAACTATACACTCTTCAGGCCTTAAATTTGGCAGAAAGATGGCAATTGAGATCAGGAAGATGATGGCTATGGCTATAATTAAAAGTTGTTTACTTCAAGCATGTATTTAAAAAAACAACAACAATGTTTATTGTTATGTAACATCTGTATTTTTGCATGTTTGTTTCATAATGTATATACTACAGTGCATGTCATAAAAAGTAACCGTATCAAGCGTTCAGTTTGTGCGCAGTGTTCTGGTGCGCATGAGTTCTGAAGCAAGACTGCAGTTTATTATTTTTATTATATTATACTGGGGGGGGGGGGATCACATGATTGTTTATTCTGGGAAATGCCCGCGGTAGCTCATCTAGTTGTTATTATTTCCAATTAGATACCCAGAACCATGATTCTCTCAGCCAAAGAAATTCTCACAAGGTATTTTGACACCAGATAAGCTGTAAAACACATGTTTGGCCGAGTGCAGTTTTCCAGAATTCCGTTTTATGATTGTTTTGCCATTTCTGCGTGAACGAAAAAAGAAAGCGCATCCCTTAGCATGTTTCTTACAGAACTCTTGAAGTGGTAATGTCTGCAGTAATGGCTTTGTCCTTTGTGTTGTGTAGGTGTCTCAATATTATATCCTTTCCAAAAATCACTGCAGAGTAAATTAATACTACACTCAAAATTAACCTATGGAAATGATATCAATTTCTGTACCAACGACTTTGGCAACACGGAGATATTATAGGCAGGTCTTTATCCGAATTTCTGGTACTGTAAGCAATGGACTCTGATAAAGTTAGAATAATATAGGTGAAGCAGTCATTTATTATTGAAGTGAAGACAGGAAATGTTTGTAATGTTGTAGTACATGTCTGTAACAAAGAAGTATAATGATATTGTGGTAATGTGACTGAATGTGTCAGTAGTAGATATAGCTGTCACTCGTGGCAGATGGAAATTAAGCGAAAGTTTCAGATCTGACTGAAAAGCAGGAGAAAACGACACGCTCGCAAGCAACAGTGATGACAAAACAATACATAGATACGATTACAAGGATCTAGAATAGGTGTGGACAACCTTTCATGGACTAACTTTAGATCTGAAATATATTATGAAGATGCAGGTGGCCGGATAAAAGCCCTTCTTATAATGACAGAATATTGTTTATTTGGGTGTTGATTTTTAAAGAGGGGCTGATTTGGGCTTGGATTTGGGTTGTTTTTGTTGTTGTTGTTGTTGTTTTGGGGGGGGGGGGGATCTTACATTTATATCTCATAGCTCGGTGACCTAGGTGTAAAGTAACTTGCCATCGATCTCCTGGACCGTACGTATGCCCATGTCTGTCCTAGAGCATTCTGCCCTTTACCTTCAGAAAATCCCCAAGTTTCAACAAATTTTGAAAAGCTTGTATTCTACCTCGCCCATGCTCTTAGATTCTGAAATTCCCACTTCAGTAAAAACAGCGCCGCCGAGCTGGAACTAGCAGGGAAGCACTGAAGGTCATGCCATGACTCCACGTTCTTAATTAAATAATAGGCGATCAGCGCTGTTGTTATCAATGTGCTGTGGGAAAAATTCCAATAACAATGCTTCCAGTAAAAACGTAGGGACTGGGTGGCAGTAGACAAGTCAAGCAAACAGTGTTAATGATGAATTGATTCCGGATCTACTGAAGTTAATGCAGTTGTAAGTCAGCGAAAAGCTTATTGTAGAGCGTCACCGAATCGCCAGGAATGAAATCCGTACACTTTAGAACTATAGATCATTATTCTGTTGGCAGAAACAGTGCGTCCTGCACTAAATAAATTTTAGCATTTTACATTTTCCTCATAGAAAAATAGTATACGTGTATGATATTAATAATAATAATAATAGTTCGTCCATCAGGTATGATGATGACCTTAACAACACCAGAGGAATAAAGAACAGAAATTGTTGAGAATTTCAACACATGGACAATAAAGAGAACTAAAGGACACAGAGGACAGAACGGAAAGACTGTTCTTTCATGACTTATGGCTTCTCATGTGACTGATAAGTCCTATTTTTGCCCTGCAGACCCTTCCGCATAAATGACAAGAGTGCTCCGTTGGTTCAGTACCACTGGGCCTTTTCTTGCGCCGTTCTCTTTTTTTGATAGCCTGCTGCACTCTGTCAGCTTCCCATGCTTTGCTGCCTCTGGTAAGGGCTGCCCTCCAATTTGCACGATCAAGCGAGAGCTTTTCCCACTCACTCACATCAATGGCAAAGGCCTTCAGTGATTGCTTAAGAGTGTCTTTGTAACGTCTCTTTGGGGCCCCAACATTCCTCGTTCCATTGGAGAGCTCAGAGAAGAAGATTTGCTTAGGGAGTCTGGAGTCGGGCATTCTGACAACATGTCCTGCCCAATGTAGCTGAATTTTTTTCAGGTGGCAGAAGATGCTCAATTCCTTGGCACGATTGAGGACCTCAGTGTCTGGAATTTTATCCTGCCATTTGATCCTTAGGATCTTTCTAAGGCAGGCCAGATGAAAGTGATTTAGCTTTCTGGCATGCGATTGGTACACTGTCCAGGTTTCAGCCCCATAGAGGAGGGTGGGAAGGACCACAGCATTGTACACTTTCAGCTTAGTGACTGTGCGAATGCCGGCAACATCCCATACTCTCTTTAGAAGCCTGCCAAATGCAGAGCTGGCTTTGCTGATTCTTGAGAGAATTTCAGTATCAACACGAGCCGCGGAAGACAGTGTACTGCCAAGATAGGTGAAGTTCTCCGACACCGTCAGAAGACTGTCATGGACTTTGATATTTGGGGTCACAGAATACTTGTCGTCTGGAGTAGGCTGATGGAGCACTTCCGTCTTCTTTGTGCTTATTGTGAGGCCAAAGTTGTCACAGGCACTAGAGAACTTATCAACACAGTTTTGCATGCTATCCTCATCGTGTGCCAGAAGTGCACAATCATCAGCAAATAGTAGGTCACAGACTTGAGTACTTTTGGTTTTGGTTTTTGCCTGAAGTCTCCTGAGGTTGAATAGACTGCCATCAGTTCGGTACTTGATGCTTACCCCTTGAGGAGGAGAGCTAAAGGCTTCTTGTAGCATTGCAGAGAACATGATGCTGAACAGAGTTGGGGCTAAGACACAACCCTGTTTTACCCCATTTTGTGACAGCAAAGGGCTCTGAAACACTGCCGTTGCTTTTGACTGCAGCTTGCATGCCATCATGAAACTGGCGCACTATTGTGATGAATTCGGGTGGACACCCAAACTTCGCCAAGATTTTCCAGAGGCCTTCATGACACACTGTGTCAAATGCTTTTGTGAGGTCAACAAATGTGATATACAGCGCTCTATTTTGTTCCATGCATTTTTCCTGAATCTGTCTGGCAGCAAAAATCATATCCGCCGTTCCCCTCTCTTTACGAAAGCCACATTGGCTCTCGGGAAGCAAGTCATTTGACGAGAGGTGATCAAGAAGGCGATTCAGAAGCATTCTTGCCAATATTTTGCCAGCAATTGAAAGTAGAGAGATTCCCCGATGGTTGTCACAGACTTGGCTGTCCCCTTTGTTTTTGTACAGATGGATGATTGAAGCATCTTTGAAGTCCTGTGGCAGCTTCCCTGCTTTCAACATATGATTGAACAACTCGGTCAACCTTTCAATAAGCTTTTCTCCACCGAAGGCATACACCTCAGCAGGAATTGAATCCACGCCTGGTGATTTGTTAAAGGACATCTGATTTGTGGCAGTTCGGGTCTCATTTGCTGTGAATGGCTTGGCAAGAGCTGCATTAATAGGAGTCTGAGGGAGGCGGTCAATGGACTCAGTATTTATATTTGATGGCCGATTTAGCACACCTCCGAAATGTTCTGCCCAACGCTGAATTATGGCATTCAATTCAACAATGCGTGTTGAACCATCTGACGCAAGAAGTGGCGTAGTGCCAGAGCGGGATGGTCCAAACACAGCTCGGAGGCTCTCAAAGAACTTTCTAGCGTTGTTTGTGTCGGCATATTTCTGAGTTTCTCTTACTCGCTCTTCAAGCCAGTCATTTTTCATTTTCCTCAGCTTCTTGTGGAGTACACCCTTACATGCACGCAGTGCATCAGCTTTTGCTGTGGAAGAGGGGTCACTGCAGTGAGCTTGGATGAGACTATTTTTTTCTTTGATGAGCACTTTGATTTCATTATCATTATCATTGAACCAGTCCTGGTGCTTGCGGACAGGAAAACCAACTGTGCTGCTGGCGCAAGAGTGTACAGTCGTATTTAGGTCAGTCCAGCTCTGTTCAATATTCTCAGGGTCAAAAGTCACGCAATCCAATTTTGAGGAGAGTTCTGATGAGAGCTCGCTCTGTTTCTCAGCTGAGCAGAGTTTTGAAACATTTAGGCGTTTAGGTGGCGCTTTCCCTTGAGGGCGTCTATTGCGCCTCAATGTTAGTCTGAGCTTGCAAACAATGAGTCTGTGGTCAGTTCCACACTCCGCACCACACATCGCCTTTGTTACAAGGACATCCTTTCTGTCAGTCTTCCTCACAATGACATAGTCTATGAGATGCCAATGCTTTGAGCGGGGATGCATCCATGACGTTCTGTTTCTCACGGGGAGACTAAAATTTGTGTTGGTAATGAACAGGCCAAATTCAGCGCACAAAGTAAGTAAGCGCAACCCATTGTTATTGCATGAACCAACTCCATGAGGGCCCAAAACATTTGGCCACGCTGAGATTTCGGAGCCAACCCTAGCATTGAAGTCCCCCAAGAGAATCAGCTTATCAGCTGCCGGGACAGAGCATATGACAGATTCTAGATCAGAATAGAACTTGTCTTTGGCTCCATCTGGGTTTGTCATGGTGGGCGCATATGCGCTAATGAGGGTGGCTGACTGGCTTTTCCCAACTGGGATCCTGAGTGTCATTAGCCTGTCATTTATTTCAATTGGCATGGACTGCAAGTTTCTGACAAGGTCATTTTTAATTGCAAACCCAACACCATGCTGTCTCGGTTCGACTGCACCCTTGCCTTTCCAGAAGAAGGTGTATCCACCACTGAGCTCTTTGAGTTGGCCACTATCAGGGAGTCTGGTCTCACTGAGTGCCACTATGTCCAGGTTGTACCTGCTGAGCTCAATGGCAATAAGTGCAGTGCGTCTTTCCGGGTTGTTTGAGTTGTCCTGTAGTGTGCGTATATTCCAGGCTCCTAGCCTGAGTAAGCTGAATTTCTTTTTGTTTCGACCGCAAAAAGGGATCCCCACTGGTCGCGGTATACCAGTCAGGGTGATGTGAAGTGGGCTTTCTTTAGGGCACCTTTTCTAGCCCCTTCCTCAGTTGAGGTGAGCAGTGCTATCCTTAAATAAGGCTGCTCAGCTACTGTGGGTGCTGCCTCCCCACGCCTCCACTTCAATCGACGATGAAGCGACCATAGCCCACAGCCACCAACGTGTAGGTCTGTGCTAACAGCTTCCAGTCTATCCAAACCTGCTGCCACCGCACTCGCCCATCGCCGTTGGAATTTTGAGAGGAAAGAAGACGAGACAAAGATGAAAGAAGACGAGGTGAGTGTTAAGACTGGCGCCAAGAATTTGTTTTTAGTGAGAAAGAGCTGCGCAAACATCAGACTCACTCTCTCGCCTGGACACAACTTATCCAAGTGGCAAGACAGGGTCAAGACGACTGGAAATGTATCCAGGTGCAGGAGGATGCCAGAGGGACAGTCATATTGCCTGACCGGCTGCCTGTAGGCTACTCCACAGCCTCGCAGTCCCAACTGACTAGGGTGAAAGACCCAAACCAAAGAACACCAATACTGGTGGATGCTCTGTGTCACGATATCCAGGCCAGAGTGACGGTATATTGCCATCTGCCCTATCAATCAACCACTGGCCTGCTGCCGCCAGCTTCGAAGCTGCGTCCGGGAAGTTTGCTCAATTCTTCGTCTTTGATTTAGGCAAACAAGCCTATGACCACACCGCTACCGGGGGCCAATATGAAGGACTCAAGTACTGGGGGTCACATTGTGCTCTAGCATGTGGCCGTTGGGTTAGATGAAACCTCCTCCGCCCTGGCCGTTTGCACCGACAGGTTCACGCCCACTGATACCATGCTAGCGTACCAGTTCACGAAACAGGTTGTACTGGATTACATGTTACCAGTAGCAGATTTTTCTGACCTGACACCTGTGTATGATATTATACAGTGCAATATTATACCATTTTTAGAGATGAATATTGTGCCAGTTCATGTAGTAAGGTTTATAGATTCAGCTTTTCTGTAAAACGAAACCTGGAGACTCCTAATGCTGCTTATTAATTGACACGTTACACGGTGGTCTTGGTGCAAGGTGCTCACTTCTCATGCCGAAGATAACGGGCCCAAATCCCGGTCGGTGCAGGCATGTTGGAATTTGGGAATTTTTCTCTTATTTTCCCGTCCCTGGTCCTATGGTATGCTCGGATAAGGACGAAAAATTCGGAAGGCCCGTGTGCATGTTGTGCATGTTAAATATACCTCGGCAGTTGGAAATCAAGAAGAGCAGGCCGAACAGGACGATGCCCGGGCAAAATTAAATTAAAAAACGTAATCCCTACTACTACCCCCCCCCCCGGGACCCCCGACCAAAAATAAATCGCCGACCGGCGCTTAACTGTGGCGACGACGTGTCTACCCCAGTTATAACGGAGCTGCAATGACACTAAGGCAAATTTCCCAAGTAATATACAAAATACAAATATAAAAATAAATTAATTTCCGAAAACAGCATGCTGGCAATCTCCGCTTCCTCTACAAATCTTTTTCTTAGGGGGGTGGGTGGGTTGGGGCGCGGTATAAAACAGCCAAGCGGCCATATTTATAATTTTCATTTCAAAAACACACCAGTTCGGCCTGGCAGTTCCCACGAGAGAGGTAGTTCTCTCCTGCGAGAGGTCATATCAGGCTTGGATTCTCTACAAAGACCAGTCCAAGCATTCACAAAATGGCCCAGTGTAATGACATCGCGTGCTACCTAAGAGGATGGATCAGTACGCTCCTCGAGGTTTACAGTTGTCGTAGGCTCAATCCTTAATTAGTTCCTGTCACGTGCCTTGGTGGTAACTATTGTCAGGATAGGAGTGTTTACATATGTGAATGTATAGTGTGGACGTGGATAATGGCAAAATGATGTTGTGTTTTCTGAAATGTTGGACTGCTGATTAAGACATCATACATTATTTTGCAAATTTCAAAATTTATGAAATCGTTTCCATACAAAAAGGAACAAACAAAATCGAAGAACCGCAATGTTCGGTTTCCGTTTCATAACTATGTTTCGCAGCTGTCTGTACTATACCACTGAACTGCTGGTGAACCTAAATGCGCTACACCGTTTGAGAGTTTCTTTAACAGGCTGAATATTCACAGAATATTACAAGAGTATGGTAATCACACCTATCTAGCGCCTGTTTACAATAACCTTATGTCAGCTCCTCTTCTGTTTCTGTGTCCTTTGTGACTCCCCGGGCTTTTCAAATGCACAAAGTCACTTGAGACTTTCATTTTACATTCCAGTTTTTATTCCTGTTGTCATTTTAAAGCAGCACGCGCAATCATACCAGTGAGTGCCAAGGCATAATTATTATCATAAAGGGTAGCGTGTCTTCAATCAGCCGAAGTGATTTTTTTTTCTAGATGTGAACTACCTCTGGTGAAAAACAAACAAACAAACAAAAAATAGATGTACAACCCCCCCCCCCCCAACACACACACACACACATACATACACTATATGACATTATTTGAGACGTATTTCTGTTGGACCATCTCCCAAGAAAATGAGGTGTCTACTACAAGTGGATTATATTCCAGGATGGTTTGCTATACTGTATAATAATCCAGAACAGACTGATTTATAATAAAACAAGGTCGTTTATTGTTTGAAAGAGGTGAGACGGAGACACAGAATATTATACTTCCTGGTCTGTACAGTGCTGCACAGTAGTCGCTGTTACAAATCTGGTACTGGGTGGTAGTGCCCTCTAGCTGTTATGAAGAGGGTCTTCTCAATGATGGAATTATGACTGCATTTTAAATCGAGAGGTATTTACTATTTACTCTTTCGTACCATGCCACACACTAAGAACAATCTGAATAAGTTTCATAAACAGACCTGCAGGGCCACAAATTTAATTACATTAAATTTCCTAACAATTTTGTCTAGATCTATTACATACTAAAAGACAACATCAGCAGCATCAAATGAAAATTCAATAATATGTCACTAGAAGTCTTCTCTAGATTCCTATAAGGTTATGATCATTCTGACTCACTAACAATTTAAGTACTAGTTATATATCTCTCAGATATAGTCTGCCTACTATCTATCAAGCAATATACTAATGTCTCTGGCGACGATGTCATCTCAGCTATTTGTGCCTACCGCTTATAATGGATCAAGCTCGTCAATATAAACTGACGTAGTTAAGTCTATTGGATCTACTCTAGGATGGGCTGGCAATCCCCAGCCTCATCCAGACAAATGAATCCCAATTCACAGATGTGTATGCCAAACATTCATACTAGTGGCAAGTCAATATAAATCTTTGTCTTGCATTCTTGGGTAGCACTCCTAGCATATGCGGCAATCCTGTCCTACTGGATAAATTATGTTCAGTTCCTCGTTCATTGTTGAATCATCAAAGGACAAACACTTACACTTGGTCCCTGGTATTAGAAAAACCAGGGAACAGTAGACAATAGCAGTGGGCATATCTCATTCAAGCATATGGCTTCATCTCAATGTCTATAGTGGACTAGACATGAATCAACAGTCTTATGATTCTTCAGGCAGAATCGTGCCGACGCCTGCACAGATTGGAATTTTCTGTATGGAGTAATGGACATAGGTATGGCTACACTTTTATACTGTGCAGCCACCTGCAAACTACCGTCCAAATCCCTAGATTTGATTGGTGCATCCATGCGAGCTCATCTCGCAGTATCAAAATATTCTACGTGGGAGTTGGTCACGGCCTTGTACTAGAAACAGACAAGGTCAATTTAAAATGTCAAAACAATTACTGAAATCTTTAAACCCTCGTGCTTTCTACATTTTATGTACGAATTTCTGAACGCGACCAAGCGTCTTAAACTATCTATCCTTATTCACCCCTTCTCTTCCCTTCTAAGTGTTCATCAAAATCACGGGGTCGAGAATTGCACTGTCACTCCTAACTTATCCATTTATTCTATCTCGCCCCACTTTCTTTCCATCTCTAAGAAAAAGTGTTTCAAAAACAAACTGTTCGCGAGAACAGTTCAAGGACAAAATTACGCTGGTTATAATCAACGAGACCGTGAAAAATTAACTCCTTACAAGTCGTGACCCAGCACGGCATTTATATTACTTAAACCCTGACATCCCCCACCCCAGTGGAAATTTTAAGAAAAATTTACACGATAGGATCCAAGAAACCACAAAGTTGTTGTGGTGGGGGCTTAAGTACTATTGTAGAAAAGTCAGCCTTAAGCTTGAGAACAAAAATTTAACTAAGAACGTGCATATTGGATGGACAAAAAGCATACAATTATTGATGCCACGTTCTGTAGAATCTAGTCTATCGAAACATTCTCACTCCACACAATCAATCTTCTCATGAACATTTATAATAACAATGACTATGTCACTGTATACTGCTGAATTAAAGTATAACTACAATCAATTAATCAGGCCTTACTGAAGGAATAGGCTCATAATTATCTAGTCAACACACATAATTGCTGCTTATATACATTCACAAACAATATATTGTTAATTAAAATACTGTGGTATCCAATGGCAGCAGTAGCTCTGGTAGCTTGGTTTGCCATGTCTCCATCTCATTGACCCGCTGACAAGGGCGTCAGGTTTGTCAGAAGTTCAGGTCACAGTCCGGAATGACGCTGGTGGAAAGAGGATATTCACAAAAAAGGATTGTAAAACTGGTTCATAAAGTAGTGAACAAGATAATGTGAATCCATCCACCGTCCAGAATTGAGGGGGAAAAGTACTATCCAACCCCAATATAAGACAGACTCTGTAATAGAGTAATGAAATTGTGGGTCTGTCCTACAACGGATTTCCGTATAATGAAGCCGAAATAAAACGGCGAAAAGTTAATTAGCTTAACGTTTACATTTCAAACTCGCGTGGTGCTGCGTTAAATGCAACAATAGTATAGAACTTTCTCAATTTAATAACAATATGATTTAATTTATTTAATCTCCGTATCGAATCCGGTATAGATGAGATGGCACGAGGCGATAGCTAGTTAATTTAATGCGCTTTACGCAAGCCATGCACACGTCAAGTGTCACAGTCATCTCGGTATATATTCATATCTGGCATTACGTTGGCTGGTCCACGGAACGCGGACAGCCTAAGACATAATCGGTTGTATAAAAAAAACAACACTCTTCACAACTTCTTAAAACGCGACAACGCAGTGTCCTCTGTTACCACTGCAAAATCTCTCTCAACGCGACGAATCAGTGTACTCTGTTAGCACTGGAAAAACTCTCAAAACGCGAAAATTCCCTTTCTTACCGGTCGGTCTTACACTGCCCGTCGGTCTTACACTGCCTGCGGCCTTACACTGCCCATAGGTCTTACACTGCATCTCCGCGTCTTACACTGCCTGCGGCCTTACACTGCCCTGAGGCCTTACACTGCCCTGTGGGGCTTACAGTGCCTGTAAGAAGGTTCAACTCTCTCTCTCTCTCAATATACCACGTGTCTTTTATAATGACATTACCTCAATACTGATACGAACAAGTCCCATGAGACAATAAACTCTTTGCTCCTCGGGCGGCCGCTCAGCCGAAAATAACACCAATATTCACCACATATCCCTACTCAAAAAAAAAAAAGTCACCTCCCTAAGCAGCCTAGTACTGCCCTCTCGGGGGCTCGTCAATATTAAAACGAGATCGGTAATATATAATGCTTAATAAGCTCCATAGAACAGGCAGCATGCTAACTGCACGGGTTCCAACAATTCAATAAAAATCCTCACTCAAGCAGTGTTGCTACTGTACAACATAGGAGGATTAATTAAACCTCACTCCTTATTAACCCAGATTACACATGAACTCACTCACCGTGTCACAACACGTGAACGAATTCAGGTATGCAAGAAAAATTAAGTATAAACAAAAAAGGTAAATACGATACAACGAATGTATAAAAAAAGTTACATTAGAAACAAGACGCAAGACTTACAAGCAAGACGAACGATAACAGACCCTACAAGTCCTAACTTATATTACAGAAAGTTTAAGAAAAAGACAGGAGAGACATCTTCCTAAAGAAATGTGAGGAAGCAAGAGAAACGCCACAATCTATACGAATAATGGATCCCTAATAGAACTATTCACAGTGAAGCAAATCCCCCCGAGTTATCAATAGCCACCAAGGCACTCTAATATCCTTCGTAATGGCAAAGAAGATATGCTAAAATATGATCCCATCCAACCTCCCGCTCTTAAACTAAACATATAGTAAAGGAAAAAAAGCCTGTAAATACTGAGAGCGGAAAGCACCTCGCCCTCCTCAAAACTGACAATCAGATGGTTAACTTAACTTTTTTTTGAGGAATTCAGATGGTGATGTCCTCAATCCATAGCTCGTTCCAAGTCCAAAAAAAAGTGTCGTGTTTCTGTTAGAGGTAGATATCTAAGGTGAATGGTGTCCCTCGCCGGTGTCGTCGGGTCAATGGGATGATCAGCTCGTTATATGAAATTGAAAGAAAATGTCATATTAATACAAATTAACTATAACCTAAAGTAAAAAGGACCTGAAATCCCAATGTTATAACAGTACAATATGAAATAATGGAATAAAATGCAATAGATGGATCTAAGGGTAAGTCTGTCAATAGGTTTTAAGAATAATTTATCTAAATGGCATGGCGTTCTTTAAGTTCTTTAGGGGGTCCCTCTCCAGTGTTACAAATCTGGTACTGGGTGGTAGTGCCCTCTAGCTGTTATGAAGAGGGTCTTCTCAATGATGGAATTATGACTGCATTTTAAATCGAGAGGTATTTACTATTTACTCTTTCGTACCATGCCACACACTAAGAACAATCTGAATAAGTTTCATAAACAGACCTGCAGGGCCACAAATTTAATTACATTAAATTTCCTAACAATTTTGTCTAGATCTATTACATACTAAAAGACAACATCAGCAGCATCAAATGAAAATTCAATAATATGTCACTAGAAGTCTTCTCTAGATTCCTATAAGGTTATGATCATTCTGACTCACTAACAATTTAAGTACTAGTTATATATCTCTCAGATATAGTCTGCCTACTATCTATCAAGCAATATACTAATGTCTCTGGCGACGATGTCATCTCAGCTATTTGTGCCTACCGCTTATAATGGATCAAGCTCGTCAATATAAACTGACGTAGTTAAGTCTATTGGATCTACTCTAGGATGGGCTGGCAATCCCCAGCCTCATTCAGACAAATCAATTCCAATTCACAGATGTGTATGCCAAACATTCATACTAGTGGCAAGTCAATATAAATCTTTGTCTTGCATTCTTGGGTAGCACTCCTAGCATATGCGGCAATCCTGTCCTACTGGATAAATTATGTTCAGTTCCTCGTTCATTGTTGAATCATCAAAGGACAAACACTTACACTTGGTCCCTGGTATTAGAAAAACCAGGGAACAGTAGACAATAGCAGTGGGCATATCTCATTCAAGCATATGGCTTCATCTCAATGTCTATAGTGGACTAGACATGAATCAACAGTCTTATGATTCTTCAGGCAGAATCGTGCCGACGCCTGCACAGATTGGAATTTTCTGTATGGAGTAATGGACATAGGTATGGCTACACTTTTATACTGTGCAGCCACCTGCAAACTACCGTCCAAATCCCTAGATTTGATTGGTGCATCCATGCGAGCTCATCTCGCAGTATCAAAATATTCTACGTGGGAGTTGGTCACGGCCTTGTACTAGAAACAGACAAGGTCAATTTAAAATGTCAAAACAATTACTGAAATCTTTAAACCCTCGTGCTTTCTACATTTTATGTAGGAATTTCTGAACGCGACTAAGCGTCTTAAACTATCTATCCTTATTCACCCCTTCTCTTCCCTTCTAAGTGTTCATCAAAATCACGGGGTCGAGAATTGCACTGTCACTCCTAACTTATCCATTTATTCTATCTCGCCCCACTTTCTTTCCATCTCTAAGAAAAAGTGTTTCAAAAACAAACTGTTCACGAGAACAGTTCAAGGACAAAATTACGCTGGTTATAATCAACGAGACCGTGAAAAATCAACTCCTTACAAGTCGTGACCCAGCACGGCATTTATATTACTTAAACCCTGACAGTCGCCTAAGCCTGTTTTCACATTGTTTATCTCAGCGGATGACTATTTTGATCGTGGTCTGGAGAAGTGAGTGACAAACACTATTGTTTAACAGGAAAAGCCAGGGATTTGCAATCCATTGTCGGCACTTCCCCTGGCTGATAAGCGAAAGAAAGCAAAGGGGAAGTATCCCCTGTGACAGTGAGTGATGGTCCTTGGAACATCTAAGTTGTCCGTGAAAAAATAATCTCATTGACCCGTGTTGTTTCACTGCTTTACTTTCGGGAAAAAGAAAAGCATTCATAGTTATAAACTAGTCACTGTAAAAAATAATGAACTTGGGACTTAGAACTGCATAATTATAGTTGTAATAGCATTTAATAATAAGAAGAAAGGAATAGACAATACAAGAGTTTTGAATTTTACCATACTGAACAATGAAGACAGCGGAGCAGTGAGACACAGTATGTTTCTAGAATGATTAATGAAAAAAATGTCTTAAGAGAAAAAAAAAAGGAAACGAAAACACGGCTTACAATTAATTTTCACTATTCACGTGACCATTAATGGTAAGAACATACTACATGGTCTAGTCCATGGTTTGGGCATGCAAAGATGGGGCCATCCGTGATAATACTCTGAAGCAGAATAACCAATATCCCATATTACATTGCAGAGAGTCTTCTAAAGGCTAGGTGTAAATTCAAAATTAATGGCACGCTTGGGTTCAAATTTTGCTCAGTATCATATGGGTATTGCTGTAGCGTTAGATTCCATATATTTAAATATCGTTAATCTCTTTTTGCTTTATACGTTTACTTGATCCTGGACAAGAAGTCTCGCTTCCTGTCAGCTATCAGATGATGTAACCTTGAGAATTTGAGAGCTACGATAACCCAAGTTGGTTTAAACAAGATGGACCAAACGTTTCCCAAAAACGAGTTCTGTCGAACCACTGGGTACTGCGAACCTTGTTCCGGGGGTTCTGCGAGCCTCTTTCCTGAATTTCCTCAAAGGAACCACATGACGTCCATTCTTTACGAGACTTTCGGAGAAGTCGAGAAATCGAGAGTTACCAGTACTGCGCCTGGACACTCGTGGAATCGTTTTGTCTTTGGGGTCGGAGAAATCATACCCCTATTGAAAATGTTACATGTTCTAAAACTTGGGAAACGCTGAGATAAATTCTACCTGAAAATACACTTTACAAGGATCTAGAGCATTCTGTACTATACCTTTGGCGAGTCCCTGATTTTGAACCACTTTAGAAGCTTTGCACTCTAGATTGTTCACGCTTTCCATGCCGGAAATAATTCTTTTATCGCAAATTGCAATCCGCGTGTAGGTAATTATTTACTTCCTCTGGTATGCCATTATTTTATAGAGATCAGCCTTTTCATTGTTGCCATTATTCTAAACAAATAGCATATTATCATGACAGCGGGGATCGATGGTTTGATGAGGGAATAAAAGAGACGCATCATATTAATTCAATCAAGATAATGGGAATGAGCTAAATTAAATAAGATGAATCTAAAATACCCGCACAGAGAGGATAATTATCATTTGATACAACTGTCCAACAATGCCGTTCTTAACAGTGGACATTAATATTAGACTTCCCGGGGCTGTAGAAAGAAATTTCAGTGGCAACTCTGTAAAAAAATGAATTATTTTTGAAAATGAGCAGTAAACTAATAGAAACGCAATGGTTTCGTAATTTAATATATCCATTTGGAACTAGTGAGTTGTTCCTTAAACACAGTCCGTAAACAAATAACACGCGAAAGGAAGCCGGTTTAATATTTTTGTTTTTTAATCCCAATTTCTGTACCAGAATTTCATTTAAAAGATACTTAACAGCAGAAACAAAATTATAAATTTTCTTATGAGACTGTACTATCATTGGGGTATTAGAATTTCAAGCAATGTAATACTTTATTGCGAAACGGCTGGTCCCATAATCTCATGAGTTTCATAGATTTTATGAATAGTTTCTGTTCTAAGTAAATGTACTGCTGTGAATGCAGTCCAAGTGTCGGGACACTCTTTGGGTAAACTCTTGTAAGTGAACCATTCCCATGTGGCGACCATAGAGAAAGATACTTGTGTCAGTTCTGAAAACCGATAAACTCCCTCCAAACAGTTCTTCGCAATGTGCTCTGTGTAAGTAACAGGGATGATGGAATATAACACTAATTTCTGCTACTAAGATCCTATTTGGCGTAAAATTCATAGACGTCCTTGCCGATCAATTCGATATTGAGATTATTTTCCAATTTTTTTTGTTCTTGCTGTTGTTGTTAAATAACCAGCGATACCACTTTGAACTTCAAATTTACTTTCATTACCATGAGAATGCATCTGAAGGTTCCAGTACCTCAAAGAGTTTAGATCCTTTGTTTATTTCAAGTTTGTAATCAGTAAATACAACGATTATAATGTCGCAGTTAGCGGTCTATCTAAAGGAACCTCGCCTTGTTCTTGCATAACGGAGGCTCTAATGAGCAGCATCTGTCTTATGTCAGGTCGACTTGATAAACATGCTAGCATTGGATATTCCCGTCACTATAAAATCGTTGTTGCCTATTAACTATTTATTACGTACCGAGTCACACATGAAGTGAAATGTGTGATGTTTTTAACAATAGTGTTATACCATAACCAGAAAGGTCAAAGCATAGTGTAAAGAGGTGACTCGTCCTCTCGTGTACCAGCGGCTGGTTGTTGAGCGCTTCTGGTATGATCTCCTTCTGTCCTATCACTCTGATGTTTCCTGCCTACCGTCTTGCTTCTTCCTAGTACAATGTGACCTTATCGTGTCGACCTACGTGCGTTCTCCAAACTCAAACTGTAACACTCCTGACCCAGATTGTACACATCCCCATGTTCATTCTCGTATTAGGCAAAATTGTTCAGTGTATTTGAGGAATATCACGGCAACATTTCATTGCCAATATTATGACAGCTACGAGAGGAATACGTCCCTTTCGACAAATAGTTCAATCAGAAGCTTCCGGAACAAGATGTCCATTTGTAACTTTCAGCTCTTCAAGACTGGACTCCGGAGAAATAATAGAAGAAAAACATAATCTTACACTGGAAATCAAGTTAATAATAGTTATAAACAAGTATGCTTAGAAGGTTGCAAGGCACATGTACGTTTAAAAATTTGATTTTGTAGTTACGAATTTATGGTACGCCTGCGTCATAAATAACTGAAAGGAAATGGATCATTTGGCAGGCTATTAAGTAAGTGTAGTGCGTATACTGTAAACATTTTGGTTTGTTGTGGTAGAAAAAAAAAATAGCCATCAAGTAGATAAAATACCGGATTGTTTATATAGACATTAGTCAACAAAGTTTCCTTGCTCTCTCTTCTTTTTCCTACTCTTCTTGTGATTGATTAGAAGATCCTCGTTTGGACATATTCTCATTAGTCATGTTTTGACATCTGTTTAGTTTGTTTATTTCTTTACCTTTTTAACCATTTCCCCACGGGCATTCTCTAGGGATTCATTAAATGTAAGATGAGATCAATTGTGAAAAATCCCCAATGAATCTCTTACGTGTTCACTGTCAATTTAAGAGCTACATGCTGTAAGCTACGTAACGTGAATGCACGCATGTAATGTTTGAGCCTGCTTTTACTAGTGATCCAAATAAGTATTACACCTGTAGTAAAGACCGAACACGAACAACAGAGGAACATTCGAGAAGCAGCAGCCTTACTGCGTTTCACATAGGCTCAGAAATGTTTCCGAAATTTAATTGAACAGCCTCGTTCTAATAATCTTCCTCTGTGGGAGTATTATAGTAACACCCAGGGCCGTATTACGACCTTTAAAGGTCCTACGCACTTAGAAGTTTTTTTGTGCCCCCATATACTGTTTAGGCATTTCAAAAAATAAACAAAAATAAACCAGTAAAAAATAAAACAAAATAAGAAAAACGAATCTTATACACCAGCGATTATACTTTGTTTTTTGTTTTTTTTTCATTTACTGTGGGCCCCTTTTTGTGGATCCTGGTTCATCTGCACTATTTGCAGTTTTGCACCATATGGTCCATGGTAAATCCGGCAATGAACATTTTCTGTGGTGACCCCCTCCCCACCCCCCCCCCCCACCTTTCTTCCCGTGATGCCCTGAGCATGTGCTTATTTGGCTTAATGCTTAATCCAGCCCTGATGACATCTTATTTCAAGTCCTGATAATAATAGCAAAGTAGGAATATGCACATCACTCCAAGTCTGACTCTCTTCACTCTCGTCATACTGTCGACTGTGAGCCGAATAATATTATTTAGATTTTGCATCCCTACATTGTATTCAGTGCATTTCCTCCATACCCAAGCACAAAGGGTAAAATACGAAAATAGCTCACACGTTCCAGCCCCCCCCCCCCCACCCCCACTCCCCAACTTTTCCCCCAACTTCCTCTTCTTTTTTTCTTTCACCTCCAGTATGATTCAATAGAAGAACACAAACACGACTGAACATTTTATTTACTTTTTTTTTGCTCCAAATAATATTATGGGACAAAAAAGTGAGCTTTACATTGTCGTGTTCATTATCTAAATGTAGAGAGCAGTGTATTCTCTCAAATTCGGTTATTACTCCAACTAGCTGTAACAGCTCATTCCCCAATTAGCCATTATAGAGTTGTTGTTATTGTTGTTACTGTGAATTTTTCTATCGATAATTCAATTTTATGCCTGAACAAGGTGGGATGCTAGCACTGTATATTTGTATATATGGATCTTACGGGTCCGCTGTGGCAGAGCTATCTTGTCCAGAATACGACGTTGTGTTGCATATTTGTCACTAAAACTGAAATGCAGACAGCCATGCAATGTTCCGCCCTAGTTTTGAGTAAAAGTACATTATGTACTTTTGGAGACGCGCAAGTTCCGTGAAGTGTCAAGTGAGATTAATCCATTTTGCCTAAATGTTTCAAAATACTTTCTCCCACATTGGAAGATAATAATATTATTTACAACGTTTTCATAGCGGATCCTTTTCCAGATATCAAAGTAGTAAAGAAAAAGAAAATTCAGGAGCGCGACTTTGGTGACGTCAGGGGAAAAATGTAACTAGAAATTTGTGTGAAAAATGTGACAATAATGACTACACACATTGCGATTATCCATAATTATTTGTTTTGTCATAATGATTACAGCAATGAAAATATTAAACGGGTATATTACACCCCTCGCTAATCACATGTGATGTAACATGTTACATCGTCGATAAGCATGCTCTGATACTGAAAATAGACAGACGAGCATGATCCTTTCCTGTCGACCTATTGAATTAAATCATTCCAAAGTAGGTAGGCTAGTATTACTGATACGTAAATGTCAAGACGCAGCTGACATGAAGTATGCCAATACATTTTCATTATAAAAAAAAAAAGGCTATTACCATACCGTTCTAGTTTTATTCCTAGAATTGGCAAAGCACACTATCTATCTTGAACTAGCATGCATTTTCATCTTTCACTTCAATCAATAATTGCAGAGCGGACTGTTATTATTTTCCCAAAAATATCTACAGGTGAGTTTTGAGGTTCTCATCTCGTTGTGATATAAGAAGACTGTTAAAAATTTAATTGAACTTGTTATAGATCTGGCAGTGTTTCAAGTGAGAATAAACGGACAGCGAAAATACGGAATAATTCCCCGAAATTCCCAGCTGGCTACGGAACAATAACCCATATCGTATGATGAGCCAGAACTTGGATAACAAATAGCCTTGCTCCGCAGCCAGATTTAAAAAGAAAAATGTACGTCGAGGTGTGCTTTATAGCTAGTGCTTGTCCTATGACACAGGCAGGGCATGGAAAGTCGGCACATTTTAACACACCCGCCATGTGACAGTATGCAGACCAATGCGAAATTTTTAGCTTGATTTATAGACTCCTTAAGATCCATCGATTCACCTAGGGATTTACTGACCTAGCATGATAACCTTTGTGAAGTTTTGTGCATAAGTAGAAGATAGCTAAAATCAGATACGAGACATCACCCGCTGTCGAACGCGACGGGTACATGGTCTTAATTTCTGGCAAATTATTGTCTTCGACCAGGTTCGTGTGAAATCACCGTTTTGGTAACTCCAGCCTGTTTCGTATCGACTTTTCCCTTGACAATCTAAACCCGGATGTCTATCTTAAGACAGCAACCAGAGGTAACGATTATACTGACTTCAAATTATTGATCGCGTTGTGTAAGGTTGACATTTCCGAACTGTAAAGAAAGTTAAAGAAAGAACTCGGGCACATAAAAAAATGACAACATATTATGGGTTTGTTCACAGTGTCTTTTTCCTTTCCTTTTTTCCGGGGAAAAGAATGATTTCAATAGCTTTGAGGCCACCAATGGAATACTGTGTGCTTTGCAGTATCACGGTTTGAATTCCAAACCTGCCCAGTTTATTAAATTATTTTGCATTGTTTTGATCTTTGCTAAAAGTCACAGTGCAGCATGTCGTTCCCTACTGGTTAATGGCAAAACTCATTAGCTGTGGAAATTTAAAGTTTTAAACACTACTTAATGGCCATGTTTACAAGATGCCGGCGCGTAAATTTCATCCAAGGGTAAGAAATTGTGAAAGGCTTACTTTCAAATTTCATCTTTAATTTGGTACAGCGGACAGCACAATACCCAATGACATCATGGTATTCCCCGTTCAAAAAAAAAAAAAAACCCGTTGCTCACACTGCCATAACTGTCACGGTTGCGCACCTTTTTCTTTACAACAGTGAGTTAGATGGAGTGGTGTAGGGCGGGACGCTTATAATAATAATTGTTGATAGATTGGTTCACTGGGTTTGCGAGATGCTCTTGCCGGGATTGGCAATTTGCAGTATCATACTGTAATGAAACTAGAGAGTAAACATGTAACCAGCTAAACGCTATGACATTTCTGTACTGCCACATTTTTGACGATAAATTACGCCGTCACACCTATTTCGAACAAATTTGACGATTTGTTTTGAGCTGAAAGTACTAAGACTTTTTCTGTTGAGTGGAATTGAGAGGTATGATGAGACATTTCGTTATTCACTTCTCTTTACAGTGTCGGGTGTAAGAAGAACTTGGATTAATTTTATTACCCTCTTTATGACTACCCGTAGGCTCGGAGAGTTATATTAACAGCGGGACAACTGGCTAATGTTATTTCATATTGTGTAACTGAATTTTAAGCTCAGAGGTTAATGATATCAGAGGCCGTGATCTAGCCACGTACTTACAGAAGATTTTCCAACCTTGATTCCGGCATCCAGCTTTCTTGCTTTGCTCTTTCAAGCGCAAAGTTTGTTTTAATCTTGACTTCCTATTTCATATTGATTTCTCATATTTTCGCTCATTCCCGGTCTTTGGAACTTGCGGGCAGGAAGCGTATTTGTTATACGTAATTAGTCATGTGTGAGAGATTGTTGTTCATGTTACTTTATATTTATGTATGACTTGTATTACTATGTGAATAAGAAAGGCTTGCCATTAGCTGAAGTCACATAAAATAACGCCAGACATTCATTTTCATTTTAATCATGGCGTGGAGATCGATATGTCAGGCCAGACAGAAAGTATTCATCTGTCCTGTACAACAATGGGAATGAACAAATAGCCGCCTCGAGCCTGTAATTTGCCGTCCTTTCAAATTCACCTTTTCCACCTTTCATGTGCCCTGACTACAGAAGAAAGATTATCTGTAATTCTCTGTCATCCGGCGTTAGAGCTTTATTTTGTCCTTTACAATCACCAACTAAAAAGAAGAAAAAAAAGTTTATGTCCGCCGCATACAAACACTGGGTGATTCCAGTCTATGGTTCCTTGGAATGAAATAATGTGAAGAGCAGTTTCCTAGTCCGTCTTACAGTTTTATTCTCGCAAAAAAAAAAAAGCATGGCTGCATGGTATCTGGGCTCAGATTTTGTTAACTTTAATATAGCTATCACAGCCAAGCTCTGGGCACTCTATGGTTGGATGTTGGATCTAGATAAAACGCTCATTGCTTGTTTTGTGTGAAGCCAGGGGAAATTGTTTGACAGATATGTGCTATGTTTTCTGTCCGGTGGATGTGGAACTTTTCAAATTGTTCTGAATTTATGCGCCACAATCATTTCATTTCGTCTCCTTTTAATTTTCAAACATTTATCTTTGTGCATGTTAAAGGGTTTACCTGTAAAGCACAATAACCAAGCTTAGAGTTACACTTTTACCACTGGCTACCTTAGCTATGAGTATGACTAATGTGAAGATTATCGACTCTTTGAAAAGATATTGCGTCTCATCTGTCGTCAACATCTCCAGTTTCCAGGTGTGACAGGCACTGACAGGGAAATGTCCAACTGGAAGGAAAAGGAGCCATAATGTCCACGTCTGTAACCCCAGTTTCCTTGCCATGCACGGATAACTTTAAATAACTGGTGACTGGAGTAAATGGTATTCCCACGTATGTCATTACGCCTCTGCGCGGCTCTGAAATGTATAATTTTTGGTATCCTGAGCTTTTTCTCCTCTGCGTATTGCTTTTTCGCCAACGTTGAAGACAGTGGGGGGCGTTGTTTACTATGAATTTGCACGAACTCGTAAACTATTCACAAAATTGCTCCAGCTTCTCGGTGATCGATTTTCCTTTAGTCTTTCTTTTACTTCTGTATCGCGTTTTGTGTCTTTTTTTTTAAGGGTTTATGTTGTTTGTGACCAGGTCAGCGAAAAGGGCAAAAAGCTGGGAAGCTATTTCAAAAGCCCAGTTGTTTGGGTATTGTATTTTTACTTCTTTGTAAGCAGTTTTTTCTTATTATTATTTATCGACATAATGAATTACACATTGTTTTACCGGCAGTTTTTCAGCCGTATTGTGAAAATGGGAAACTTTTGTTGTGATTTGATATTGTGAAGGTTCGCTTTAGTCGACGCATGGGATAGTTCAGTATTTCATTCTGGAAGCTCAGCAGAACGTCCGTGTTCGGTGAACCACAGAGTAGGCAAACAAAAAGTCAATAGTCTTTGTGGAAAAGTACTGTAGTGCAGCGTTTCTCAAACTCTTGTGTCTTACGCCCCACTTCAATTTTCCAAACGGGCGCCCCACAATGATTGGACAAAGTTAGTATGCGGTATAATTAATATAAAAATATTTTAAATATTATGCTATTATTGGTAGCATTCCTCAGCGCTTGTATCGAGCAACCAAGAATTCTTTTAACCGGGTATGTCGCCCGTAATTATTAAAAGTCGTGCAGTCGTTATTTGTTAAGTTCGATGTTTTAATCCGAGCTAAACAGGGAAAACACCAACACGACACAAACAAATACGCGCTTATCAATACAGTTAAGTTAAAATTTGAAAGTATTATTTCTATCTCTGAAAAATCCTTGCCCCCCCCCCCCCGCTCTGAAATCCCATGTCCCACCAAAATATTGCCAGGCCCCATCTGTGGGGCATGCGTCCCAATTCGAGAAGCACTGCTCTAGAGCAAAACCATCTCTGTCTGTGCCCTGTAATTCTCCTTTTTACCGCCTGAAAACAAAGTTTGGCGAGGAACTTTCCCCTGTGTCGTCAGGCCCTAGAAGCGACAAGAACATATCAGGTAATGCAGCACTCAGACAATGCATTATCTTCATGACAGTCAACATGTCAAGCCGCGCTTGTCGTCTTGGTTTCTATGGTAACCCCAAAATCATGCAGACCTCAGCGCTAACACGCAGTTGGCCTTACAGCATACAACATGAAACTGAGTCAAAATGTGCCAAAAAAAACAAAAAAAATACCTTGCAAAGCCTGGCTTTGCATCGTTTTGTATTATTTCTTACGCGAGGCTTTGTATAGCCTAGCTTACATTTTTTTTTTGCCCCATTTCGTCTTTGCTTCAAGCTGTCATGACCTTTGCTTCCATCCCCCTTCCAGGCCAATTGTCTAGACTGTGTTTATATGTTTGCGTACACATATTTAGACATAATCTCCTTACTTTAGTGTAGTGTATGCTCACACCGTCACAAAATCAAAGAAAATTATGTTCAATAGCGCGTGAAATCAATAAAGCTTCTTATAATTTAGAATTTTTTCAACCACAATTATTCGTTATAAGTTACAATTTCCTGGCTAGATTAGCGAAAACGTGTTGAAGCCACTCGAAATATCAACGGCGTCATTCGACATCTTAAAACTCGGATGTAACACCGCGCTTCAACTCGGTGCCTGGGGGTTGTGCAGAGGGACGTTTCTTAAGCCCATATTATTCACGTTCTTCAGCAAGAACATAGCCGGGAGATCTGCCATTAGAGAGGCTTTACCAAATGAAATGGATATAGAGGGCTGGTTCACAAAGACTCACGCTTTTATGATAATTGGACGGCAGCTCATTTATTTACGGCTGACACAACAATGTGTGGGTGGAAACTGCTTTTTCCTGTGGTTGACGGCAAGTCTTCAATAGCACGGCAGTAGCATTCAGAAAACAATGCGGATCACGCGATCCCAGTTTTACATGAGCACCCGCGCATCACAACCAGAGCTGATAACTGGATACATGCCGTGAACTTCATGGTATTCATCCTGTGTTTTCTATTATCTTCAGCCATAGATAATTGAAATCGATCCATAAAGAATGCGTGGTTGCATTAGTCATCTCGCACTATTTGTACCGGATATCATAATTCAGGATCATGCTTTCTGCATGCATTAAACTGTCTTGTTTTTCTACGTAATTGTTCTCGAAAGTGTTATTTATCAGGGGTTTTAAGATTATCAGAGTTCTTAAATGTGTCTTGAAAACTCTTTATAGGAATTAAAAACTTGAGAGATGTTTAAGTGCATTTCCAGGACTGGGATACTTTTTGTACAATTTCCTAATTTTCATCCCCGTTATCCTTCATTGCATCCATCTTTCAGCCAGGCACTGTTTATCCCTGTACGGCTGATAGTGACCTATTTTCATTGCATCTTAAGATTGATTGCTTGACGGACTGATAGATTAACTCTATTTAAAGCTCGTGACTGGTGGTTTTCATTAGTTCAATTATCGATCGGAAATCGAAATCAGTGACCGTTGCATCGATTTCCTAGCTAATTCTGTAAATTCAAATAAGGATTCGTAGGGCGTGTAGTTCAATACAATGAATAATCGATGGGATTATTTTCAGTTCTACCGCGTACATTTGCTATTTAGGTGTTGTGATCACAGATCATTCCGTACATTTCTGTATTTCTAGTGTTCAGCTGTGTGTGCACTGGATGTGCCACTAAGATGTTACACAATAAACAATGTTAAAGTTATTTTAGCGAAATCTCTTAACGTGCATTTTGAATATGGGAAACACATTTGGACTGTTTGATTCCTACCGTCTGAATATAATGGTTATATTTTACTGCTACATCGAGCCGTCTTTTAGTGTAACTTATTAATTGCAACAGAAATGACCTCAATAATAAGTAATATGTACATGCTGTGTAAGCTGTGGCGCTTTCCCAATATCCTTGAAAAAAAAATCACCGCACAAGACAATAACAAAACAACACTGCTCAGGTTTTTGATGGCAATAATTGTGACAAGAAAAGCAACATGAATGATTGGAAGTTTGGGATTTTTCTCATATTTTCTTGTCCCTGATCCTATTGAGGGGTAGGATCGGGTACCTAGTCTTCTCGGATAAGGACGAAAAAATTCGGATTGCCCGTGTGCATGTTGCTCACGTTAAAGATACCTTGGCAGTTGGAAATCGTAAAGAGCAGGCCCAAAATTAAATAAAATTCATCCCTACCATTCCCTCACCCTCCCCCCCCCCCAAAAAAAAACCGCTGACCGGCGCTGCACTGTGGCGACGTCGTGCCTGCTCCAGTTGTAACTGGGCTGCAATGGCACAAAGGCAAATTTCCCAAATGGGATTGAAGAGTTATACAAATACAAATACAAAGTACAAATCGGTTGAGATTCCAAATAAGGATCAGTACAAATTCGCAAGCATGGTCAATTATTAATAATAATTAGTTGATCTTTAATGAGGCTAGTAGCGGCTAAGTCAAGTCCCTTTTTCCGTCGGTTTGATTCATACTTGAACTTCTTAGCGAGACAGATTCGTTTCGGTCTTACTAGTGCGCCAGGTGTTACAGATTTGGGGTATATTAAATTATGGGGTGGTATATTATGGAATTTAGGTGTTCGACTGCATTTAATAAATATCGAGAGGTTTTACAAATTACTCTGCCATCCCATGCCACATACACTAATAACAATTTCGTGTAAGTTATATCAAGGACCTTGTAGGGCCACAAATTTATTACTTAAGTTCCTAACAATTTCGTCTATCGTTACATATTAAAAGACAACATCAGCAGCATCAAATGAAAATACTATAGATCTAATACATAACTAAGTCTCCTCTATATTCTTAAAAGATTAGAAAATCCATATCATTCTGACTCATTCACAGTTTACTTAGTAATTATTTATCTTCAGAAATCTAATCTGCCTACTATCTCACAAATAATATTCTTATGTCTCAGACGACAATATTAACTCAGTAATAGCTTATAAAGGATCAAACCGTCAAGACACACTGACGTAGTTAAGATAGATCTAGATCTGCTCTAGGATGGGCTGGCAATCCCCAGCCTCATCCAGACACATCAAATTACAATTTACAAATGTGTATATCAGTCACTCAGTCTAGATCTTAATTGCAAGTAAAAACATTATAGTCTTGCATCTTTTGGTAGTACTTCTACTGGAAAAGTAGGGTCAGATTCACGTCATCGTCGACGCACGGTCTCGAAACTTACGATTGGTTCCCTGAAACGATATCAGGGAACTGGAGAAAATAGCTGTGGGCAAATTCATTGTCTATCAAGGACATAGACATGTCTTTAACAGTCTTATGGTTCTCTCTGGCTGAACCTTAGCCGACACCCTCGCAGGATGGAATACGCTGCATGGAGTGAGTAAACCTAAAGATGGCTTCGCTTATATCTTCTGCAACCCCAGCCAACTGCTCAAATTTGATTGGTGCATCCATTTCGAGCTCAGCTCGCAGTCTATTAATAGTAACAGACAAAGTTAAACTAGGATGTCAAAACCGTTCGCAAAGTCTCTCCACCCTCTACGTTTTATGTACGAATTTATTCACTCCTTATTCGCCCCGTCTTTCCTTGCTACAGTACACCCAAACCACGGGGTCGAAAACTGCACCGTCACTGTTAATTTATCCATTCGTTCTATCTTGTCCCACTTTCTTTCCATCTCTACGAAAAAGCGTTACAAAAACAAACTGTCCACGGGAATAGTTCAAGGACGTTTGCACTGGCTAAAATCAATGATGCCATGAAATAAACAAACCCGTGACCCAGCACGGCAATTCAAATCCTAACCCTGACACCAGGTTTCTTTTAATTCCATGATAATCCACAAAACCGAGAGGAAACAGACTGGTGGGCCTACGTGATGTTTTCGTTTTCAGTGTCAACTAAAAACTGCCTCATTCTGTTTGCCGGAGTCAAAGTCAACCTGACCTCACCGTGATTTCGTCAGTTCTGATCTGAACCCAAAATCACGCATTTCCCTTTGGCTAATCCGCTTGCCTTAGGTAACCGTTGTCATTTAATCATTATTTTGTGTCAGGGACTCCGCTGTGAAGCCACCACAGTGCGTAGCATTTTATATGGGGTGCATTTTGGCCAACTACAACTGCTCTCTCGCTACCAATCACCAACGTTTACAAAGGCAATCATGCACTCATCTATACCGCCATAAATATCAAGATGACATAAAAGCATACTCACTGCTTGAACCGCGTGAAATTAGTTGCATTTTGTACTGTCGTGGCAGACAATCAATGGGGCTTACATTGGGGTATAATATCAACTCGTGTCTTCAGCTCACTGATTGCCATGTAATTGGTTACGCTCGGTGGCATCAGCGTCAGTTCTGAGCACAGTGTGCAAACACTCGATGAGAAGAGAAAGTGAAATTTGGAATGTTTTCCATTACAGTAATATTCTTTTCCCACTTCGTGATCAGACCGACATTTCTACCTTTGATTTATTTTGACATTTTCACCGCTAGAGTAATAAAAAAGAAGTGATTAGTGAGCAATTAATTTAATTGAGATAATGGTGCACATTATTGTTGGTTGAGCGTAGGCATCGAACTTAATTTTTTTTTAAAAATAAAAACCGACAACCCTTGTGCATTTAGTGGGATTGTATTAGACTTTCATACAAAGAGACGGTTTCATCCCGTCTAATGGATCTTCAATAATAACTGATTAAACTGTATGATCTGCATAATTAAAAGCGCTCTCTGCTGCGTGGAGGACTGCAGTGTATAATGTACTCTCTGATTGTGAACTGGATAGATACAGTCTGTATGATGGTGTTTATAATGAAAAGATCATTACTGTAAGCATCAGAGTTTGGGTCCTACTAGACGAGAGTTTACTGAATGACTCCAGGAAGCAGTAGTACCTTTACTTGTCAAAATAAGTGATTCTGCTTTTAGATATTAAGATCTGTTTGAAAAATGGAAAAAAAAAACAGAACACCAAAACATGTTCTCAAATCCTTTATATTGAGGTTTCAGATAAAGATAGATATAAACTCTCCGATCGTGTTCTATAGTAGATCAATACCGCTGAAGTTGAGCATGGAAACAGCTGGCGAATGATTGACAACAGTAAAAAAAAAAAAAAATTAATTGTCAAGGAAATTACGTATCAATTCTAATTGTAAATAAACAGATGAGCGATGTGTTTTGCACGGTCGGAATAGATTCATTCCACATGCTTTACTCTGGCAAGACATCTTTACAAGGTCATTGGCTAGTGGCTAGATTTCTGCACATTTTAAAATTAAAAGAGATGATGTAACTAATGCGTCTTGCCTGGGGTATAATTTCTTTGTGACTTCATTAAACGGTTTATTACCTTGGATTTTAGACGTACGTATGTAGAATCCGAACATTGGCATAATTATACGATGAGTGCTAACTACTTGTGGTGTTGTGAGACGTACGACATAGTATGGTGTCGGACATGAAGACCCCTTTGGACTGATGGTGAATTTTCAGGGAGATGGAAATGAATGTTGTACTGTGGTGGAGAACCGTTGAGACTTGATTAACCTGTGAAAAAAATATCTTGAACCTGAAGTATTCTGGATATCAAAAGGAGTTCGGAAGGCCGATAGCTCTTGACTTCAGTTGTGGTCACTTCCGAAGAACGGACACGATGGCTTTGAATGACATCAAGAGGGATGAGGGCTCACCACCCCCTTCACCGAAGACGCCTCTGGCGCCACAAGATGAAGCCCCTACGCCTCAGGCGCCAAGTGTTGTCAATCAGTTTCTTAAACTACTGCTAAGGTAAAAGTATAAGGGTATTATTTGTTAATATATAGGTAAGAGAGCGAGGAGGGGAGAAAAGGCAGATTTTAAATTCACTGCTTTAAAGGAAAGTTGGGCGGCGTAAGTGTGCATCAAGAGGGTGATAATCTTGTTTCTGCGTTAACCCATTTAGTGCCACCATTGCTGTCTGGTGAGTTGACAGTTGTAGTGTAGCTTGTAAGGTTATGGGAAAATGAAAGTCTTTTGTTGAAAATTAGTATGCTTCTCTATTTAGATTCACATTCACAACTTGAAAGGACTGCAGTAATTGCATCAAAATGTAACATGGATTATGAAAGTGGTAACTTTCCGGCGTTGACAAGTAAAGAATTACCGTGTCTTCTTTTTCCCTTATTTACCTTCAGGTGCATCATTTGCTTGAAAAATGTACTGACCACCTACCATGGACCAAATATCATATAGTCATAATGGCAGTTGTCTTGACACACTGACGATTTCTAACATCTTTAGAAACGGCTTGAGAGTATTGATTGTGCCAACGTGGTCGTTCATTTCAAAAAGAAAAACTGTGGTTAAATTTCAGTTTTTGTTTTTTTCTGGTCCAGACAAAAATAGCACTGATGTTCGCCTGAATTCTTTTGTACTATCGTGGTGTAAGAGATTGCGCTGTATTGTGTGAGTGTTTCCCTGTGTGTGTGTGTGTGTGTATGTGTGTGTGTTGGCAGACAGAAAATGAGAATTTAATCACACGAAGAAAAGATGTGAACTTCCCTGGCAACTAAGTCCCACGGCCTGTTACTGGCAGTTTGATCTGGGCCAAGCTTCGAGATCCGATTGTCCCAGGGCTTTGGCGCTTTTATGGAGCTCTGTGTTCACTGGTTCAAGTTCTAATGGGAGAAGGAGTAGAGGAATTTAAAATACTCGAGGCGCCGATTCACGAAAAGGCTCACTTCAGAGTCTGTGTTCTTGTAGTCATTTTCTTTTTGATCGCGACAGATTTGTATTTCAGATTATTATTTATAGTAGTAGTAGTAGTAGTAGTAGTGCTGGCAGAGTTAGTGGTAGTAGTGGTAGTATCAGTAGTAGTATTTTATTGGACGCCCTGTGTAAAAAAAAATAACAAAATACTAGAAAGCCTTCGAATATCTCATTTATAAAACACTCGTACATCAAATTGAAAATCATATTATGATACGATTTATCATCTACTGATACGGTAACGTTCCAAACGCTCAAAAATCTAACACGCACACACATACACAAACAAATGTAATGTTGAGGGAATGTAATACAAAGTGCAGCATGCTTAGGTCATAATTATAAAACATTTGAACTTACATTGAAAGTAAATTTTATCCATATTATACACCTGAGCAAACACTGACATTCCAATGAATATAATAATTCTTTTTCAAAAATCACTGTTCCAGACATTAATATATTTCTGTCCTTTTCACCCATAACCTGATATTTTAGTGTCATTATTATTATCAAGGAAAACGTGCTGGATCAAAACAGCCATTTGTCTTTTTCCAGGAATTTCTCTAATGATACCTATGAGCAGCTCATTACAAGAATGCCATTCTTAATAACATTCTTTTTTTTTTCATTTTGTTAGAGGAAATGTCTTTCTCACGACATTATTTTGCTGATGAACTCAAAATAGAAACTTAATTCTCCTAGACGCATGTTCTTCTTTGTTATGCTCTATGAATGGTCTTTCACGCAGTTTCCTTATTCAAAACTAAAAATAACTGCCTTGTTTTCTCTCCGGCTCGAAGGATCATTCCGGACATTACAGTATAGAACATCATCGGTTATTTGTGTTTCCTAATGAAAACAGCTTTGTCTCCTGTGTTTTGGGCTTGCCAAGATCATCTTATTTTCTGCAATTACCCAAGGAAAATGTCGTATATTATTAGACGCACCCTACATTTCCAGAATTCCGTGAGAAATAGAAGAAATCGCAAGATGATTTTTGGCCACAGAAACACGCATTATAATAATTTAGAGAGGAAGTGTTAAGGGGTGTAATCAGGTTTTCTGAAATGATTTTGAACAGATGGACAAACAGGCAGAAGCAAGAGCAAAACAGGTTTCTGACCCCTTCTAGAATGAAAATGATAACATCACTATATATATCGTACAATATATCACTTTGAAGATAGATAGATAGACAGACAGATAGATAGATAGATAGATAGATAGATAGATAGATAGATAGATAGATAGATAGATAGATAGATAGATAGATAGACAGATAGATAGATGGATAGAGAGATAGATAGTTAGGTGGGTGGTTGGGTGGGCGTGTCAGTGATTGGGTGGATGAATGGATGGATGGATGGATGGATGGATGGATGGATGGATGGATTGAAGGGTGGATGGATGAATGGGTGAGCGTGTGGGTGATGGATGATAGGACGGATGGATGGATGAAGGGCAGAAACATGAAATGCTCCCAAAAAATTCAGCCGCAGTTTTTGCACAGTGTGCGGAACAGTAGAAGAAAAAAAAAAAGAAGGGAGACGGAAATTGCGAGGAAGGGAAAATGACCAAAATAATAGAATGGTCAAAAAAACCTCGCAGTAGTACAGAATTTGTCTGTTTCGTCAAAAGACCGGACTGCCTTCTTTGTGGGAGCTGAACAGAATAGGGTTGAACTTCACAAGTCTTTAGCTTCAAGTCGGGACTTTTCGAGCTCCAAAAAGCATTTCTAAAATCTGGCTAGAGTTACTCTGAGCTTTGAGACATTGCCACGTTTACAAATCAGGATAAAAATGAAATTCAAGGTTTTTGTGTGTTGCCAAATTAAACCCATAAGATCTCTGAAAAACATGAACACATTTGCAATAAAAAGTCCTGAGGCCGGGGTATGCCGTGTGTAAAAATTGTTACCTCACTGTCACTGGTCTACAATCCTTTGTTTAAAGGAAACTCGATCCGATCACTTAGGGATAATGCACGTCGAACCGCTACAAGGAAACGCAGACAAATGAAGCAAAAACATAAGAATTAGTAGGCCTAATGTTTTTTTGTTATTTTTTGGCTAGATAATTAACAGAAAACATTCTGGATGGATAGCTAGAGTTAGCCTTGGCTTGCTGGGTTGACAGGATCAATATATTTCTCAGAACATGTGTTATTTACCTGCGAAAATGGCAGATGCATTAGAACATTAAAGATGGATGGCTGGAGTGACATAGCGGCATAATACAAGTGATCAAGAGATGAAGCAAGTGAATCCATCAACTCACCAGCGAGGAAAGGTGATTAATATAAAACTGGGATGAAAGCTACTTGAATATCTTTTGATTTCGTTCCATAAGAGTATTAGTTCTCAAAATATGTTTTTTTTGAGATAGAGATCATTTGGTTTCAGGTAGCCAAAATACCCACAGGGCAGTTTTTTTTTCCCCAAGCGTACGGCCAATTTCCGAAAATGTTACTGTGGCCATGTCTTCAGCGAAATGGTTCTAGACGTTGTTACTTAATGAAACCAAATCCAAACCATAACGTCAGCCCTCACTTCAAAACGGTAAAAGAATAAATACAATCAAGGAAGATGAAAAGGATATATGCCAAGAAAATGAAAAAAAAAAAAAAACATTGGCAAAAAAAAAAAGAAAAATGAAATATGGGCAAACCTAACACTTCATAATTATTTATAACCCAGTTTCACTCATAGCCTGATATTTTTGTGTCATTGTTATTATCAAGGAAAACATGCTGGGTCAAAACAGCCATTTGTCTTTTTCCAGGAATTTCTCTAATGATAGATAATATGGGCAGCTCGTTTACAAGAATGACAGTAAGCGATAACTCGGGATAGGGAGGGCGGGTGGGGCATAATGTCGTGAAACTTTAAATTTGACTCTTCAAGTATTACTTTGTCCATTGTTATTGTAGTAACACTTTCAGATTTTGTCATTAATATTGCTTTAAAGATACTAGCAAAGTGATGTTTTAAGGACCTGCAAATTTTCCGAGGTGCGGGCGTCCAGCATATATATCTGGTCCGGAAATGTTCCAGACTAGGCAATGAAAGGGTTAACGAGACAGACTAGTAGTTAATCATGCATGGTTATTTGATTGCATAGCGTTTTAGTATTTTATAATGCACAAATCTCAGTTTTATTCTGTCGTAATAATTACGGTCATGAACATGCCTAACGATTTGAATGTAAACATTGTGTACTTGAACAACCTAATGTTGTCGTTGTTTTGATTTGGCTTTTTCTCCGTGTCATTGAAACATTTCCGAAACTGAACATTTGGCAGACTCTATCCCTGAGGTCTTTAGTCTATTGTAGTGTTAATTATGAAAAGAGTATTAAGCAGGTAATTGCCATGCTCGATACCTGCCCACTATCTGTTATATGATAGGCAAGGAATGTCAGAGGTGGCATGGTGGGGCAGGATTATTAATATAATAATATCGATCCGAGTCTCTCAGCTTTTCTAACTAATGAAAATATGAGGTTATTTTTAAAAGATTGAAATCTGATACCATTCTGGGAAAGACAAGGAGTAGATGTACAAATTTGATTATTATGTGCACAAACAAGGCAGAATTTGGTTTGACACAGAAAAAACTGTAACCCCCTTGTGTGTACTTTACATCCTCGGCTATTATTTCTGGTTCATGGTAAGAGCTCTCTACCTCCATTATCTTAATTATATATTATGCGATTTTTTTCTCCATTATTTGATTGAGTTACTCGTATCCATTTATAGGTCTAGTCATTCAAAATTAATACACGCCATGGCAGGAATCTATTCTCTCAAGAAGAGAACTGTCGTTAGATTATGGTTTCTTTTCTTTTTTGGCATTTTTTCATATAACAGATGTACAAATTATCGATAACTTACTGCCGGCAAGAAAATAAAAATGTTGTTTTTGAAAATTCAGACATTTTTTATTTCTTGGTAGTTTCTGGGTTGTTTTTTTTTGTTGTTGTTGTTGCTGCAGCAGATGAATTAAAAAAAAAAGCTATATAGGGAAGGTTGAACAGTCTTCTTTATTTTTTGATTTCAATAATTATTCTACGGTTTGAAAATTAATATTAGAATATTATGACATTCAAGGCCGTTTTAATGTTTTGTAAAACTTTTTTTTCTTTCTCCATTTGGGGAGTTATACGATTTACATGTTTAAACAGTGCATTGTTTTACCTGCTTAAAATATTTTATCCGAGTAGTATAAATTATTCACTTTGCATGTTGGAGGACACCGATCTCACTGTGAGAAGAACATTTCATTACACTGGCCCTTATTAAGGGACCGTGGTATCTTACATTACGAGTTAGGAATATGTAGGGCCTGTCCTCCTCCGGTTTCTTCTCCTTTTCTAAACTATTTGGCGCCTTAGGATAGAATCTCTCTTTGCTAAACTCACCATCTATTTTCATCTGGTAGCTTGTGTATAGTATTTTATGCAGATCTCATCATTAGCCTGCACATTCAGAAACCAATTCATCATACTTTACCTGAATGAAAGCCTGAATATTCTCATGCTTTTCCCCCATTGACTCGATATTAGACACAGGTTGGGCTAGTGGCGTAGCGTGGGCAAGGCAAATATTGCTCCTCCTGATCCGCGGACCGATAGTATGACTCTGGCAAAGTTTATACTTTACACTCTCATGCTCAAAAAATGTGTCGATTGTTCGAACAAAGGGAGATTTTCTGCGTGTGTGTTGTTGTTGTTTTTTTTGGGGGGGGGGGGGGAGGGGATATTTTTTACCTAGTAGGGCCTGTGGCACCGCCACTGGATTGGACTAAGAATTCATTATCTCTCGCCATTAGTATTCTGGCTGAAGCAGTCCGATTTGGAGCGTGTGAGAGTGCATGAACGAAGCCGCCCGAAGGCATTCCTAACCTTTGGTGATAATTATTTAATATATTATGTGTCTGACTTTACGCTGTTGGTGCTACCTGAAAGCCCTAGCATTGTCCAAATACAGAATAGAGGTTCAGACTGTCGACAAAATGGCCAAAGTTTCACTTAACTTTTGGAGTTGAGCCAGTGGAAATTCATTAATTTATCTCGCCTTGTGTTTTACGAGGTTCGGCCAGCATTGCAGTTAAATGTTTGTCAATCATGTAACTATATCTCCTACTCTGTTTGTCTGTCTGTCTGTCTGTCTGTCTCATTCTTTCTCTCTCTATGTCTCCGTTTGTGTGTGTGTCTCTCTCTCACCGCTCACACTTTCTTTCTTTCCATTTCAGTCCATAATATCTTCCTCTATCTACTTACACTTCATTTAATTTTAATTTCGCATCTCTCTCTTTCTTCCAAGAAAAGGGGTCTTCATTTCACAGGGTAGTATTCGTAATTGACCCACCCCTACCCCCACCCAATTATGCCCCCATTTGTCATTGTGAAATTAAAAGGTGATGGTCAAATAACATCCAGCAGTCAAATGACACTGATGAAGTTTGAAGAATCCGGACAAAACTGTAAATGTATTTAGATATAATAGACTAATGTTTTTTTTTTTTTCTTTCTTTCAGAAAACACAGCAGCGGCGATTTGCACAGCAGATTAAAAACCCGGAAACTTCTGGGTGTGGGTGAGACTGACGATGGTGACATTCACAGGTCAAAGGTAAGGACATTCTTTTCATCGTCTAACTTTTCATTTCTCATCTTCTCGAGTTGTGAAGGGCCTAGTTGTAGCAACAAGAGACTGTTGCCAAAGCCAAGGCAGCGGCTGTACGCCTGTCCATATTTCGTAGTGTTTTTTTGGCGTGAAGTTCAGGGGAATACAGCACAATTAAAATTTGCCTGCGAATTCGACAAAAGCTACATGACATAATTATAATCGTGTCTTGTGGGCAACGTGCATTATAGTTTGGAAAAATAAAAAAAATATCTCCCTTTATTTGATCATTTGAGGAAAAAAAATGCATTATCGCCCTTATTAGAAGAATTGAACGTTTTGTTAGGGTTTACTTGGCCCGGGGGCGGTGCATGTTTTGGCTTGCCCTTGTCAATGAATGATTTGTGGATTTTAGCTGTATTTTTCAGCTGTACAAAGTTCAGATCCCTGTTATACAGCTCTTAGTGTATTTGCTGTAGTGTTAGTTTACAAGGAGGACGGTAGAAGGTTTTGCTGTTGTTGTTGTTTTTTTTTAATTTGTGATCGGTTATGTAACCTTCTTGCATAAGACAGGACTTGGGGTGTTTAATCACAATGGTTTAGAAATGAACATATAAAGTTTCTCCATGGATAATTTATGACTTTTGGCCCTGCCTTTGGTGCAAGAAGTCAAGATCCTCAAAATTTAATCATGTACAATATAGTTTCATCTTATTTTAGTTACCAACGATCAACCTGAGACTATCAAATTTTAATTCAGTCACGAAATTTCAGAATATTTGCCACACAGAAAATTCGAAGATGACACAATATTGAAAATGGAACAATATGGCGGCCTTAGTTTTGTTTGTTCTCTCTCCAATTTCTGAAAAACTGGAGATCCTTTAGTATGTAAGAAAAATACAACATTTGCCCACTTTGACATTTGTTTAGAATAAGTTGTGGCACTGCATCAAGGCAATTCACAGTTCCGATTTACTCTAAGTTCTTATCATGATACGAAAGCAGCAAACGTTTTAACGTGGAATTTTGTTTGCAGTTGTCCAAAGAGTGGAGTTGGAACAAACAAGAACTGACGTAATGTAATGTAAGCGATGTTGTGAATGAAAATGAAAACACAATTTTTTCTACAGAATATTATGCTAGCACGACGCATCTTGGCGCCTCACGAATAAATCATGTCATACTGAGGAAACAGCACCTCGATAAGCTCATCTCTTTGGCATTATAGACATTTAATTATTCATTTTGAAAACAAAGATGTCATCCTTAGCCTACCTTGACAATTGGGAAGAATAATGCAGAGCGTGCATTGTATATTTGTTTTCGTTGAGTGTTAAATTAATGTTATCTGGTCGTCTATTTTGAACACGCTGAAAGTTGGAGGAATTGATGCCAATTTTAAACTAACAAAGTTCTTGTCAGTAACTACCAGTCTTTCAGATCTTTTATTATTGCTGATTGAAATGAGTGCTACGCTACGTCTGCACTCCACAATGTTTCAGATTTAGTAACAATTTCTGACAACGAAGTTGTAAAATCAATCATTTCAGAAAAGCGTTGTAGGTTTTGTAGAGTATGAAAGTGGATTAATTTGCAAGTATACATAAAAGAGAGATAGAGAGAGGGAGAGGGAAAAGAGAGAGAGAAAGAGAGAGAGAGAGGCGTGAAGCGCTTCGGGTCCACCTTGTGGAGACAGGCGCTATATTTAATGTACTGTATTATTATATTTTTCCCACTATCAGTGAATGAAATGCGTTATCGGCATAATGTCAATGATTTGCCAGAATGTATATATATATATATGTCCACGTTGCTACCTTCCCTCTTTCTAACTGTCTGCCTTGTCCTTGTCTCTGTGTCTATCACTTATCTGTCTGTTGGTCAGCTAGCTTTCTTGGTCAATCTAGTCACTTCTAATTTTAAACAAACAAATACAAGAAAGAACAGACATTTCCCACGAATAATTATGTTCTCCTGTCCCTTTTGAAAGCTTCATTCTGCCCCATCCACTACCCGAGCCCTCAAACACAAACCACCCTTGGGCTTAGCGTGAGCTCCTACAGACCTGCATAATCAGCCCCAACGTCCTACCCAATCCGGCTCCATTAGTGCTGGACGCTGCGATAAGAGATGGAAAATGTGAAATTAGGACACAGGACAGCATAGAGCGTGTATCTCTACGAGTGCGTGTGTGGGAGGGGGTGGGGGCGGTTGTCAGGGTTTAAGTAATATAAATGCCGTGCTGGGTCACGACTTGTAAGGAGTTGATTTTTCACGGTCTCGTTGATTATAACCAGCGTAATTTTGTCCTTGAACTGTTCTCGTGAACAGTTTGTTTTTGAAACACTTTTTCTTAGAGATGGAAAGAAAGTGGGGCGAGATAGAATAAATGGATAAGTTAGGAGTGACAGTGCAATTCTCGACCCCGTGATTTTGATGAACACTTAGAAGGGAAGAGAAGGGGTGAATAAGGATAGATAGTTTAAGACGCTTAGTCGCGTTCAGAAATTCGTACATAAAATGTAGAAAGCACGAGGGTTTAAAGATTTCAGTAATTGTTTTGACATTTTAATTTGACCTTGTCTGTTTTTAGTACAAGGCCGTGACCAACTCCCACGTAGAATATATTAATACTGCGAGATGAGCTCGCATGGATGCACCAATCAAATCTAGGGATTTGGACGGTAATTTTCAGGTGGCTGCACAGTATAAAAGCGTAGCCATACCTATGTCCATTACTCCATACAGAAAATTCCAATCTGTGCAGGCGTCGGCACGATTCTGCCTGAAGAATCATAAGACTGTTGATTCATGTCTAGTCCACTATAGACATTGAGATGAAGCCATATGCTTGAATGAGATATGCCCACTGCTATTGTCTACTGTTCCCTGGTTTTTCTAATACCAGGGACCAAGTGTAAGTGTTTGTCCTTTGATGATTCAACAATGAACGAGGAACTGGACATAATTTATCCAGTAGGACAGGATTGCCGCATATGCTAGGAGTGCTACCCAAGAATGCAAGACAAAGATTTATATTGACTTGCCACTAGTATGAATGTTTGGCATACACATCTGTGAATTGGGATTGATTTGTCTGGATGAGGCTGGGGATTGCCAGCCCATCCTAGAGTAGATCCAATAGACTTAACTACGTCAGTTTATATTGACGAGCTTGATCCATTATAAGCGGTAGGCACAAGTAGCTGAGAGGACATCGTCGCCAGAGACATTAGTATATTGCTTGATAGATAGTAGGCAGGCTATATCTGAGAGATATATAACTAGTACTTAAATTGTTAGTGAGTCAGAATGATCATAACCTTATAGGAATCTAGAGAAGACTTCTAGTGACATATTAATGAATTTTCATTTGATGCTGCTGATGTTGTCTTTTAGTATGTAATAGATCTAGACAAAATTGTTAGGAAATTTAATGTAATTAAATTTGTGGCCCTGCAGGTCTGTTTATGAAACTTATTCAGATTGTTCTTAGTGTGTGGCATGGTACGAAAGAGTAAGTAGTAAATACCTCTCGATTTAAAATGCAGTCATAATTCCATCATTGAGAAGACCCTCTTCATAACAGCTAGAGGGCACTACCACCCAGTATCAGATTTGTAACACTGGAGAGGGACCCCCTAAAGAACTTAAAGAACGCCATGCCATTTAGATAAATTATTCTTAAAACCTATTGACAGACTTACCCTTAGATCCATCTATTGCATTTTATTCCATTATTTCATATTGTACTGTTATAACATTGGGATTTCAGGTCCTTTTTACTTTAGGTTATAGGCCACGCTACGCCAATGGATGGGGAGGACTCAATCTCCAGACTGTCATGTTCAAACTATCAGCTTACTTGGATTCTTTTTGCTTTTGTCCACGTCGGAAATCCACCTTTATAAGTGCTGTTTTCTTTCCCTTGTTTCCAACTACAATTCGGACAAACATGTCTGCAAGTGCTTGTAGAGAAATATACATCTTTCTGAATGTCGCCACACAAGAGAGATGGCCGTATCTCTCTCAGTGCTTGGCTTCTTCTTATAATAATGAGAGCAGGGGGTAAACTGTCTGTGACGCCTATGCATTTCATGGCCATTCAAGCTAGACACTTGAAAGTTTGCATACTACCGTTTTTGATACTGCCGAGTTGCACGGCTGGCTTAGTTTTTGCGTTTGACCACGCCTTATATTTTTTTGAAAACTGTGAAACGCCATAACCTTTAAACCCGGACTAAATTCCTGGTGTAGTTTTTATGATTGTAGAGTGTTGCCTATGGGTGTAGCAATCGATACTCAGTATCGAAGGCTGTCATTTTGCGCAAACTTCTGCATGACGTCTAAGCATTTCATGGCCTATAAAGCGAGACACTCACAATTTTGGTATATCTAGGCCTAGGCCTACTGTTTTTTATCCTGTCGAGCTGCATGGATGCTGTGATGTATGTCTATATTGTTTATGATTGTTATGAATGGCGATTCCGCAACCTCTTCACTGGGCGCTAGCAAATCCGATACACAGTATCGAATATGCCATTTTCTTTGAGCGTGGTCTGCTTGAAAGTAAACGACATGTGCGCAGCTTGATGCTGACAATGTTACACAGACAATGTTGTGTATACCCCGACGGGGAGGTCCTCCGCCCGTCCGCGCCAGTCAGGAAAACACATTAAAGAGGGGACTTTTGAGCGGGCTTATCAAATGGTTGGGTTATGTATTTGTATGGGACAAAGAAAGAAGAAAGAAAGAACGAAAGCGCGGGTTATGAGAGGTCATCATATTAATTATGTTTGTTTACTTTTTAGTAAGTGGCGCGGACCGGGGGAAGACCTTCCCCCTGAAGTTTTGCGACCATGATTGTCTGGTAAGCGAATTGTTTAAAAAACTCTGCATTTGTCTAATTTGTCTTTGCTGTCTCTCAGTCTCTTTTGTTTCGTTTGCCACTCACCGTTCGGAGAACAGGTACATTTTCTAGTCTACTTGTTTGTTCTATCACCATTTTCTGAAAGAAAAAAAAAACAAAACTGCAGAACTTTTAGTATGTAGAAGAGGCTTAACAAATGCACACATTGACACTTGTTTAAAATGCGTTGTGGCTCTTATCAAGCTGTTTCACAGTTCCGATTTATTCTAACTCCATATCATAATACTGAAGCCGCAAAAGTTTAATGTCGAATTTCTGTTAAGTGCAAAAAGTGGACTTGAGCAAACAACAACTTATGTCATGATCTGTCAGTATCATGTTTATGAGATATTCAGTCATAAATAACTAACCCAGGGCAAGGCTGAACTGCCGCTGTCTGTCCGGACTTGAGATCTTCTATGGGGTAGACCGTGCAAACTTAGTAGTTTTTTCTGTATTCCTTCTAAATAATGTGTACCTGCCTCAGACCATGAAAAGTGCCTTTGATCATGTTCTAAGCAGTTTGTTCAAGAATAACTCTCCTAGCTCCTCGGTATATCATGTCCGCGCATTCATTCATTTGCCCGGGCAAAAATAAGATAAAATTCATCCACTCCCACCCCCTCCCCCTCATCTCCCCCCCCCCTTAAAAAAAAAAAAAACGCCTACCGGCGCTGCACTGTGGCGACGTCTTGCCTGCTCCAGTGTAACTGGGTGCTATGACATAAAGGCAAATTTCCCAAATGGGATTAACGTAGTATACAAATACAAATACAAAAATTCTATTATATTATGCCGTTTTCACTGTTCTGGGTAAATCAGCTGTTATTGAAAGTCCCATTAAGATGGCAGACAATCAAGATTAGCCTTTATGACAAACGGGAAACAAACCCCCATTAGACGAAGATTTTAGGTTGTCTGTACGCTGAATAACCAGCGTGCACTTTTAATATCAAATACCTAGTAATTTTTATAGTTATAGTTTACTTAATTAAGAAAGAGGCCTCAGACACAAAAGGTATTGGCATCTTTAACACCATTACTGTATCCTCTTCTTAACTGGAGCGGAATATGTTTTATTAAAACACTGTTAATATTATATTAAATTGCAGAAACACCACGTCGACTCGATTAATTATTTGATTCTACAGTTTAAATTAGGTTTTATTTTCAGTTTCGAAAGCTCATATTTATTTGGTGTTAAGAACAAGCAACCCAGTTCATCAGATTCGCTCCACTTTTTGTGTTTGCATTACAAACAAAGTTTAAGTCTGAAAGCAGGCGTATAAACAACATTAAAATAATGCCATCTTGCATTTGTTTACTTTAGCAACGGGGAAGGCGGAAGGTATCGGTGTAACATCTATTTGTAATGGTTCAATAAACTGCAGTTCGCTTGTTGATAATAGTTATGTTTGAATATTTCCATCGAAAGGTTAAATTCTTAATGTTTACTTTTCTTTTCAACATGTTAAATTCAATGCGTTTGTATAAGCACAGTTAATCCAACTACACGGCTAGACTATTTGAGATGATTGTTGTTACTTGTTCGTACGTACCCGAACTGTTTTGCGCTAGGAGTACGTATTTTAAGGCCTGTTTTGACTCCAGAGCCAGAGAGTTCAACCCCCCCCCCCCAGCACAAGACGCTTGGGGTGGGTACTGTCGCGAATGTGGTTTATAGCAATCGACTGCAATTCAAGAGGAAAACACACACTCGACGAACACACTAACTTTCCTACTGGAATTAATTAACAACTCAAATGAATTAGTTTTGTCAGACCTGTAGGGCCACAATAATGTATTGAGTTAGCTGCATAAGATAACATATATAAATGAAATGACCGTCAGGGTAACTGCAAAATGAGAATACAATTTTAGAATGGACTAAAAGGTCCTAGTACTGGATCAAATATAACTAATGACTCATAGGATATTTAATACAAATTATAGTCTTCGCTGTCTCAGCACACGCCAGCTCCATTGCAATGGCTCCTGTCATATATTCTAATACTGGCACTGCCTGGCTGTGACTCTAGGAGCAGACTCTCATAATGCTGGTAACATCTGAATTCTGACATACAATTACAATGCATACCATTTTTCCCTGGCCATCAAGAACCAGGGAATATCAAATAGAGCGTTGCATTGTGGACAAAGTCCGGGTAGCTATTAGCTGGAGCTCGTCATTTCTAGGCTCCTCATATAGATGGTCTGCTCTATTGCGTCTCTGTTCCGATGTGGCTCGAAATTAGCTGACCACTCCGCAGTGGATACTTTTCTGCATGTGATAATCGACATAGGTATGGGCTGACTTTTATAATGTCTAGCCACCTGCAACTACCGTCCAAATCCCTAGATTTGATTGGTGCAGTATTAATTTATTCTATTGTGTAAGTCGGTTACGGCCTTGCACTAAGACAGACAAGGTCGTCTTCTAAATAGGTTAATAACAATTACATCCAAAAATCTTATTAACTTGACTCAGCACAATTCGTGCTTTCACGAACCACTGAATGTCAACAGTCAATTACAACCACCTCACACCCTCTAACAATGCTATTAAATCACGAACTGGAGCTGCTCTGCCATCCCTGGTTTACCTACACATATTCCTTTTTAACCATCTACAGTTTTTATGTCAAAAAAAAAACACTCAAAACATGTTGCTCACGAGAACAGCTCAATGACACTTCACTAGACTTTAAAAAAAAAACAACTCTGAATTCAACCCGTGGCCTAGCACGGCATTTATAAACTTAACCTGCTCTTGACAGGTACGTACTTATAACAACAGCCATTTGAGGTACTATGTTTCAATATCATAAAAACCACAAAAAAACTGTGGGGTCGCAGCAGGGCTATAAGCAAAGTCAAAATTGGGCAAAAAGAAAAGGTTGTATGTTGCAAAACATTCCAACATGTTTTGCAACATACAACCTTTTCTTTTTGCCCAATACATGTTTTGCAGCATACAACCTTTTCTTTTTGCCCAATTTTGACTATGTTTCAATATACACGTCCTGTGAAGAGGGACCAACCGCGGTGAAATGGTCGATTCAGTCATCACACTTAGATAATTCATTTTAAAAAGGCAAACAATTTGTCCAGTTTGTTGTTGTTTTTGTTATTGTTTTTCACTCAGATGTCAGCTGTTAGTGACCAAAAACACTTCTTCATAATGTCTTTTATTTGTTTTGAGGGCTTTGTTTCCAATGGATCCCTACCTTTGGCATTTGTACCTCTCTTTTCCTGGTTTTCTTCAAGAGTTTGTTGTTCTTGTGTTCTTGTATTTGTATAATTTGTATTTTTGTATACTTGTTTGATCATATGGGGGAGGGATTATGAAGTAGTTTCTTCGTACGTTGGACCGGGGAGCAGCCTTGTTAGGCTTTGCTTTTCTCGATTTCCAACTGCCAAGGTATCTTTAACGTGCGCAACGTGCACACGGGCCATCCGAGTTTTTTATCCTTATCCGAGAAGATTAGGATCACAATCTTACCTGCCTTCCAGAGGATCAGGGACAAAAAAAAAAAATCCCCCAAATATTCAACAACATGCCTGCACTGACCGGGAATCGAACCTGGGACCTTCGGCATAAGAGGCGAGCACCTCGCCTCTAGACCTCCGTTTTTTTATCCCGACAGAAATGATAATCATAATATTAAACTATGTATTGTTTTCTTGTTTCCACCACGGGTACCGAGAAATAGACCCCCTCCCCTTTCTCCTAAATGTTAACCGTATTCTAAATAATACGTAAGTGGTCTTGTCCACAGCAATCCGCTCCGCTATATTTACGGAACATGACGTATGCAAAACTCTCTTTGCCTCTATCGCGGTGAGGAGCGGAACAGATGCTGTAGACAAGCATGTACCGAGGCAAAGAATGTTTTACGTCATTGTCCGTAAAAACTGCAGAGCGGAGCGGATGCTGTGGACAAGAGCAGCAAGATGTAGAAAGCATCGAGCGTGATGGATTCTCATGGTCTTTGACAAGTACGTCAGGGTTATCGATCGTATTTTTGTGAGAAGTTGTCTCCCCTCACTCCCCTTGATTAATTCCTTGTTCTCCTGCGTGGTTGTAATTGGCTTAACTTACATCCTCTACGTGGGCTTTGATTGGGGAAGTTGAGACTGACTGAGTGCCGGCCGATGTTTCCGGGTACGTGTTTACATCATTAGTTTCGACGTATTTGTTTACAAATATCGAGATAAACTAATGAATATGCATTAGAAGTAGGCTGCCGGTTAGGTCAGTGACGGGTCCTAATTAGGTTGAAATGCAGATCACTTGCACTGGTTAGAGAGACAGACGGACAGACAAGCAGACAGACTGACTGAGAGACAGCCATCCAGCCAGATAGATAGAAAGATAGACTGACAGCTAGGTTAGATCGATAGATAGATAGATAGATAGATAGATAGATAGATAGATAGATAGATAGATAGATAGATAGATAGATAGATAGATAGATAGATAGATAGATAGACAGATAGATAGATAGATAGATAGACAGATAAATGCAAAAATTACACAAGAAAATCCATTCGCATTTATTTTACTGCAGGGAATTCTGTGAAGATGAATGGAATTGCTTCAGATGTATTGTCTTCGTGAATGTAAGCGTAAAGTGCAAAATAATTACTTGCAACTCAGTCTTCGTTAGCTGACAATGAAACAGTTTATTTGTGTGCATGCAGGTAAATGAGTCCTTTCCCACTTTCATGTCATTACAATATTCTTGTGAGCTAATGGGTGCACGAGCGTACACGTGTGTATGTGGATATTCACACTATAATGGGTGCTGCTGTAATCACTTCTGTGTGTTTCCATCAATCTGTATACAACCAGTTGAATAGCAGAGCGAAATATTTTTTTTTTTACAATTTGTTCTATTTTTGCTTTTGTTTTTTTGGATATTTTTTTTTTGGGGGGGGGGGGGGGGGTCGTTATGTAATATGCTTAATTGTACTAGCTAGTCCCGAAAAAAAAAAACACGAAATTTCCGAGCACACTTTTCGATTCTACTCGATAAAAATGCATCCCATAATTTGAGGTTCAAAAACATTTTATATAAATAATCTTAAGGACTGAATTTTGTCCAAAATTGATGTGCCCAAGTAATGTATCATCAAAAATGGAGGTTGTACTCAAACTTTCATAATTTTTGGTCCCAGACTCATGATGTTTTAGATGCCTACATTTTACATGTTCACCCTCTGACTCCATTATAGTATGATGATCGTTTAATATCTTCCCGCTATGAGCATCAAAACTGAGGTGATCGCAGTCTCTGCTACGTTTGCGTTTTCAGTCTCTTAATGTCAGCTGTTTGCCGAAGCTCTTGAGAAGAATTATTATTGGTTTGATTCCGAATCTGATGCAGCAACTTTGAGCGGAATTTACTTTTAACAAAAGAAGGGAGCACGGAGAGGGTAAGGATGAAGGGGCGGGGGGGGGGGAAGAGAGAGAGAGAGAGAGAGAGAGAGAGAGAGAGAGACGGAGAAAGATATTAAACAATCAGTACACTTTTGACATAATATATGGATATTTGTTTTGGTTCAGATAGAAATCAATAAATCACATCGGTGCACAGATGTTTACGACAGTTCAATACCTTCACATAATTATTGTCATTTGAATTTATCTTGACATTCACACCTCTGAGGTCATTTTTAATAATTGTAATGCTTCATTAGGCTAACTTTGATTTTGGCTGCTGTCCTAGCTTAAAAAAAAAAAAAACGAAAGATGTTCCGAGGCTTTTTACATCTTCCTTGCATGTGCCATTTTTTTTCGCTCTTGTAAACTGATCAATTTTTTTCTCTTTGCAGTGTGCTATCGATCACTTACCACTTACACTCTGCTGACATTATAAGATGAGATAAGATAAGAATCGCTTTATTATCCCATGAGGGAAATTCTCTTTCACAGAGCGTTTAAGAACACATGCATGGTACGCATATCTTATGCATCACTATAATGTTACATCGATAAATTCAATAACAGACATACATGAAGTGACGTGGTAAGAAATCTCAGTGAAATATGGCACTACAGTGTTTTGTTGGGGCGAATGGGAGTGGGCAAAGACGACCTTCTATATCTGTCAATGTTGGATAATGATGTCGCATTTCCTCTTGAATATATTTTGTTTTAAAATCCTTACAACTGTATTCCTGGTGAATGCTTTTAGCCCGGGTGCCCACTAGCCGATTTTGATCTGCTGTCTGGTTGGATGGTGACGTCACGACACTGAGTTTTGATGAGGCTCAACTAGTGGGCTGGTGGGCGAGATCTGGTTGAAACTAAATTTTGTGACGTCACCATGGCCGATCGAAATCGGCTAGTGAGCTTCTAGGCTTACTGCTCAAGACTTGTCCACAGCATCCGCTCCGCTGTCATTACGGAAAACAACGTATGAAAAGCTCTCTTAGTCTCTATTGCGGTGAGGAGCAGAGCGGAGCGGATGCTGTGGACAAGACTTAGTATGCAGTGGCAAATTGCGTTTTACGTCATTGTCCGTAAAAAATAGCGGAGCGGAACGGATGCTGTGGATGTGTATACAGAGGCAAAGAGTATTTCACGTCATTGTCCGTAAAAATAGCGGAGTGGAACGGATGCTGCGGACAAGTATACAGCAATTACTTGTCTTTTGTCATAAGTTGACAGCTAACGTCCACTCGTTTCCTTCTCTCTGTCTTTCTTGTTTGTATATCATTCCCCAGACGTATGCGTCTCCATTACATCGCTACAGCAGGTATTATGACCATTAAATTCTTCCGCCAGAACTAGAAGGATCTGTCACATGCTATCAGTCTACACCATACGTTGCGGATAATGGCTAATTCTGGACTAAACCTTATAATCATGACTGCGACATTCTTCTCCGCAACAAACAAGTCCTTACTTGTACTAAAACATCTGTCTTTTGCTTCGTATACGCTTACTGACAAGTGTTGATATCAATATGCTGACATTTCACAACGTAAAACAGTTGAAACCCTAGCCTGGGGCTTTTATCTTACTGATTACTTCCGTAATCCAGTATAGGTATAGTATTATGTTACATGGCGCAAATGGTAATGTCAATACGCTCACTAGTCACTAGACCGATACCCGACCATGTGCAAATTATGGCAGTAAAGTGCACACTCTAGCGCTCAGGTTCACGAAAACATGGCTGGGCTTAAAAGATGAAGTCCTGGTTTTCAGTTTACACTAGCATTAGTTCCTTGTTTTACAGCCCTGTTGTATCCCATTGTCTAATGTAAAAATGGTATTATCCTACTAATTTCATCACTGCTGGTCTTAAAATTCTGTATTCTTTGGGCAAATAACAGACATTTTCAGACAGTCAGAAAAACGATGTCTGTGACCAGAATCTGTCTCCTTTTTTATCCTTTCCAAATCAGTTACATCTTGCACTTTCTCTCTGTCCCACGTCCTTCTCCCCACCATTATCATTAGAACCTCATCACCCCCCGCCCTCGTACATTACCCCCCCCCCCCGCCTTCCCGGACGATGGCCCCGTCCTTTGATATTTCCCTAAAGCGAGCGTCTCCTTCCATTAAGCTATTGTAAAATCAATTTCAGCGGTGCCCTTTTTCAAGGGGGCCATCCATAAAGTGCGAACGCTAGATTTTTTTTGTCGATCTTCCTACACTAAAGATGGCCGATGGATCAGCTGATTGGTGCAACTTCGAGATATGTCTAAAATGCCTGCTGGTTGCATTGTAGTTGATTGTTATGACAGGGGTGGAAGAGATGGATCCAGGCTGGTCAGAGTCCCTACCACCCGTGTAAACAAGGCAAACGAAGTGAAAGAATTTATCCAACCTCTCCCATTGGACATGTACTCAGGTGCCGTTGTTTACTGTAGTGAACTACTTTTAGATCGCCGCCGGCTGGTTCGCGACGTCTCCTGTGCTCGCAGTGCAAATCAGCTAACGAATCAAAACCAATGCCTCAATCTCCACGGTGATGCGTGGGTCCTTACACTAAAGATGGCGGATATGCACATTCTACCTATGCAGCTGTATTCAACTTCTCCCCCCCACCTGTACGAGCATACGGCCATTAAACTGTTGAATGCCCATGATACGACCGTGATATTCCGAGACTCTAAACGGCTTTTGGCACGGACTATTTAACTGTTACGTAAAAAAAACAACAAAACGCATCCTATTGATTTTATACAGAGCTACATCTTATTTTGTCGAAAGATATTAACAAAACTAACTTTTTAAATTCCCTACCGTGACTGAAAGGCGTACCTACGCTTAGTAGAAGGATGTTGTATCAAGTACGTACGTCCCCAAGTCTTTTCTTTTAGTTTTCCTCCTGTTTTTTTCTGTTTTGGTTGAAGGGATGGGGTAAGGGTTAAGGATTCGTTAAGATAGAAGGTTGAAGATAAGGACGGGATTAGGGATAGGTACGTATACGTACGCGCCTCTAGCCAAAAAGGCTTGGGGTGCGTACGTACTTATAACAACAGACTTACAGAGACCCACCTGCCTCCTCCGTGTAAGCTTTTTATACACTGTGGGCAAACCCCCTCCCTCCCCCCTCCCTCTGACCGTTCGTACTTTAAGGATGCCCCACCAAGCATCCACCCCTACAGAATGACAACAGCAGTTTATGGGGAGGTTGTCTCGAGTTTGAGTTTGAGTTTCGGTTTTACGGCACGTCGGTACGATAATGGCCATTTTGCGCCCTTCACGGTCCATTTTGGGTACACTTTCTTTATTTATGTTTCGTATTCAGAGCTTTTAAATTTAACACAGAATTAAAATTTAATTCATAACATATAATTATATTATAATTTTACCACACTGGTAACAAAATTCTAACAAAATTGTTTTGTATAGATCTGGAAGTTATGTCTCAAAATTCTAGATTCATCATGGGGGAAGCTCCATGAATGATGACGAAAACTTGACCGGAAAGATAGATAGCAACAGGCTACAGGGGGGGGGGGGGCTGATGTCTTTATCCATACCTCATCTACAACAGCATCTTATTTTTAAAAATCTTTTCACTTTTTTCTTTTTCATAACAACACCGCCGAGGCTTCTGGAAGAGATATGATTCAATCTGAGCTTGTTTTCGTGATATAAGGGTCTTCCAGAATTTCATTTTGCTTTCAGTGCAGCTGTTTGCTGCGGGGAGAGGATCTGGAGAAAAGAGTTGGGGGAGGGAAGGGATTTGGGGACGTTCTTACAACATCACTGTGAAAGACGGGTTTCATTTCAGATAACATGGCAACGTGTCTTGTCTAACCTGAACATTGCGAGAGATCCCAGGTTTGAACCCCACTTAAAAAGGAATATAAAAAAAAAGGTCAAAGACTTCCTCCTGATTCATCTTCTTCTTGTCTCTCAACTATCTAGCGCCAACTGAACAAGTAACAGGCCACCAGAAACATGAAACAAACAAGGAAAAAAGAACAGGGAGAAAAAAGAACACGGAAAGAGAACAAGAAACTGGAAGGCAATTAAGAATTGGGGGCCAACAGCCTTCTGCTGAGACCCCCGAGAAACGACGGGCCTTCCAGAGATGGTCAACGAATTTGTCGCGGTGTATTTCAGGTCCCCATTCATCTCTGGTACGGCATCAATGTATGACAACCTTCCGAGTTAACCGAAAACAACCAAGCATTTAAGAGACCTAGACTTTTCACATGCTTACAACTTTTCACACGTATAATTAAGCACGGTACTGCCAATTGTACATCTTTATTTGAGGATGATCTCTGCCCTTGGTATTTACACCTCACTCTTCCTGTTGGTTTCTAGCTTGTTTGGGTATTGTTGATGTTGCGGTCGGTTTTCTCTTCTTGGCTTTCTTAGCTCTCGAAAGCTGTACCCTGGTGGGTTGCCTTAATCCTGTACTTCACATATTTTGTTTAGATTCTATTATTATTTCGTATTCAAATCTTTCATTGTTCGATTGCTTTAACTGTTCAATTCTCCAATTGTTTTCTTGGTGTTTTCGTTTGGTTTTTTTTTAAAAGGCTGTTTGCCGAAATGTCAACCATGTTCTGTCTTCTATTTTAGTTTGCGTTACATTGTATCGATTGGTATTATTTCTTACGCGAGGCTTTTCTACACATACAACTTTTTCTTTTTGCCAAATTTTGACTTTGCATAATTACAGCACTCGCTGCGATCCCACATCTTTCTGTGGTTTTTATAATCTTTGGTCAATGTCGTCAATGCTGGTCTTGTTCTTCTTCCTTTTCTTGTTTCTTGTAGCCCTTGACTTTTGTTTTGTTTTCTGTAGGCTGGCGCCACAGTAAAAACAGAGGGGGGGGGGGGTGTGACAGACTTCCCTACTATGCAAGTGGAGGAGGGGGGGGCGATGGTTTGCATGATATTGTAGACTATCAGAATGATTATTTTGGTATCTGCGCCATGACAGGTGCAGGGGAGGTATTAATGTTGGTTTTGGCAAGCATGGTACTTCAGGTCCACTACTCAAATTTATTTCGCTCTGTCGTACGACACAGGCCATCTCCATTTTCATCTCGGCACTTTTCATCTTCTAAGTCACAGTGAACATAATTATGTGAGAGGAGCATCATTAATTACTGCCATTCTCCCAAGGTCCATCAACCGCATTAATAATTATATACCAAGCAGAGACAACAGCAGCTTCATTGCCTCCCCCCCCTCCCCCCTTTTTTTTTTCAATTGTCACCACCTTCCCGCCCCTACCCCTCACAAAGCCTAAAAGTAGGCTTTCTTTGGCTCACTCTAAACTCCGCTAGAAATTGACTGCTAAAGTGCCGCCCCCTTCCATCAGCCCAATTTTGTCCCACTACACAACGACCACAGCCAAGCTTCTCTCTGGTCTGTGTGTATGTGTATCCCTGGTATAATGAAGTGAGCCTAAGATTATATGCCCTAACTTTATTAACCTAACAAAATATTACCAGAAGTCCGCGGCGTCGCTGGAGTGTTTTTCAGTAAATTATGAGTACAAGTTTAGATGTCCATAGGAATCTTTGAGAGTCTCTGGCGCTGGGTGTCGTGTCCCTGTAAGATAATAGGGTTATTGTCCCTGCGTGCTTGAAAAGCCCTGTTGTTGGAGAATAATGCTTCCATCAGCTCCGAAAGGCGATGACGCTGGCATTATCTGAGACAAAATGAAAGGTGTCACCAAGTCCGTGCTTTCATCAGGTTTTAACTGAATTCTGGAGTGGTCGGTCTCACTATGACTTATAATACTGATCAAAAGACACTCTGGTTTTGATTTTCTTTTCATTTTAGTTTTCATTGCCTAGACTAATTTGCTCTCGTGTCACTTGGTCAGCTGCTCACCGTCCCTTTCTTTAAAACATAATTAATATTCTAGTTCATTTGCAAAACAGTTTCCATTATAATTATTGGAAGTGCTTAGGTAGGAATAGTTCTCCATATGGGTAAGAGTTAGGGTTAAGACTCTTTGTCTAAGTAGATGCGCGGAAAAAGATTTCTTTTTTCTTGTTTGGACGGGCTTCAGTAGGGTCAGTTGGCTTTCCTTGTTATCATTTTTGATTTTTGCCAGGAGTCAGCTTTGATAACTTTACCATAACTTTAACTCTAATCCTAAAGGACATCGGCCTTATAATAAAGTGCTTCTCTGAAATATTGGTGGTTTTCCCAGAATTATTTGCCTATCACTATTTCAAATCAATTTTGCGTTTGCTTCAGAAGTTTAGAATAAGGCAGTAGGCGTTTGGGTATGAGGGGGTTAAGCTATCAACCCAATGCAGATCTGATTATTATGTATGTATATATTTTTTCTTTTAAACTTGACTGAAAACATGAAAAACAGGAAATAACATGGTTTAAAAGTTTCCATGCACTGCTCAGTACATTAAAATGATAATAATAATAATAATAATGTCCAGTCGTTCGTTTTTTTTTCTAGTCAAAGTATTTGCCCTGCTATTCTAACCTGTCTGTCTGGGAACAGATCGCCAATTTCCGTGAACCGGAATTGTGCCTGGACATCTGCAGCTCATCCAAACTTTCACTGTAATACCTGTTCCGAAGTTCTAAAGCCCTCTTCCTCCACTCACAAATACCACACTACCACATAAAACAGAGAGAGTGAGTTGAAGACGATTCATCCTCTATTTCCGCACGTCAATTGGCAAGTGAAATGCGTATTTTAACCGTAGCTGACTGTATTGAAACGCCTTGCTTCCTGGAATTAGCTGGGCAAGATTGAACAGAGCCTGTTGTTTTTCTACCAATGTCAGGTCACAGACAAACGAAATCGTGTTTTACTGGAAGAGATTAGTGTCAGTGGGTCGCATAACCTGGATAGTATTGCCCATGGATAACCTGTATTGTTGCAAGACGCTTTTAACATGAGAAGGAGAGAGAGGGAGAGAGAGAGAGAGAGAGAGAGAGAGAGAGACAGACAGAAAGAGAGCTAGAGAGAAAAGAAAAGTCAAAGGCTAGGTAAAGAGGAAGATACCAAACTGAAATAGGTATATGGAGTGTCCCCTATCGACACACAGAAGATATTTCAATATAGATTCTGCCTGTTTTAAGGTAATATTATTTATTTATTATATACGCAGGTATAATTATTATATCCCTATAGGTGTATAGTACACGAAGGTATACAGAGTGGCCCCTATCGGATACAAAAGATAGTTCAAAATAGATTTTGCCTGTTTTAAGGTAATATTATTTTTTTATTTACCTATTTATATATTAATGTATCTATCTATCCATTCTTTTACTCGATGGGCAAAGGTAAATGGATGGACAATATTGATATTTATTTCGACGGCCCACAGACTTTAAGTAACCTAACATGATCTATTGAAAAAAAAAAAGTGTTGACCGAAGATTTCAGGTGGGCATTTCTTCTGATATTCATAAGCCAGTAGAGTATTCTTTATGTATTTAAATAATTACGGATAATGGCTCTTCAGGCTGTGTTCAAAATAATGTACTGACACAGTTGGCTTTCACGTCACTGTGTTAGTGCAGAAACGGTAAAGAATCCTGTGATGGTTTCATTGTTTTACCAACAGAGCCACTGATGTATTCTCCCTTTTAAATTCTTTTGTTTGAACTGTAACTAGCTAGGAAATAATTTCCGACGAAAGCCATTTCCTGATTAAAAAAAGACAGAAAAATATTTCAGACGAAGTTGTTCAAGCAAATTCTGTCTGACTGTCTGTCTGTGTATCTGTCTAGCTGTCTATCTGTCTGTCTGTCTACCTCTCTCTCTTTCTCTCTCTGCCTCTGTCTGGTCTGTCTCTCTCTCTCTCTGTCTGTCTCTGTCTCTCTCGGTATCTCTCTCTCTCTGTCTCTGTCTCTCTCGGTATCTCTCTCTCTGTCTCTCTCTCCCTCTCTTTCTCTCTTAAGAAGCCACAGATTGGATTCAAGACCTTTCCATTGCTTAGTTTGTCGAACATTTTTTAAAAAGAGTTTTTCCAGTGTTTTCGAACAAATCTTAATGTCTGTTGTCAATAATTGGAGAGATTAAGTTGTCATTTATAACAAAACAAAAATATGGGGACGTCAAATGGCAATCGGTTGAACAAAACTGTACAAGTAAAAGATGTATGTGTGTTGTTTTGTTTTTTGGACATTAAAAGATCAATACCGTAAGGAAACATAATTTGACACGAGAGCCAAAACAAAATGAAAATGCAATGTTTTCAAGTGTCAGACACTCTCCACACAGTTCGATTCACAATAGCGACCTAACTGGACACTAAATAATTGTGTTACTGTATGGTTATGAGAGGAGTGGACGGTGGGGGTAAGTGACGGAGACAGGGAAGATGTCAAAATGGGGAGAAAACATTACCATGATCTGACCTTAGAAAATGGGAAACTAAATGACAACTGAAAAATTTCTATGAATAATCTATATGGGATGCTGTATTTTTTTCATGAAATAACAATCATGTTGGATCCGCTAGCAGTTTTTACACCGCTTGTTTTTCTTATGGGCCAGAGAAGAGCTTGTTCTGAATATGTCAGCAAGATGACGGCGTCCGTGCAGAATTATATCGTCGAATATTTGCCATAATGGTATACGTGCATTTTTGCTTGTTCAAGAAAGTGAGGATTGAAGTTTGGTCGGCAAAAAAGGCTAAAACGCATAAGAATATTAAGTGACAATTAATACATATCTTGAAAAGTTTTTAACCGATTGGAATGATATCTATACATAATTAATTAGGAGAGAGAAAGAGAGAGCCATTTTAATGCAAAACCTCCAAATCGGCAAAATGTCGCATACAACAATATAGTAAATACCCTCCAATGTACAACTTTCCCCTTTTCCTTTTCTGGAAGTTGGAAGTTGTTAAAAGTATAAAACTTCTTACAGCTCAGAAATTCTCTCCAAAAGGTACTGTTCAGGGCAAATAAGAGTACATTTATCCCGAGAGATCAATTAGGATTGATCGAAAATGTCATGAAATAAAGTAAATTCTTCCTTCCTTCAAATCTAAGAAGTGATGTCTGAAAGGGACCCTCGACGCTATCCTCACAAAGCATACGGTATTTGAAATGAAATGAAATACATCATTTACAGAAAATTGGTATGAAAATGAATGTATATAGTAAGTTAGTTTATAAAAAGGACTTTGGAAAGCTGATTGGTTATTAATATTTGTTTTACTTGAACCGCCATAGTCTGGCAGCTTCGAAACTAGCGGCCGTGGCTCTGTTGTTTCATGTTTTGCATCTTTTCTTTTGATCTGGCAGTACTACTGCAACAGTCAAGTCCTTGTCATGATAAAAATATTGATCTTTTTTCACATCTTTTTGCTTGTCCTCTCCAGCTGAGCCAGATCTTGGGCCACAGTGACCAATTATACATCAGATTACCTTACGGACTCCGGATATGGCAGCTAATCATGGCCATTATGTTCACAGTCATTGGCCTTTGGGTAAGTACAGTGATGTCTCCATAAGCTTAAACATTTATGCCTTTAGCGTTATTGTTTCATTCGAAGAGTCTTTTTTCTTTTTATGGCTTATGGCTTACGGTCCTCCTGCACCTAGGGTGGTGCTTTGTTTGGAGACATTCTGACGCAATGATGTTCTCCCATTTTCTTTTCAGGGATGTATGCAATGATAGACAATTACCGCACAATTTGCACACCATTCATGTTAATCTTCTGTGACACATAAATGGAAAACGACAAGTTATGTTGAAAAGCAGTCTTATTTACAAATCCCAGGATAAAACTGAATTCGGTATTGTCTGCCATTTCACTGGAATAAAAACATTATATTGTTAACGAAATAGAAACAGTTTCTTTCGTATCTGTCAGTTGAAATAGAAGGCAGGTCGAAAATTATCATGATATAATCATTTAGAGTTACGTCAGTGATTCTTAGATTGCCATCAGACGCCCACAACAGGAAGTTTCCAGAATGTATAAGGACATTTTGTTTTGTTCATTAACTGCCAAGAAATACAAAACTCTTTTCATTGTTGTTTACTGACTAGAGAGAGGCTAGCGACTCGATTTCTACCAAGCCGTTATGATGTTATCTCGATTGTGACCTAATACAGTCAAGCATAATTATTATGTCTGGGTTCATTGGAAAAGCTTGTCCCTCATACCTATGTGAGTAACTCTAAGAAGCACACGCTGAAGACTACCCGCAGTAAAAGCAAAGCATAATTTTGCCATTATCTATTTCAAACATAATACTGCTGTTTACCAAAACTCATTTGACAACGAGAAATCGAGAAATTCAGCTTTCCATCACCTGAAAGGCAGGCACTCGGGTGCAAACATACACACACACACACACAAACACATCCACACACATTTTGTAAGTACATACACATAAACAACAACGAGGGACGCCCACCCATCCCGAATGTTAGTCTTTTAATCTTTAGCACTGATACATTCACAAGACCTGTGAATGTCTGATCCTATTTATTTCATAATTGGTCACGGCGACCTTTGGTCTAAATTAATGGCAAGCGAAGATCAGAACAAAAATCGATATGTCTTGTTAATATAAAAACCCACAGCAAAAGGGATGTGACCTGTATGTGGATTCGACGCCGTGAATAATAAATGTCCCCAGACAATCTATACCTTTAACAACACGCTTAAGAAAAAATATGTTAACAAAAATGTCAGGATGACCCACCCTGCAAGTACAGTAAATTTTTAATGTGGACAGTGATAGACACAAACAGTTTTAATATGTCGGTGCTTCAGAGACGCGTCAAAGGTTCTGAGACTTTTTGTAATTAATGTTGTGTGGCATAAAGACCACAAAATGGTTACACCATCGTATCAGCACAAAAGCGATTCAATGCATATTTTTAAATGTTGCTTTCTTTCAGCACAGGACGGCATGTCTTGATGTCTCATGCAAAACAGGCCACTAACCTGAGTTCTTACAGTATTTTTCCACGTAGTGCCTAATTGTGTCTTCTATCTAAATCAGCTATCTTTAGCTGTGTGGAAAATGCAAGACTGGGAAAAAATAAGTTATAATTTTTTCCGCATGAAAGAAGTTTAGGATGTCGCACCGTATTGAGACAAAGTAAAAAATTGGCAAAAAGAAAAAGTTATATGTGGCAAAGCCTTGCGTAAGAAATACTACCCCAAACGATACAATAATTCTGATCAGATTGAGGGATGGCGTTCTGACAAAGGCTCATATGTAGCATGTTTATGGTATGTGTGTGTTAGACATGCCCATGCTGTATTGGATGAAGTATTCAATGAAAAAAATTTAAGACTGCCTTGATGTAAGGCATTTTGTTTTGGACGCCACTGTTAAAAAACTTATAATTTGCATGTTATGTATTTTTAATGCAACATGAATTTTAACTAGATGCTATAATAATCTAGTTCGAATTGATTCTACTTAGTATTTCTGATGTGTAGTAGTCTTATGTTATACTCATGTTGTTAGTACCATAGGTAACATTATGTTGGACAAATAACATTTTATTATGTAGACAGGGTATTATCAGTTTTGATGCTTTTTAAAACATGAAATTATTTGAGCTGTGATATAAATGATGTGAGTTGTGAACTGTTGTGAGTTGTGAACTGCGCCCAACAGGCTGCGTTACAATTTGCTCTGAGATAGAGAGAGGCAGAGAGAGAGAGAGAGAGAGAGAGAGAGAGAGAGAGAGAGAGAGAGAGAGAGAGAGAGAGAGAGAGAGAGAGAGAGAGAGAGAGAGAGAGAGAGAGAGAGAGAGAGAGTGAGCGAGACAGGGAGAGAGAAAGAAGCAGTGTAGTGTGTTGAGCGCTTCGGAGATGTTCCATTCTGCTCTGTGGTTGACATGTTGTTTCTGTAAAGCGCATAGAGCATTTTTAATGGATATGCGCTATATAAATGCCATCCATTATTATTCTTCTTATTATTATTATTACAATGAAACGCAAAGGAAAAGGGAAGACAGAAATGCCAATATTTTGGCAAAAACCTTCAAAGAAAAAAGAAAAAAATGGAAAAATTGAAAAGATAAAACAATCGAACAATAAACAAAATTAGAATGTTAAATATATTGAACATGAATGGAATATTAAATAGATGCGTCTACCGGCTTGCGAGTCCTGGCTTGTATAACAACAAAGAAGCTAGTCTGCCAACCGTGTTCAGGCAAATAGTGAATAGCAAATCATTTGCAGTACAAAGTTCCTTTTTCCGCTTTATCTTTGAAAATATATATATTCTTCTTAGCAATCACAAAGTTTGCAGGCTTCGTCTTCCATAAGTTCAATATTAGAACCCGATCTCGTGTAGATAAAAGCACCAGGTCAGTCAGCAGCAAATTCCGCCCGCCCGTTTCGGGTCGCCGGTGCTAAATGAATGTGGGACTGACACAGCTTAAAGTCTATTTGAAATTTTATTGATTTCTGTCAGGGAAACAGAAATATTTTTGTCAAACCTGAGAACTTACATCTTAGGTACCCATTTGACAAGGAAATTAATGCTGAAGGCGAGGATCAACTAATCCCATAAAAAAATAATAAAATCGTGATAAAATGTATATTGTTACTGACGTTGGGATCACTCATTATTAAAATGTCATGCCTGCTTAGACTCGCCATACATGGAAATATTTGAAAGACACTGGATGGGAAAATGTAAAATGAAGAAAAGTCGTTGTGGCTTGAGGTCCTTTTCTTTCTCTCGGGCCTCAGCCTAATGTGGCTAGGTATCAGGCATTGTGGCTAGGTATCAGGCATATTAAAAAGCAGAAAATAACCTGCGTCAAATAAAAGTTAGTGCTCTCTAAAAATGTACAGGAAAATAGCATTCCATTAACATTTCTTTTCAATCTCAGTGAGGCCTGTCTTTCCACGGGTACAGCCTGTCTGTAAGTGTGTGTTGTTGTTGTTTATTTTTTTTTCCAGTGATACATATTTGTTTCCGTCTAATGTTTTAATTTTGAAAATAAAGCTTAAAGTAATCTATAAGTATATTTCAACCTGTCGATGATGGTATTTATCCCCTTTTGTCAGAAATGAAAAATGTAATTCTTTTGTGCCTGCCAGCCTAAATTGTCTCCACCTGGATAGGCAGTGGAAATTTCTCACACAGTCAGGCCACATCATGCCATCAGGCATAATTTTGTGTCTTCTAATAGAAGACAATGCCAGATGTCGGTAAATCTACTTGAATTTCATGTTAATGTTGTCCATCGCCGGTTTAAAACGATGTATAGTCTCATCTGTAAAGAGAATGAGAAACTGAAATTCTTGTGGCGATGATAACTCATAGAGAAATATAATGAATGTCCATGATTTTGCTGAATGCCTGTTATCATTACAAAATTGTCTTCGACTGACATTCTGATGAACGGTTACTCAGGTACTGACCTAGACATTAAATCATCTCGAACTTTTTATCCATAATTACTGACATTTCGACTCCATGTCGTGAGCTATTCAGAAAAGGAAATTAAGTGTCGGTATAGAAATGTCAAGGATATCGTATTTTATAGAATTCTGACGGTCTTGGCTTATCCCGGTCTAAGGTTATAATACATCTTGAATGTAGAAAACAAGCCTGCTCAAGAATCGCCTTTAAGGCAGCCGCAGAATTCCTTGATCTATATACATAGCCTTGAACGGAATACATGACCTCATTCTGGGGAGAAAATCTCTTAAGTATTATATCATCTCTGAGCCAAAAAGCACACAAATTAAACGAATAAATTTATGTATATACATAGATGAATACAAATAACACGGATTTGCAAGAGTTCGGAGACCAGTGAACCCAAACGAAATTCTTACTATACCTTAAGAAAAAATGCATCCGTATTACTTGTAATGTTATTGTATCAGTTGAAACCTAGCCAATCGTGGACAAAGAGTGGAGTATCATAAGATGCACACTCCATCTCCAGGTCTGCATTATGAGGAATTTGACAAATTTTAAATCTAGCCTCCATTGTCTGTGGTATTTGCCATGAATTTAAACACAGTAATGAATCCAGGTTTAATGATTAAACTTAGTCAAAAATTTAAGAAAACGTTGTATGGGACCCCACATTTTTATCTCTTGTTTTGTAATATTTGATTAAACTTAAGTACGGCGGGGCTCATACAAATTTTGGTGCAGTATGTTTGATAAATGAGGATCGTTTTCACCCGCTGTTCACAGGGAGTCCTTTTCAGCATTGACGGATCGAGCGATATCGCAAAGTTAACCCTTTGAACCCTACTGCTCTCTCAAGAGGGCAAATTTTTCAGGATACAATTTCCCTGCAGGGCAGAGACCTTTACCTTCTACAAGACGCGTCGGTACTACCGGTGACCTCCCAGGCTTTCTGTCAAAATCATGATGTGGCCATGCTACATGTTCATACACTAAATTTATCTTCACTTTCCTCCCATTACTCTTAATATGTTTGTTTGGTGTTTTTCTCCCCAGAGTACCACATATAAAAACTGGCCAATTTTGGCCAGGACCCAGGGATATAGGCATGTAAGGGTTAGGCCGCCAGTGTTCAAAGAGTTACGACTGCTGGCGCTCCTAGTCAAGTTCGTTATGCACCTGTTTTTACTCAGTGCACGGGGGCTTTGTGGCGCAAGGCAGTTTTGACGCATCCGCATTAATGGTACAGACTTGTTTTTGGTCTCGCCTGTACCCGAGGTCCCTTTTAACTGAATTGTCCATATCTCACAAAACCGAGACAAGATCGACTTGACTCATTGCGCCACTGACCTTTCTGGCTGTCACAAATCCCAGACTGGGAGATGTAATAGTTTATGACAGGACAACAATCACGAACAAACAAGTTAACACTTAACAGAACAACCCATCAGACTCACACATTTATTAAACATAATTATACAGATAATAGCGCAATTACATACATTATATTATTGCAATTAACTGCCGTACAACGGCCTTATTCTCACACACACTCTTCCTCGGGTCCACAACCCGGTAGTTACTCCTAAAGGCACTTCGGCCTCAGCCTCCCCCCTCAGGGTCTTAATAGCACATTAATAATTCACTGGCGCCGCAGTCTCTCAATATCACCTTCCTATTGTCATACACCTTAGCACTCCCCTAGCACCTCAGCAGGGCAATAACACATTATCATTTCAATAGACATTATCATTTCAATAGTACATTATTAGTTCACTAGCCCCTCAACATGGCAAAAGTACATTATCACATTCACGCTCATATCTACGTCCCTGTCCGTGGCCTGACTGCCACGACTTTATGTGCCTCTACTGTCCTGCACTGACAGCCTCACTTCTGGCCTATGTGTGGCCTCCGGCCCTATGCTGGCCTATCCCCTGTGCTCATCGAGGTGGCCCTGCGGCCCGTCCTCGACACCTACAAGAATAACATTACATTGGTATAATACCCTACCATTTCTATTCACTCCACCTCCCCTTACAACCCATGAAGCGTACACACACTAGTTCACCTTTCACTCACCACACATCTTACGGTAACACACCTCCATCGGAGTACACACTACTCACTCGCGCTACAAATCCATGAACTCACTTTCATCTATCGCTCATGGCGCACATTGCTATATCCAATATCAAGGACTTCCACATTCCTCACATATACTTATTTACATCATGGTAATAGACGAATATAATATAATACATCAATCATAATAATCAATCAACGTTCTACGTACCAGTCATCACTGGAAACTCTCTCACTGGTCTCTCGACTGCTCCCCTTATGTCCGCCCGATGGGCTCTTATTAGCGTCCGTTCCGTAGGACCTTCTAACTTGCAGTGATAGTAATACAGCGCTTTCGCCTCATTCAGACCCCCCACTACTCACAACAGCACGCTTAACTTACTTGTCTACGTGCGTTAATTTTACTCTCCTCCTTTCCCGTCTTTCCCCACTTGTCTGCCGTGAGCCCTTCTTACTCTACACCCGCTCTGTAGCAATCCCCTTAATTGCACTCACTCCACTCGTGACACTGGCTACTAGAAAAAACATTACGCACCTCCCGTAATCTATAGCGACCTTAGTGCCTGTTTGTTCTACCTCCATTTACCGACAAACCGGAGATCTTTTAGTGTGTAGAAGAGATATCGTAACAAATACACACTTTAGCACTTTCTTAAAATGCAGGTGCACTTGTCAAGCTGTTCATGTTCCATAGTTTCGTTTTCTTCTAACTCCTTATCACAGTACTAAAGCCTCAAACGTTTAATGTCGAATTTCTCCGTTGTGCAAAACGTGGAGTTGGAACAAACAAGAACTAAGTTCGTGATACTGTGGCCTAATAGTTGACAGTGAATCAGATCATTGGTATTATACTCCCACGTTGCAACTGCATTTTATTGATGGTATTCTCATTTTTCTGTTCCATTTCAGGCCCTGATCCTGCCATCCCATATATTCCACACCACGCTAGACGCCACAGCAAGTGACTCTGTCACACTACCTGTAAGGCTGTACGGCGGCGCCCTTATCAGTAAGTGAACTCTTATTCCAGTGTGATAAATAATGATCGTCCGTGTCCAGCCATGTTGTCACGCGAAAAAGCTGACGTAATGATCTACAAGCTCAAAGCCGGGGTCAGGTGGCAAATCTTGGTGATGCTATGATGTCGGACACCCTTTTTTGTACTCACATAATTAATATCGTCAAAGGAAAAGCCACTTCATTATTTTGTATTCCACTTATAATCAGAATGATGGTTTTGCCTCAGAATAGGCATTGCCAACCAGCGGCTCACAAGAGGCGTGCTGCCCTTTTTCATGCGTTTCATGTGTAGCGCTCTCCTTTTCCTGACTCCAAACTACACGACCTGTGCTCATAGATTTCCATTTCCTGTGTGAACTATAGGTCGCTGAAGTTTCTGGATGTTGGGGGGAGGGGTGGCATCACGCTGAACTGCCATTGACACTTAGCCCCCCCCCCCTCCCCCCTCCTCCCGCCCCCACTCCCCCAACTGACTCTGTTTTAGACATATTCAGACACAAAAGTTCATGAGCCTCGTATGTCTCCTGTTGTTTGTATTTGTAACAGCTGAGGTTGTTCTAGCACGTTATAGTAGGGGGGAGTTAGTTGATCTAACTACAACCCTTTAGAAAACGAAACTATTACAGCTGTAAAATAAATAAACACGAGATCCGACGATAGATTAAATAATACTAAAGTTTAATAACTGTATAGTGAACAATAAATTACTAGGAAGACACCAGCGAAACTAAATATCTACGCCACACAAAAGGAAACTCACTTACTCACCGACCAACCACTCACACAGGTCTATATATATAAACATTCCTACAGAAAGTTCCCGAAATAAACGTTACCTTTGCCCTCGCACAAACTAACCAATCACGCATCAATACGTCATCAGGTTACATCACCCAAGGCCAAATCTGGCGTAAACATTCGTGTCCATAACGTTATCGAATATTCGGGAACATACTAATATTTACTGAACGAGTCAAAACACCTGACAACAAGCGAGCGAGGAAAAAACTACTCACTAGGAAAAGCAGGTCAGGTCACGGAGTACAGTACACTCTGGCGGTTGTCAACAATAAAATGAAAACAGAAGTGAACACACGCTCAATCTCCAGCATAACAAGAAAAACGGGGGAGGGCAAGGGGTAGCCCGCAGATGCTACACAACTCCCCAATTTAAGTTGAATATCTTTCAACTCTCAAAACATTATACAGCGTCTGCACTATCGTGAAATAATCTTATAGCACTCCCAATCTCACAAAGGTAGTTGCTAATTCTATTACAATTAATAACAATTTCAGTGTCTTCCCGAATGTCATCACAAATACAATACAATGCAGTGTACTTTGCATCACTAATACCATAACTAATACAATACCGTCATTGCTTCCCAATGGTAAACATTGGCCTACTAGTCAAAATAACACAACGCCACCACTGTGGTGAAACAATGGTCAATGATATTATTACAAATCATATAAGGTGAAACGATGGCCCATCGTTTACACAATGCTTCGTGCACGAATCATAGCATATAACTTGTTGTACATAACATGGTTATCTCCAAAATGTATAACTCATACGTACAATGGCAAAAATACCAATACATACCGACCATTGATCAGGGTCTTTCTTCATCATATTAGGTCAAAACAAGTTACAACAATGCAACATAACACAAACACTGCTTGCTCGCAGTCCCCATTTGGGTTACATTTCCAAAAATTACACCAAGTTCCATTGGTAGCTAATATGACATAGCATAAAATCAAAATGTGACTAACACATCATGACTCTCTATCAGCCATCAATTCAATATTCAGTCACAGATGAACGATGTCCCCAATTACAGTACAATACTGCCGTCCTAGAAATTCATCTAGTAGGCAAAAGTATGGGTTACAATGCATTTCACTGATAGTGTACTACTTTAAAATACCCTGCTCAGGAAATCGGCCCAGACATTTTCTCTGCCTTTTACGTAGTGAATCCTGAATCGATAAGACTGTAAAAATAAACTCCATCGTAATAACTTTGGACTGTCAAACTTGGCCGAGTTCAAAAACTCTAATGACCGATGGTCAGTTTGGAGCACACACTCCTTTCCATACAAATACAAAGTAAACTTTTTTACAGCCCAAACAATAGCTAAACATTCGCGCTCTGAGACCGAATATTTTGCCTCACGAGGCAATAGCTTACGACTAGCATATGCCACAGGGTACAACTTTCCCTCGTGTTCCTGCATAAGACTAACGCCTAATCGGCGATCTGATGCATCAGTTGCTAAGACAAACTCTTTGGAAAAATCTGGCAAACATAACACGGGTTTGGAGATAATGACATTCTTCAAAGAGGTGTACGCTTTCTCCTGCGTTTCATCCCACTGAACTATATTGGGCTGACCCTTTCTAAGTAAATCAGACAATGGTGATGCAATCGCTGAAAAGTTAGGAATAAATTCATGGTAATATCCCACTAATCCTAAGAATGCTTTCACTTCCTTCTTAGTGGTGGGTCTGGGTGCGTCTCGTACCTTACATACATTCTCTTCTAACAGGCCAATCATACCTTCTCCCACTAAGTGTCCAACAAAGTCTACTTCAGACGTTCCAATCAGACACTTCGATGGTCTTACAGTTAATCCAGCTTGGTCCATCCTCTGCAGTAAGTCCTTGAGAGTCTTCACATGCTCGTCGAATGTCTCTGTATGAATCAGCAGGTCGTCCACATATGCTGTCACATTGTTCATTCCACGGATCAATGGCTTTACGATCCTGTTCAGCGTGGCTCCTGGGTTCATCATCCCAAAAGGCATCCGAATGAATTCATAGTGTTCGCCCATGGTGACGAACGCCGTCTTGGGAATGTCTTGCTCTCGAACTTTCACTTGCCAGTATCCCTTGCTCAGGTCAATCCGAGAGAATAATTTTCCTCTCGAGAGACTCTGAAACACTTCTGATGGCGCTGCTGTCGGATGAGGGTCGAATACTGTGATCTTGTTTAACCTCCTGTAGTCGATGCAGACTCGGTTGGATCCGTCCTTCTTCTTGACGACAACAATAGGTGAAGCATAAGCTGATGAGCTCCTTCGAATGATGCCCAGCCGTTCCATGGTGCTAAGCTCCTCCTTCAAGGAGTCGCGCATAGCGTAGGGCACCGGGTATGGTCGTTGACGAACTGGTACTTCTGTCGTAAGGTCGATGCGATGTTCACCCAACTGGCAGCATCCAGGGAGATTGGTGAAGAGGTGTTGGTAATCCTTCACCACATCGCAGAGTTCTTGACGTTGTTCCGATGTCAGTTGCGTTCCATACTGGACCTCTCTGTAGCCTTCATTCTGGTTCCAGCTTCCTAGGTCGGCAAGGTCCTCCGTCGTTCCACCGTTGTCGCCTTCCAGGTCGCAGTCCTCGATGATTGTCATGCCAGCTGACTCCACGGGTTGACTCTTGTCCATCATGTCGTCCTCTGCCAGTACAGTCTCAGCACTATCACCGCCGCCGTCCTTTATGGCGTTGACATGTTCAGGCGTGGTATCTCTCCTACTGTTGTCCATCCCACACATCTCGGTCACAATAGGTCTCGGTTCCATTGCCACTGCTGCTGCTTTTGACGTCCTTGGAATGTATCTCTTGAGGAGGTTGGCGTGCAAGGTCTTTTCTTTTGCACCCATCTTGACTCTATAGTCGTTGACACCGACAACTGAGACTACCTTATATGGTCCCTTCCATTGGACTAGGAGCTTGTTAGTGTTCGTCGGCAGTAGCACCAACACTTCATCCCCGGGGCGGAACTTCCTCTCTCGCGCCTTCCGGTCGTAGTAGGTCTTCTGTCTACCTTGAGCCTTGGAGAGTTCTTCCGTCGCTAACTTCCATGTGTCCTCCAGCCTCTCACGTAGTTCCATGACGTACTGGTAACTGGTCTTCGTTTCCGGCTCCTCTACGTCCTTGGTCCATAGTTGTCGTAAGATGTGCATTGGTCCTCTCACAGTTCTCCCACATTGCAACTCGAATGGGGCAAACTTGGTCGACTCTTGGGGAACTTCCCGATATGCGAAGAGCAGCGGGTTGATGTATCTGTGCCACTGCTTGGGTTTCTCTGCGCACAGTCGCCTTAAGGTCTGGTGGGCAAGAATCCATGAATTGCTCTCTGACGAACAGGTCTCTCACTCCTTCATAGGTCTCCTCCGTCTTCGACAGCTTTATCCACCTCTCTAGATAGGTCTTGATCCTGGTCAAAAACATTCCAACATCTTCTCCATCTTCAGGCTTACCTTGTCTGAACATGAGTCGGTATCCGTCCTCTGACAGGTTGTACCTCTTCTGCAAAGCTTCCTTGACCTTGTCGTAGTCCTTGGCTTCGTCGATCGGTAGTCTGCAGAAGCACTCCAAAGCTCTCCCGGTCAGCAGGGCAGACAGTGATGTCGTCCAGTTGGATCGGGGCCATTCAGCTGTCTCGGCAAACCTCTCAAACCGCAGCAACCAGCTATCCAGATCGTCCTTCTTGTCCTGAAATGCAGGTAGCTTGGGTCTCTTAGAACTGGCGTGGTCGTCGGTCTTCTGCGCTGAGTCGTTGCCTCCACGTTGCTGGCGGATCTTCTCCATCTCCAACTCGTGATTCATCTCCTTCTCCCGAGCCTGTCGTTCAGCTTCCTTCTCCCGAGCCTGTCGTTCAGCCTCCTTCTCCTGTCGTTGAGCCTCCAGCTGTCTTTCTCTTTCCAGGCCTTCACGGAGGTAGTCCCGTCTCTCCTGCCCAGTGAGCTCCATAGCGTCCGCTTCCTGGCTAAGCCTTCCAATAACCTCCGACATGTTGTAGATAGCTTGTCGATGATATTCCTACAATAAACTATGTAAATGAATCTAATAATTTAGATCTGGTCCATTCGAATCTGGTCGGATCCCGGACGAGCCCCCAATATGTAACAGCTGAGGTTGTTCTAGCACGTTATAGTAGGGGGGAGTTAGTTGATCTAACTACAACCCTTTAGAAAACGAAACTATTACAGCTGTAAAATAAATAAACACGAGATCCGACGATAGATTAAATAATACTAAAGTTTAATAACTGTATAGTGAACAATAAATTACTAGGAAGACACCAGCGAAACTAAATATCTACGCCACACAAAAGGAAACTCACTTACTCACCGACCAACCACTCACACAGGTCTATATATATAAACATTCCTACAGAAAGTTCCCGAAATAAACGTTACCTTTGCCCTCGCACAAACTAACCAATCACGCATCAATACGTCATCAGGTTACATCACCCAAGGCCAAATCTGGCGTAAACATTCGTGTCCATAACGTTATCGAATATTCGGGAACATACTAACATTTACTGAACGAGTCAAAACACCTGACAACAAGCGAGCGAGGAAAAAACTACTCACTAGGAAAAGCAGGTCAGGTCACGGAGTACAGTACACTCTGGCGGTTGTCAACAATAAAATGAAAACAGAAGTGAACACACGCTCAATCTCCAGCATAACAAGAAAAACGGGGGAGGGCAAGGGGTAGCCCGCAGATGCTACAGTATTGAAGCCAAATTAGCTATGTCTCCGGTAATAGCACCCCCCCCCCCACCCCACCCTCTTCCCATCGACTTGCTGAATGCAAGAAAGGCAAGCTAAACATCATTCAGTCTTGCACAGTAGTTCATTTTGAATTACAAGCTGAGTTTTTATTACATCAACGATAAAACTCCACGCCACGAAACATTCTACTATATTCCTACAGCCATAACCGGCCGTCTTTCTAAGATTGTCTTCAATAAGTTAACTGCAGAATGGTCGCTTTGCCGCTTCTGATATTGGTAAGGATGATGATAATGGTAATGATGGTGGTGATGGTGATTATGATGTATTTCTCGCCATATGTCCATTTATATCATTACTCATTAAAGTCAAAAATTGACAAAAAGAAAAAGTTCTATAATAGCAAAGCCTCGAGTAAGAACTAATATCAAAACGGCACAATGAATTGCAAAGAAAAAGGGAAGACAAAAAAAAATATTTTCAATATTTCGGTGTTGTACCTTTATCAAGAAAAAAAAATCAACAACAACAGAAAAATAGAATGGAAAATTAAACAGATAAAACAATCGAACAATAAAAAAAAAAACTAAAGAATGTGTAATACTTTCTAGAGAATCTCAAATCAATACGGTAAGTTATCTGCGAGTCTACAGTTTTTCTGTGGTTTATATTATATTACTGATTCTATGGTTTCGTTGTTATTTTTCCTTACGATTTTCAAAATCTCTCGGAACAGTGTCCTATTGTATTTGACATATTATGGGGCACTCAGGCAAACATTTAAGTATTGACCTAGTTTTCGTTAAGCCAGCTCTGGGAATAGTACATTTTCATGTCTTTAGACAAGCGTGTCCAGGACTTCTCTCGTAATTCTATTCCGATGTTTGCTATTTCCCGGGGATTTCCATCATGTTGACAGGTACAACGCGAGACATCATTAGTGTCTCTGTCGTTGCTCATTATCTCCTGCAGTTTTTGTCCTAGTTGTGGGTTTACGGTTATATTTTATGCATGAGAAGGGCGACAACACATGCATCATGCAAAGCGTGAAAGACAATTAAGCAATGTCAAAGTGGCCGTTCTGCTGCGTTTTTTGTGGGTTGTTTTTTTTTAGTGAGAAAGAAGAATACTCCTCTGTCAGTTATGAGGCAAGATAATTATATAAAATTAGCTTATGTGAAGTGTAATTCAGGCGACGTAAAGTAAGATAAGAAAAAACTGTGACTATCCGAGCGATGTTTGCAAGTGTAGACAAATAAATCAGACAGAACTAATTTACAGCCCAATCACTCCAGCTAATCCATAGTTCCATTAACAACTCTAAAGTCACAGAGACGATGAACAAAACCGACGGCCATGCCAAGAAGTAGAGGATCAAACACTCTATCTCACGCAAAGAGGACACGCACATGCTTCTATACCGACACACAGACATCTGAGGGCTTTTCAGACCTTCTTGTCTCCCGGCCCCTTTCAAAGGTCTAATCAAAGCTTGAACCCCCCACCCACATCCACTATCCTTTCACAAAAATACCCGTGACACCCCTCTCCCAAACACAGGCTAATTTAGACTCTCTCTCTCTCTCTCTCTCTGTCTCATACACACGCATACACACATATACTTGCACAAACTCATTGAAACACACACACATACATGGGGATAGACAAAAAGCACTTGCAAGGAGAGAGAGAGGAGGGGAAAGAAAGAGAGACAGAGACGGAAGGACAGAGAAGGAAACATACACGTGCACACGAAAAAAACAAATAAAAGAGAAAGAGTTTCTTGTTTTTTTTTTTTTTTCATTCATCTGGGGAACCCTCAAAAAACGTCTTCGTGTCCCCTTTTGGGGTTGCGACCTCCCATGTAGAGAACCACTGGTCTAAGAGAATCTAATTCAGAGTGAGTCTCCTTTGTACTGGCAAAGAAAAAAGGGAAAATAGGTCGCCATTAACACGGGAATCTACTTTAATTGGCATGGGATCTGTCAGCGGGACACCTTCGTGACTCTGTAGTTACTTCTAGTGATTGCTTTGATCTTTGGCACGACAGCAAATTAAGCTCTGATGATACGACAAGTCTTAACGAAGGTTACTGAAAGGTGTACGGAAAATTATAGCTGAACATAGTTGATTCTTTGGTATGGAGTAAAGAGAAGAATGTCAAGAACTCGAAATATAAGTTATTTTCACAGACACAATCCGTAGTCATCGACAACTGTAAGTTATTATCAAATGCTCATTGCGAAGCCATTGAGAAAAACAAAGTCATTTTCAAATGCTTAATCAGTATCCATCAGCAGATACTTAATTGTTTTCAAATGCTCAGCCCAGAGCTATCGATAACAATACGTTTTTTTTTTCCAACTGCTCAGTCCGTAGCTATTGATAACAATACGCTATTTCCAAATGCTCAGTCCGTAGCTATTGATAACAATACTGTTACGAGGTGGGTCCTCGAGTGTTACGAAAGTGTTACGTGGGGGATTACTAGACTCGTGTTATATGGGAATGGTTAATTATAGAATTTACGTGTTCGACTGCATTTAATAAAATATCGAGAGGTTTTAGAAATTACTCTGCCATACCATGCCACATACACTAATAACAATTTCGAGTACGTTATATCAAGGACCTTGTAGGGCCACAAATTTATTACCTAAATACCTAACAATTTCGTCTATCGTTTACATATTAAAAGACAACATCAGCAGCATCAAATGAAAATACTAAAATACATAACTATAAATCTCCTCTAGATTCTTAAAAGATTTGAAACTCTATATCATTCTGATTCATTCACAGTTTACTTAGTAATTATTTATCTTCAGAAATATAGACTGCCTACTATCTCACAAATGATATACTTAGGTCTCAGACGACAATATTAACTCATTTAACTGCTTATAAAGGATCAAACCGTCAAGACACACTGACGTAGTTAAGATAGATCTAGATCTGTTCTAGGATGGGCTGGCAATCCCCAGCCTCATCCAGACACATCAATTACAATTTACAAATGTGTATATCAGTCACTCATTCTAGATCTTAATTGCAAGTAAAACTTTATGGTCTTGCATTCCTTTGGTCGCACTTCTACTGGAAAATTAGGGTCAGATTCACATCATCTCGAATCATGGTGACAACACTTACGATTGGTTCCCTGAAACGATTTCAGGGAACTGGAGAAAATAGCTGTGGAATATTTCATTGTCTATCCAGGACATAGACATGACGTTAACAGTCTGTTGGTTCTCTCTGGCTGAACCTTGCCGACACCCTCGCAGGATGGAATACGCTGCATGGAGTGATCAAATCTCAAGATGGCTTCGGCCAAATCTTCTGCAAGTCCACGTGACTGCTCAAATTCGATTGGTGCATCCACTTCGAGCTCCGCTCGCAGCGCCAATAGATTCTATTAATAGTAACAGACAAAGTAACTCGACTATGTCAAAACCGTTCGCAAAGTCTCTACACCCTAAACGTTTTATGTACGAATTTATTCACTCCTTATTCGCCCCGTCTTTCCCTGTTAAAGTACACCCAAACCACGGGGTCGAAAACTGCATCGTCACTGTTAATTTATCCATTCGTTCTATCTTGCCCCACTTTCTTTCCATCTCTAAGAAAAGCGTTACAAAAACAAACTGTCCACGGGAATAGTTCAAGGACGTTTGGACTGGCCAAAATCAATGATGCCATGAAATAAACAAAACGTGACCCAGCACGGTAATTCAAGTTCTAACCCTGACATATCCCCCACCCCAGTGAAAATTTTAAATAAAATTTACACGATAGGATCCAAGAAATCCCAAAGTTATTGTGGTAGGGGCTTAAGTAGTACTGTAGAAAAATGAGCCTTAAGCTTGAGAAGAAAAATCTAAGTAAGAACGTGCATATTGGATGGACAAAAAGCATACAATTATTGATGCCACGTTCTATAGAATTTATTCTATTTAAACATTCTTACTGCATACAATCAAAATTCTCAGAAACATCTATAATAATAATGAGTATATCACTGTATACTGCTGGATTAAAGTATAACTATTATCAAATAATGAAGCCTTACTGAAGGAATAGGCTTATAACTATCTAGTGAACACACACAATTGCTGCTTATATACACATTCACACACAATATATTGTTAATTAAAATACTGTGGTATCCAATGGCAGCAGTAGCTCTGGTAGCTTGGTTTGCCATGTCTTCATCTCATTGACCCGCTGACAAGGGCGTCAGGTTTGCCAGAAGTTCAGGTCACAGTCAGGAATGACGCTGGTGGAAAAAGGATATTCACAACAAAGGATTGTAAAAATGGTTCATAAAGTAATGAACAAGATAAATGTGAATCCATCCACCGTCTAGAATTGAGGGGGACAAGCACTATCCAACCCCAATACAAGACACAACACTCTTTAATAGGAAATTAAATGAGACGTGACAAAATATCAGCTTGGGAATTGTCACCGCCAGGGATAGCACGGATTACAAACCGGTATTCCTGGAGTGCAAGACTCCACCTCGTTAATCGAGCATTTTTAGCCCTGTTAGTCTTTAAGAATAACAACGGACGATGGTCCGTTTCAATTATAAACTCGGACATAAGTAGATATCTCGAAAATGCGTTTACAGCAAAAATGATAGCGAGGCACTCTCGCTCGATAATTGCATAGCGGCATTCCCTATCTAGCAACTTGCGGCTGGCGTATAGACATGGCCGCAAGGTATCGTCTCGTTCCTGTAATAACACAGCTCCCAATCCCTTGTCCGACGCATCAGTGCGGACAATAAATATTTGGTTTATGTCTGGCAGTATGAGAATGGGTGAAGTGGAAAACAATTGTTGAACGGTACGAAGTGTATCAGCACATTCGGTTGTCCATTTCACTTTATTAGGAAAATTCTTTCTTGTGAGGTCCGATAACGGAGCTGTAAGCGAAGAAAAATTTGGAATGAATTTCCTATAATAGTTAAGAAAGCCCAATAAACTACGAACTTCTTTCTTAGTTCGAGGAGGTTGGAGCTTTAAGATGGTAGTTATCTTCTTGTCATCAGGAGTCTGAACGCCGTGGGCAATTGTATGGCCCAGAAAATTAATTTCATTATATCCTAAAAATACCTTACTGGGTTTCGCCGTAAGGCCAGCTCGACGGAGAGCAATAAAAACTTGTCGTAGGGCTGCAAGGTGGCCCGACCAATCGGTTTCATAAATACAAATGTCGTCAAAATACGACAATACGGAATTCATACCCTGGAGCAATATTGTCATCATACGGGCGAAAGTAGCAGGGGCTGTAACTAACCCGAAAGGCATATAGCGCCACTGCATAAGACCCAACGGAGTCTGAAAAGCGGTATATTGCTTGCTACTCTCATCAAGCGGAATTTGCCAATAACCTTTGGAAAGATCGATTTTAGAAAAAATCGTTGCCCTGGCTAACTGAGCAAAAAGATTCTCCTGGTTGGGAATCGGTTCAGCGTCATATATCGTAACCTCATTAAGTTTACGATAATCAATACAAAAACGCACGGTATCATCTTTTTTTTTCACTAAGACGATGGGTGAGTTATATGGGCTTGTCGATCGCTCTATCACTCCCAGGTGAAACATGTTACGTACCTCGGTTATTATAGTCTCTTGTGCGTGCAGCGGACGCGGGTATGGTTTAACAAAGACGGGTATATCCGTCTTTAATCTTATAACATGCTGTACCAAGGAAGTATTACCTGGTAGATCAGTAAAGACTGTAGTAAACTCGTTAAGCAAATCTCTTAAATCTTGTCTTTGCGATTCAGATAAATCTGGATTTATATTCACATCCGAAGTGTTTTCAGAAGATCGAAGTGCGGGTATTGAATTCTCTATCTTAATAGGATCATCATCGTCAACTGAAACCAAGGCCGCATTGGCCTGTACAACCACATTTCGGCGATTATTCTGCCGATTATCATCGTCGGACAGGTACTGCTTTAACATATTTATATGGAAGACTTTGTCCTGTCCTCGAATCTTGATAAGATAATTTACTCGAGAAAGTCTCTTTAGAACTTTAAAAGGTCCCTTCCATGTAAGAAGGAGTTTATTTTTGGTCTCCGGAAGGAGAACAAGAGTTTGGTCTCCGACGGTCAAGGTTCGCAATCGGCTACCTTGATCACGATATTGTTTATAAAGACTCGCATGCGCAGCTGAAGATTTTTGTGCGAGCTGACATGCGTTAAGTATTCGCTGGCGCAAGTCTACAACGTATTGATATGCAGACCGCGTATCATTGTCGTCGGTGTCTGATCCGGCGAATAATTCATGGAGTATGGCCATTGGACCACGCGGCTTACGAACATACAATAATTCGAAGGGAGAAAAACCCGTCGATGCGTTCGGTAGTTCTCGGTATGCAAAAAGAATAGCGGGGAGTTGTCGATCCCAATCACTCGGTTTGTCGGCGGAAACTCGCGCAAGCATACTTTTCATGGTAGCATTCCAACGTTCACAGCAGCCATTAGACTGTGGGTGGTATGGAGATGTCAATCTTTGTTTAATCCCGACCAACTCCAAGACTTTCTTAAAAAGCTCAGAGGTAAACTGTGGACCTCTGTCCGATAAAATTTCAACCGGAAACCCAAGACGCGAAAAAATAGTAATAAGGGCTTCAGCGACATGATCAGCTGAAATGTCTTTTAGCGGAATGGCCTCTGGCCAACGGGTTGCGTAGTCAATGACAGAAAGTATAAAACGATGTCCTCTGTCTGACTTGTGTAGGGGACCAACTATATCTATGGCAACGCGCTCAAATGGTCTGGAAACCATAGGCATCTCCTGCAGAGGAGCTCGCGATGCTCTTCCTTTAGGAGTACGTCTCTGACATACGTCACATGTTGATACAAACCGGTTTACATCTGCGTAAATACTGGGCCAAAAAAATTGCGATAGTATTCGAGACTTAGTTCTGGCCTTTCCCTGGTGACCCGCCAAGGAAGTGTCATGCGCGAGACGAATAATGTCGCGACGAAAAGATCTCGGTACTACAAGTTGCATAACGGTCTCTCGCTTATTCCGAAAATTACGATATAATAAGTCATCTTTCATAAGAAACTTAGAGGTATCCGGTGCGGTAGGATCAACCTTAGCAAACAAATGTTTCAATGTGGGATCTGATTGTTGCTCATCATGAAATGCACTAGACGTTATGTTCACTTCAATAGTAGGATTACTCAATGGACTGTCTGCTCGTCGACTCGATTGTAGGCGTGTTGTCGCACAAGCAATAATCTCATCCTCAGTCCAAATTTCCAAGTTACCGATAGGAAACTTATTTACTTGAGGTACATTCCCTATGATTATATCAGCCACCGGATTAGGTAGTACACATGCAGTAACAATACCTGTGAGAAAAGGTGTATCAATATAAACTTCTGCAAGACGGAATCGCTCTACAGATCCGCCAAAAGTAATACAAGTTACCTCCTTGTCCAAAAATTGTGTTGGACGGACTAGTGACTGTCGAACGCCGATAGTCGTGCATCCGGAGTCACGTAGAAGAGAAGCGCGAATCGCGTTCACGCGGCCCTGGTAGAATGTTAATTCACCCAGTTCATGTAGGGCGGACATGACTGGAATAGATTTTGATTGTCATGAAGATTCAGAATGACCGTCAGTGTCACAAAGTGTAGGTTTAACCGAGCAGGCATTTGCGGATTCCAATTTCACGTTACAAAATCTCTGTATGTGGCCTACCCTCTTACACTTATAACATATAGTACGATTGGGATCGTTTCCACGATAGGGAAGACTCTGCGGTCTATTATAATCATGATTATCATCAAAATGCACTCGTCGCGGCGGTCCCTGAGGCCGGTTATATTGTTGGCCTGGATAGTTGCCACGATAATATGGGCGAGGCTCGTAAAAAGAATAACTCTGGTATCCTCGACGCGGGGATACATTACCTCGATTCGGAAAATCTCTCTGTCTACAAAAAGGCGGCTCTGATTGAGAGCGTGGATTTGGGGCCTGACGACGAGTCGGCCTTGAACGATCGTGTCCGGTTGGCGCTCCTTTGCTTACGTTGGCATAACATGGTGTTGTAGTTGAAGGCTTTGCCAAAGGACGATTTGGGTGGGCGGACGCGTATCGTTCGGCGCACGATGTGATTTCTTCAGAGGATGTCGGAGCCCTCTCTTTAAGGTGGGCGACTAAATCGGAATGACATGCCGTATAGATTTGGTCCTTTAAGACCAAATCATAAAGTTGGGAATAATTTCCGGTAGTTACGTTTGCGAGCTCTATCCAGCGATCTAAATAATGTTTCAGCCGATTCACATAAGTTGAGAAATTTTCAGATGGCTCAGGTTTACATGCGCGAAATCGCTGATGGAAGCCATCCTCGGTATGCTGGAATCGTTTAAGCAATGCTGTTTTAAGCTTGTCATAATCATTGGCATCTTCTACCTTGAGGCTATGAAATACCTCTAAAGCCTTACCTGTTAATAAATTGGACAGGCATGAACTGTACATCGCCGGCTGCCATCCGACGCATTTAGCGTGTAACTCGAACCGATGTAAATATGCGTCGATCCGGTCGAGTTTTTCATTAAATGCTGGTAGTTTTGGTTTAGTAGCATAAGTATTGGTGGCAGTAGTGGGTGTTACAAGCGATTGTTGCTCTAACTTTTTCATTGCGAGTTCATGCTGTCTTTCCTTTTCTCTCTCTCTCTCTTTTTCTCTTTCTCTTTCTTCTTTTTCTCTCTCTCTTGCTTCTTTTTCTCTTTCTCTTTCTCTTTCCTTTTCTCTTTCTACTTCTTTTTCTCTTTCTCTTTCTCTTGATTCTTTTCGATCCTCGCGCTCCCGGTCTTGTTGTACGTGTCGTTCGCACCACGCGGCGCGTTCTTCCTCTGGTATGCCCAGAACTTTGGCAGATTCTAAATATTTAAGAAACTCAGCCATGATATGTTAAAGTCTGTAAATAGTAAGTATTTACTACTATTAAGGTATATCGCGGTATCAATTATATTATATGAACAGATATTGTCTGTTAATATTAATTCAGTGTCTTACGTTAGCACTGCTTCGCGAAAAGAACGTTCTATCTCTCTCTGAAAATTACAGGCAGTATCACTTAAACTGCAAACACTTTATCTCTCTCTCTGAAAATTAAAGGCAGTATCACTTAAACTGCAAAAACTTTATCTCTCTCTCTCTCTATGAATTCTAGTAAGGCAGTGCCGTCTATCCGTTGCTCCCACTGCAATAAAATACTATATTATATCGCCTTTACTGCGATAAATTAATGTCTCGAGTGATCACTCTCAAAATTTACGTCTCTCTCAACGCGACGAACCAGTGTCCTCTGTTATCACTGTCAAAAACGAATCGCTCTCTCAATGCGATGAATCAAAACTATATCTCTTTCTCAACACGACAAATTTGAAATATCTCTGTGTTCTCAAAACACTCTCAAAATTCTCTCTCTTCTCAAAACACGCACAGGCAGTGTCTTCTGTTACCACTGCAAAATTATTCTCTCCTAGATCTATCTTCAACGTGAAATTGTCACGTGAACCAAAAATTATTATATCTCTCTCTCACATATGTCAATACCAGATTACAATTCAACGTGGTTTTAGCACGTGAAACACCTCAGGCATATATTGTAAACATATCAATGTTAGTATAGTAGTTTAAAGGTCATTAAGCAAAAAAAAATACAATAAACAGGACGGTATACTGACAAGTAAAACGAACGATAACAGACCCTACAAGTCCTAACTTATATTACAGATAGTTTAAGAAAAAAACAGGAGAGACATCTTCCTAAAGAAAAGTGAGGAAGTAAAGAAACGCCACAGTCTATACGAATAAACGGATCCCTAATAGAACTATTCACAGAAAAGCAAATCCCCCCGAGTTATTTTACATAGCCACCAAGGCCTCCAATATCCTTCGTAATGGCAAAGAAGATATGCTAACCTATGATCCCAACCAACCTCCCGCACTTAAACTAAACATATAATAAATAGTAAAATGGCCTGGAACACACACACAGAGCGGAAAGTACGTCGCCCTCCCCAAGACTGTTAGATAGATGGATCACTTATCTTTATTTTTGAGGAATTCAGATGTTAAATATCCTCAATCCATAGCTCCAAGCCCAAAACTGTATTTCTGTCTGAGGTAGATGTGGAAGGTGAAAGGGTTCCCTCGCCGGTGTCCACGGGTCAATGGGATGTTGAGTTCAACATATGAAATTGAAATACAAAATATTCGATTAATACAATTTGTTTAAAGTCTATAATAAAAGACCTGAAAACATAATATTACAACAGTACAATATGAAATAATGGAATAAAAAATACAATAGGTGTTAAATAATTTATCTAAGTGGCATGGCGTTATCTAAGGTTCTTTAAGGGTCCCTCTCCAGTGTCACGAGGTGGGTCCTCGAGTGTTACGAAAGTGTTACGTGGGGGATTACTAGACTCGTGTTATATGGGAATGGTTAATTATAGAATTTACGTGTTCGACTGCATTTAATAAAATATCGAGAGGTTTTAGAAATTACTCTGCCATACCATGCCACATACACTAATAACAATTTCGAGTACGTTATATCAAGGACCTTGTAGGGCCACAAATTTATTACCTAAATACCTAACAATTTCGTCTATCGTTTACATATTAAAAGACAACATCAGCAGCATCAAATGAAAATACTAAAATACATAACTATAAATCTCCTCTAGATTCTTAAAAGATTTGAAACTCTATATCATTCTGATTCATTCACAGTTTACTTAGTAATTATTTATCTTCAGAAATATAGACTGCCTACTATCTCACAAATGATATACTTAGGTCTCAGACGACAATATTAACTCATTTAACTGCTTATAAAGGATCAAACCGTCAAGACACACTGACGTAGTTAAGATAGATCTAGATCTGTTCTAGGATGGGCTGGCAATCCCCAGCCTCATCCAGACACATCAATTACAATTTACAAATGTGTATATCAGTCACTCATTCTAGATCGTAATTGCAAGTAAAACTTTATGGTCTTGCATTCCTTTGGTCGCACTTCTACTGGAAAATTAGGGTCAGATTCACATCATCTCGAATCATGGTGACAACACTTACGATTGGTTCCCTGAAACGATTTCAGGGAACTGGAGAAAATAGCTGTGGAATATTTCATTGTCTATCCAGGACATAGACATGACGTTAACAGTCTGTTGGTTCTCTCTGGCTGAACCTTGCCGACACCCTCGCAGGATGGAATACGCTGCATGGAGTGATCAAATCTCAAGATGGCTTCGGCCAAATCTTCTGCAAGTCCACGTGACTGCTCAAATTCGATTGGTGCATCCACTTCGAGCTCCGCTCGCAGCGCCAATAGATTCTATTAATAGTAACAGACAAAGTAACTCGACTATGTCAAAACCGTTCGCAAAGTCTCTACACCCTAAACGTTTTATGTACGAATTTATTCACTCCTTATTCGCCCCGTCTTTCCCTGTTAAAGTACACCCAAACCACGGGGTCGAAAACTGCATCGTCACTGTTAATTTATCCATTCGTTCTATCTTGCCCCACTTTCTTTCCATCTCTAAGAAAAGCGTTACAAAAACAAACTGTCCACGGGAATAGTTCAAGGACGTTTGGACTGGCCAAAATCAATGATGCCATGAAATAAACAAAACGTGACCCAGCACGGTAATTCAAGTTCTAACCCTGACAAATACGTTATTTCCAAATGCTCAGTCCGTAGCTATTGATAACAATACGCTATTTTCAAATGCTCAGTCCACAGCTATCGATAACAATAAGTTATTTTCAAATGCTCATTCCGTAGCCGTCCATAAAAATAGGTTACTTTCAAATGCTCGGTCTATGGTCATCAACAATATTAAGTTCTTTTCAAGTGGTCACTCCGGAGCACTGGACAAAAACATCTTCTCTCAATATTATGGGCTTCCGCAGACAATCAACCTCATACGGTTGAGACTGCACGACACAGCGGATTCCATGTCACAGAACTGGCTGATATAATGTATCGCAATGGGCGTTCCAATCAGAATTCCATCATGGTCTATATGTAAAATCATAACAGTGAGTGGATAGCATTGTAATACGGGTTTCCGGGGTCTCAGTGCGTAGAACAGTGCCACGGCAGTCGTTATTGTGGTGGATGTTGATATTAATATTTCTTGTCTTGGCTTCGGACTTTAACTGAGCAATTTAGTTGTCTTGTGGGAAGAGTTGTTTATAAGAGCAGGAGGCAGAGTTTTGTATTATGTGCGTATTTTCTCAGATACATAGATATACCGACAGATAGTTAGATAGACAGACAAACCGGACAAACAGACAGACAGACAGACATGCACGTAGACAGACAGAGAGACAGGTTGGCAGACAGGCAGACAAAGGACAGGCAGACATTCAGATAGACAGACAGAGACACACAGATAGTCAAACAGGCTGGCAGGCAGGCAGACATACAGACAGGCAGGCAGACGGACAGACAATAAAGCAGGCAGACAGACCAAAGGACAGACAGGCAGACAGACAGACAGGCAGACATGCAGATAGATAGACAGACAGAGACAGACTAACAGGCAAAGAAGTTGTTAACGAATGAATGAATGGATAAATAGAAATAAACAGTAAAGTGAGCAGGTCATTTCCTCAAACAGAAAACACAAATCTCCTCAAAACTTTCTGTGTACACAATGATAGCAATTAAATGCGCTGTAGTCGCAACTATCTACTCTGTCAATATCAAGCCTTGCTGACTCGTGTGTGTCTCTTTTCTCAGGTCTGGCTCTGGTGTACTGGATGACGTTAAGTTCACAAGATCGTGACATCATTCGCATGAGTCTGCTGACGTCAGTGGTCTATTTCGTCGTTCAGTTTGTAGGTAAGTATCGAACCTGAGCCTTTGATTATTGTTGCTAAACAACGATGAAAGTACTCTAGGATCTAATGTTGCTTTACTGTGATTTTTTAATGAATTGTCGGTGAACTTTACTAGTGTTGTAAATGGAACAAAGGCTCGTCCTGTTTGTGAAGATAAAGTATAGTGACTATTGCTACGGCTTAATATATATAATTGAATTTGTCTAATGATCAAATTTACAACAGAGACTATACTTTGATTTGGATCAAATATAAAACTTGAGTATTCATGTAGTAAATCCTGTCTGTTAAAATTTATTGTAGTCGGGGCTGTCTTAACATCTTTAAAGACCCCTGAACAAAGCAGCGGGGATTTGTTTTCTTCCCCTTTTCAAAAGCCATTGTAAATTTGCATGCATGAGCCCCCTGAAATCCTTGGACCCCTATACAACTGACCGGTACACCCAGGCGTTAAGGCGGCCCTGGTTGTACTTCTCTCTTAAAAAGGTTGTTAGCAAATTAAAACAATCCACGGAAATGACAACCAGTTTGCTTTGTCACCGGAACTTGTGTGTAGTTGGGTGTTTTTTTTTTTGTGCTGTATTTTCTATAATTATGTCAGATGTCCCTCTGTTGTCTCGGTGGTAGCTGGGCTGCCATTTGGCATTTCAATACATTTCTTTTATGCAAGAGTGATCTATCAGTACACATTCCACTGCAGGTCCTTACAAAACATGTCCTAAATGTAAATACTACTAACAGTGTGAATGAAGTTTCCTTTCGAAGTAAGCGCTGAGAGAGACAAAATTGCTCGTAAATCTCGTAATTGGCAGACTTAATGTTTTGTTTTTATTATATTGAGTTATTCTGCCGCCGTTCGAGTTAAAATCTCTTTTGAGTAATGGATATTTGGAATGTTCTCAACTCGTCTAGCTTTCAAGACAAGTAGCCTATTATTGCCGAATTTTGTCCATGCCATAAGAACACATTAGATATTTAGAGCAGTTACCAGTAGGCTCTTTCTAGTTTTAGCACTTCCTGATTTTCTGTAGGTTCTTGTTGCGATTTTCACAGTGGAACTGAACTGCAAAACCTCTCTATAATACAATCGGATCCAATATTAATATTGAACTAGTATTCAGGAGTTCCTTGCTTTTTCATTTCATTCATGGTTTTTCAGTGTAAATACTATCTCTCTGACCTTCTCGTATCCTTCTGCCCCAAGTTATTTCCTTAATGCCTTTCTAATATTTAATTCAGCAAGTACAGCACCATCTGCTGTATTCAATCCTTTTTCTAGGACAGCCACAACACAATGTAACTTCTAACATAACAAAGGGGGAGGGGGAGATTATGGATGTGTTATGAGAGAGCATGGACTGTGGACATGCACAACATCTGGACAAAACATCCGACGTCTCAACGTTTATATGAGAAGGTCTTGATTAGACACGGCCCAGTCACCTTTTTATGTTGGCCCTTGAGAATCAATCAATTTTCTCTCTGCCTTTTCCTTCATCACCGTCTTCTTTCCTCATCTCAGTATGTGCAATGACCCCTATGATTTAAAAATAATGTATTGCAATTCAAATGTTTGCAATGCGCTTTTATGTTTTGTTCATGGTCTTCCCACTACTCAACTTGCAAATCGAAAACATTCTGAAGATTATCTGATTTCAGCATCCCAGCAAAGAACAGGCTTTTTATACTTAATTAAACTATACCAGCAAATCTTTTATCGGACAACTTCGACATGAAAATGCCTTGGCTGCCGCAGAGAAAGTGCAACAGTGGTGAATGGTAGGACAAAAAAAGCACTGCCATTTGCGTATAGCTAAAGAAAGAAAGGAATGGGGGAAAAAAAACAACCAGCACAATTATTCCGACCCATTGTGCCAATCTAAGACCCAGCCTGCACCACAGAATAGTGAACTCCCAGAAGTGAAAGAAACCCACTTTTCATGATTACAGGACGCATGCGCACCGATCGAGGCCTAACATGACGTCGTTCGTTAGCCAAACACTGAAAAAAAGGTTGCCAAGGACAGCCTAGTAATAGCAAGTACGACCCTGAACTTTGATGCCATCTTTACTTTGGTCAACTTCACCAGCGCCACTGGGAAACAAAAATTCACGGAAAAGCATTTTCAGCTCGACTAGCTTTGAGGACTCATGTCATAACCTACTTCTGCAGAATTTATGCATGCCATAAGAACACATTAGATAACTAGAGAATTACCAGTAGGCTATCTATAGTTATAGCACTGACATAGCCATTAAACTCCATTAGAGTTCTATTTTCGGAAGACAAACACACAAGAAATGAAGATCTGCTGTCACAGAATTTCCCAATACAAACTGCCCCAAACGGATAATAATGCTATTCAAACTGCTCTGCTGGTGATGTTTTTTGCAAATGTCTGTTCTGTTTTTGCATTTCCCAGCCTTGTTGGCGGAGGATATCAATCAATCAATCAATCAATCAATCAATCAGTGGAATCATTATTTGTGATTTTCTTTTTCCTTTTAATGGCAGGGAATCAGCTGTGTTTTTCTTATTTTAGAAACCTACATTTCTAAGGTTGTTCTTTTGACCCTGGGCTTTTTCTATAGACTGACATTTTCTGCTGCGAAATGGATTCGCTGCTTTGGGAATTCAGTACGGTTTCTTTTCAGCCCGATACAAAAAAACGTATTCTTTATGTTTAAGGAATGGTCGTGTCACCCAGCGTAGCTTTGCTCAATCCGATAGAGATTACTCTTTATCTGTGCGTGGCGCTCTCTTCGTCTCTTCAACGTGTAAAAGGATAATGTAACTTCTACTTTTTGGAAGAGCTCTTGCTAAGCGCTGTCTGCAACAAAACAGAGTTCGTAAATATTTATTATAATAGGATTGAAAAGAAACTGCAGCTTTACAGTCTATTTGCTGAACGTCGTCACAGGTTTTATCAACACTAGTTCTAGTATCGTTACTCACGTGTAATATCTATCTAAATCTTTCATAACGGGGCAAAAACTAATTTTTAACCATGACATGATATTAATTGCATGAGTTTATTTATAATATTCACTTCTAAAATGATAGAACTCTATGATTTCATAAGCTGTTGCATACAAAACATGTAATTCATCGTGACATTTCAAATCCAAGACGACACAGTTAGACGTAAAACCTTTTAGAATTGTCACGGGCAGTTCCTCCTGACACACTACAATTCTGGTTCCAGGAAATGGCCAGGTCAGATCTAGATTAAAATCATTTCCTTGTTATTTGCCGAATGTCATTCACAGTCAGGTACCATCATGACTGCAACTGACGTTCAGTTTAATGTTTCACTGCTGGATAGCATCGTATTTTAGGAATGTAAAGCATTTTGCCATCGTTAATAGATACAACATATTTAGACTGTTGTAGAATGGGCCTTTAAGCAACCATTTCAATGACAATTTCGACATATAGCAAGAATACACGCCACGCTTCCTTCTGAGTAAATATGCTAGCCCTGTTGTCTTGCAACGTTTAGCTAAGATATAATTATTTCTTCCACCCGTGCTTTCGGTGTAAAGAGCCTTCCAGAAAATCAGTCCTCTTGCTGGTCATTCGTGCAGCTTTTTACTTTTAGTTTGAAAGAGCGGCCAATCAGCTTTTTTTTTTTCATAATCTTTATTATATAACGTGAGCCACCCCGCCAGTCCATATTAGATCAGGTTTTCTTGAATTACTCCCACCGTCATGCTTGCTAATTTATTAAGATCACATAGATATTGAGTTCCTATTTCCTTTTGTTCAAGAACAGTAAACGCCACCTTCATTTCTGTCATTATTTGCATGATGCAAACGGCCAAAGTACGGCGTGACTTATGAAACCGTTAGTAAATATTCATCTTTTTCTTCTTCTTCACTTTTTTTGCGTGTCAGGCAGAGAGTATGCATGCACATTTGTGTCTACTCCACAGATTTCTTAAATGTTAATGCTAAAACCAAATCATATTATGACCGATTTGTATCCGGCATAGGCGTATCCTTGCATTGGAACCATGACTCTTTCAGCCTGCCTTCTCCGGGCCACGGGTTTATCTTTATATTGGAGTCTTGTTTTGTACATCTCATCAACTCCTGTCAATCAAATGTTGAACATTATTAGACTTTTCTCCTTTGTTACATCACGTTAGATAATATTTCAGCTGAACACAATCGTCATCCCAGATGCATGCAATGTATTTCTTCCTTCATTCAGGTGTTTTATTTTGTTTGTTTCAGTTATGACTTACATTTCTCTAGGATATCTAAGTAGCATGAAAATATACTGTAACAAAACCAGTGGTTAATTACCAATGCTATCCTGTTGTCTGTGGATTATATATTGAAGAAAGAGTACCGGTAACACTTTTACAGTGAAAGGCCCGACTTTCTGCGTTTAGCATAATATAACCTATTCAGGGCAGTGGGCGTAGGCAAGGTATATCAGCCTGAGTTGCACAATGATAATATTCCATTTTTGTTCTTATGTGGCAAGTTTTAGTATGTGGTTCATTCCTTGGTGACAGCATGTTCTTTTCAGAATTATAGAAACCATTTTCTATCTCTGATATGTTGTTGTTGTTTTTGTTGTTACTGTTTCATAGTTTCAAAACGTTAAACATTTTGCGCGTGCATTGTTTTTCTATTTGTTCCATTTTCATGAGAATGTCGTAAGCCCGTCTCAAATGCCTCAATCATTGTACACCAGGCTTTCTTCCGCTTTTCGAGATTTTTGGAAATGGCTATCTGAGGCAGATACAATGAGCAACGAACGAAAGTCTGGTTGCCAAGCAGGACAGACAGAGGAGGGTCTATTGTTAAATTTCTGGTGCTTTACTTCTGGTGGGGCCAGAAGCGATGTTGTGCTGTACAGACTATATTGCATTTTTTTTTTTTATAAACCTAAATGTTTCATGCCTTTTTAACTTTGGACGCCTCCCTGTTCCTTCACCCCCCCCCCCCCATATTTTTTTTTTTTTGCCTCTTCATCGAATTTCATCAGCCATGATCAGGTCTTGTACACTGGCATAATGTTATAGTGTGTGCACGTTTTAAAAGAAAACAAATTAAAAAAAAAAAACACAAAAAACTGTCTGTATCGGAGACGATTGATGACAAACACGCGAAAAAAAAAAAAAAAGAGGAAAACAAATAATACCTCCCTCACTCTTTCTGTTCTTTTTGTTCTTCTTTTAACACATGCCAGGATGAGTATTTTTTATTTGTTTCGGTGTCATATCTGATTATTAGCATGCATGGAGATAAATCCCAAATCTATGATAATACTGAAGAACTATGATGAAAAAAAGGATGAATGGATTCAATATAACTATGACGTTAACCATGCCCATGTTAATTTGTATTGACTCGGGCCACCTCACGCCCTGTCCCTTCATCCCTTGTCCAGTTTCAGTGTTTTCATCGGCTAGCCTGGCCTCTCCCGTCCACACCTGTCTTGGCCCCTACGCTCACGTGGTGTGGAGAGCAGTTCAGATTCTGGGCAGCCTCTATTTCTTCGTACTTCTTACCCGGGACAGCAGGCATTATCGCTGACGTCACTTCCGTTTGCTCAATCCCCCAAGAAACACTCGCTATCGGTCATTCACATTTGTATCGTAAGTTGTGGCTAGACTTTAAAAAAAGATGAATAACTTTTTTTTTTAATTATTATTTCGTTCATCCCAGAGATGTGAAAACGTATTATAATTAGTTTGGTCCCCGGCAAAGCGTGCATTTTGCTGCGTAGTCAAACGTTTTCATTTCCGTAGTGATTTGTATCCTAGCCTCCATTCTTATTTCCATTTTTTCACATTATTATCATCATTATTATTATTGTTATTATTATTATTATTGTTATTATTACACATGTTTGATTTTCATTTTCTTTCTTTCTGGATAACTTGTTTCCACGAATACCCATAGACTGTGAAAGTTGCCCAGTATTTTTCTTCTGCCTGGTTTGCTGTTCTTTTTCTTCATGATTGTCCAGCACCTATAGCTTGTTTGCTTCTTTCAATCACAATACATCCACGCACAGTTTTTAGCACCCACGGCCTTTCGTACTTTGCACTTTACTTGCGTATTATTCACAGCTTGTTTCACACTGACTGTTTGTTCGTTACTACTCGGGTGGCCTGCCCTCTAACAATGCCACGTTTTGTAGAGAACTGTTTTTGTTTACGACCTTGTCCCCAGGCGATTTTCATCTTGTTGTTTTTTTTTCTTTACATTATTTTTCTAATTGGTAAAACGAGCTCATTGGCGCGGCTTTTCTTTGTGTTGAATTTAATCTTTTCAGAAGAGGTTTTTTTTACCAGCTATACCAAGCGGATGTCTGAACAAAACACAAATTATCTGGCAGTTCATAATAATTATTATTACCATACGTCACAATGCTTGATATTAGTACCACCAAATGTCCATTCATTAAAGGAAATTTTATTCACTATTATTGTAGTTACGTCACCTCCAAGAACAGTAGCCTACTATATTATACCATATTAATAAATCATTTCACCATGTCAGCCCGACTTGAGTTCGCGTCACTTTCAAATCTTGAATCATCTATAAGTTAAGGAAACATTGTTAAAACCGATTTCTGAAGATAATAAACAATGGAAGCAAATATTAACTGAGAACCTGGTAAAATATTATAATGCTATCACGGTAATATGGCCTGACACGCCCTCCTACCACCCGAAGACTATTCCAACCTGTTTATTTTACTGTTGTTTACCCAGCTTGATATGTCATTACTTGCAGTCTTTGTCCTTCCTTATTTATGCATTATTTATCAAGAAGCCATGTTACCCGTCTCTCCAGCAGCCTACCCATACCAAACAGCCCCGTGTGTAGTTTGTTTCTGTTCCTTGCCATAGCTTTCTGCGCGGCTGCCCTGGTTTACTGAGATCTCGCCTCAAGTATAATACAAATCAGGAGTAATATGTTGATATTTCACTGTATTCGGAATAACTAATTTTACACAAGCTGTATCTTGCCAATGGCGCATTAAAACAGCATTGTTATTTGTGATTATCCGAACTAGAGTTTGAGTAAAATTTAATGTTATTTTATGTCAGCTGATAGATACAAATGGGTAATTCTTTATCTTTTTTAAGCTACTGAAGTAATTCTCTTTCCACGCCCGTGTCTGGGCTCAAATAGTTCTTAGGTCATTTTGTGTCACAAAGAAGCTGTTTTTGGCACAGGAGCTGTTCACGTTGTTGCTTTGGCATGTTAATTCCTCCCTTTGTTTGAAACTGAAGAGAGTCCAACAAGTTTTGAATGCATTCCCTCCCCCCCCCCCCCCCCCGCCATTCATCATGATGAGAAGACAGAATTATTGTGTTGAATGTTACTTGTCGCCGAGAGCGTATAACGTCAAAAGCTAGAAGCTATGCATGAGTTTGAAGCTTGTATGCTTTGTTGTAAACTAACAAAACTACGGCCAATAACAGCAACAATAAAAACAGGCACAACAGCAATACCAAGAGTGTAATGTTATGTAACATAATAATTAACTTGTATATCGCTCAAATCAACACACACAAAAATTGATGTGTTCTAAGGCGCTGGACTAAAATTAGAAACAGGATTAACCCAAGATCAACTCATCATGCTCCTATTCACATAATACTAACAAACACTTGATCTACTCTCATCCTCAAACATCTGAGACCGAAAAGGGACATCATTCAGTTTCAAAGAAAACAGTCCTAAACAATTCAAATTTGAGCCTATCTTTAAATGGGGCGATGTTTTCGCTTTTCCTGGTGTCAACGCTGATATTGTTCCACAAGTTTGGCCCACCAATGGAAAAAGCCTTTTCATCAAGAGAAAATCATTCTGAAGTGAATGTCTCAAGAAGTTTGGCGCCTACTGATCTCAAAGTGCATGATGGCAGATATGATTCCACTGGCTCTGAAGAATATTCTAAGCCTAGCCTCCTAAAACATTTAAAAATAAATCATAAAATATTAAAATCTATTGTTTCCTTAATGGGTAGCCAATGGAGTGACTTAAAAATTGGAAGAATGTCTGATGATGGATGCGATGGTGTGATTAGTCTGGCTGATCTATTTTGAATTTTCTGAACACGCTCTGGAGCACATATTGGAATTCCAATGTGTTGCAATAATAAAGTTTGATGGTATATTCAAGGTTGCCAACAGCAACAAGAGCAACAAACATACACGTGTCGTGCATGCAATACCCCGCTCAGAGACATCGCCTAACAGGACGTCTTTAATCATAAACATTCGTTGAAATCAGAGAAAGGAAAGACTCATTCATATTTCGGTTTCAGCGACTGCAAAGTTAGTTTCACCTTGTGTAGTCATTCATCACTGCCAATCCATTTTTCCCTATAAGCACTGCTTTTCAAAAGTCGGTTTTGACAATAATACTCTATCAGCATTGTTTCGGGGAGGCTGGGTCTATTTTATGCTTGCCCATAGTTGCATCTGTTAATTAAATGAATGAATAAACTAATATCAGATATTATGCAAAGTTGAGATACAGACTGCAAATTTTCATTGCCATGGTCCGATTTTGAGGGTTAGCCAATCATAATTTGAAAGCTTTGCATGCTTAAATGTTTAAACTGTCGAGCTTACCGATGTAGTTTTCGGAAAAGCAAAAAATGTGCTTCACTTTGAACACATTCTTAAGGTTTACAATACTGTTAAAAACTCTGGAATCAATGATCTGTTTATAAAAAAAAAAAAAATTCTTTCATCTTGAGGAGATCTTTAGTGCTGTTTATATTTTGACTTTGAAAGGTAAGAGAGAGAGGCCATTACTGTGGGGTTTTCCCATAATTCTGTCATGAATTTTAAACTCACACGGAGACATTCCTGGAATGTATCTTAAATCTATCATGCAATATAACAAAATACTAGTGCATATCCGTAGGTTATCCGTAGGGATGTAAAATCATGCATACTCATCAACATGGACTTCACAGCCAATAACAATAATCATCTCAAATGTTTAAGTATTTATGCTAACGTTTTGTATAATATAGTTTACTTTTTATTAATTTTGATTTATTCATTTATTTTTCGTTCTGCCTTGGCTCTGAATGTATTTTGAAGCGCCAGTTTCCCCATTTTGCATTCTGCTGTGGTTTTGTTTCGTTTCGTTTTTTTATTCACCCGAAGAAGCATTTTCTATCCATTGTTTGCTGATGTGCAATTTATATGTATGTAATATGAAAGTGCGTAACCCATGGCATGGTATCTTACCATTGATGCAGTGGCGTTTTGCAGCCACGAAAGAAGGAGTAACAAGCATTTTCCAGGATTTGAGACTTGCAGAGTGTGATCAATTTGCTACGATGTACAAATGTGTACGATAAACTGGTCAGATAGTTTAGAATTTCTCACGTAAGATCCTTACCCTTGTGAAGGGTACTAGACGTTTGAGATTGCAAGTTACTGTCTCGAGAATACAGCTCACGTAAAATATCTGTCTTACATTCAAGATAACATTGTGCTATCTTCTATAATTAGATGCTTTTTAGTGCAACACATGCATCATGTGGAAACTAATCCTATTTTTTGCATGTCGGTACAGTTCTATCGATTTGAAATTAATTGGTTAGCCATTCAGTAGACTGCTGAAAGTTAATTAACGTGGACATTTTTCTTCATTGGGATGATAACAATATTGTGTTCGAGTAATAAACACGAGGCGGAGAGAGAGACAGATAGACAGACAGACAGAGAGCGAGAGAGAGAGAGAGAGAGAAAGAGAAAGACAGAGAGAGATGGTTGTTTTGTCTCGTTTCTTCAGGATAAATAATTAATTTCTCACGATGCTGCAGAGATTTCAAAGCGCTTGCACCGAATTTACCTTTATTAATGTTGCTAACTTAGCCTGATTAACAGACACTCTATACTGAAGCAACTTTTTAGTCATCAACATTGCTCTCGAACTTCACTTCTGATGTTCTAACGGTGTGATGTTTAATGTGGAAACACTTTAAACTTGAGAAATTTTCTGTTCACCCACTGCTGTTTCACGTTTTAACACAATGCTCCCTGCACAACTCTAGAAAATATTTGAAATATAAAAGTATGATTAAAAGTGCTCATTTTGTGCAATGCAGCCAAAGGTGAACCTCGAGAAGTCATGACTTTAAACATCAGATTTGTTTTCCCGTATGTCTCTGTCCTGCCATAAATCTTTGGAGGATCTAGGACTGTAGGCCATTGATAATTTTATGACATCGTTCAATATGATCAGAACATTATGTGTGGGCAAAATGTGTGGCCTGACATCTTGTTTCTTCATTGATCTGTTTTCATAGATTTAAACTGGGTTTTTAATATAAGCCTATTAATACACTAAGCATTTAGAAATATGCACAGATGACATTTATACGCTCTATTACAATTTGCTCTGAGATAGAGAGAGGTAGAGAGAGAGAGTGAGAGAGAGAGGGAGAGAGAAAGAAAAGAGAGAGAGAGAGAGAGGGGAAGAGAGAGATGCAAATCGAGAGAACAAAAACTTTCTGTAAAGCGCCTGGAGCGAACTTGTTTGGATTAGGTGCTATATAAATCATCTCCATTGTTATTATTATTACTGTCTCCGTAAAAACTGCTTATTATATGTTTAATTAGTGGTACTGTTACTATAATTAAATCTTCACCTCATCGATTTTGTTTTCTCTGTCTTCTCCAGTCACTTTTGGTCATTTATTGTTTACAAGCCAACCTGTTACACGGAATGTGCTTATTTTGATGGTCTCTCGTGGACTATTTGTCTGCATCAGCAACTTCTATCACTGGGCACTGACGCAAAGAAAATTCTCCGCCAACTTGAAAAAATCCTCGTCAAACAAAGAACTTCATAAGGAAAAATGATGGTTAAGTACACATGATAAATCAATGTTGTCACCCTGTGTATACATTCTGTTTAAAAGTATACAAAATATGTTCATGTTTTACTTGGAATTTGTGTAATATGTTGAATACGTAATCACGTGTATTAATGATTATTAACCATCCTTTTTGCATGCGCCAGGAATATCAAAATGAGGTCATTGCGAAAGCGGCAGGCTATGTTAATTAGTGTATCAAACTGACGATATTCACATTGCGACATTAGTTCTTGTTTGTTTCAACTCCATTCCTTCCACAATTGAGAAATTTGACATTAAACGTTTGCGGCTATAGTATCATGAGAAGGAGTTTAAAACAACAAAAAAAAAATGGAACTGTGAAACAGCTTGATAAGTGCCACAACGCATTTTAAACAAGTGTTAAAGCGTGCATTTGTTATACCTCTTCTATACGCCAAACTTCTCCAGTTTTTTTCGGAAAAATGGAGATGAGACAAACAAATTCTAAGGTCGCGAAATGAAGATTGGAGACACGGCCTTCGTGGTGTGCAGACACGCGAGTTGAAGACATAGTCACAACCCGCAGTGGGATGCACAGAACAAGCAGTAGAAAAGTAAACCTTGAGCCAACAGTATAACATTAGAATATCTTACTTGTTCTGTTGCACTGGGGAGTCAGTCAGTATTTGACCCTCTTCTACATCTGGCACGGTTACTGGTTGCAGAGAATTTGAAGTATACTCTTTATTCAATAAATTAAAACTCAAAAAATGTATACTGATATATGACCATCTTCTTCTGATTTAAAGAAAAAAAATATATGTTTTTTATGTAATTATCCTTTCTCGTTATCATTGTCTGTGTATTTACTGGGAACACATCAACACTATGTGACGCCTATCCTATCAATATTGATAGTATGAACTGCCGTGACTGTTAAAGTACGTGACACCGACAGACTGATTTGTAAAGATTTGCTTATTTCTTGCGTGTAAATGTATGTTCGAGATGTTTCACAAATGAAAAGATCGGCGGATTATGTACTGAGCATGGTCGGCAGTAATCTTCTGTTTTACACCTACATCTATAGCGTGAAAAACAGGGGACATGGGGGGAAAGAGTACAGGTATTTTGTATAGCTTTTTTTATGCAAAGTCCATTAAAGTGTAAGATAAACAAAAATAGATACGATTGTGTCCTTAAAAATCAGTAGTGGACACCTGTTTTCTACCTAGAGCCTCTTACATTCTTAGGCGCTAAATCCTTTTGTTTTGAAAACCCCAGAGCTGTGAAGACGAAAAGCAGAAATAATAGGAAGAGAAAGAAAGAAAGTAAATAAATAAATAAATAAATAATACAAAAAAGTAAATAGCCAAATAAAAAGGTAAATAAATTTTGAATGCAAAGGGATCATTCCCACGAGCTATATACTTGTCATTTCCATTTTTTCCATAATAATATGAAACACTAAAATCCGTGCATGCCATGAGCAAGAAAATAATGTCTTTTCTGCACAGTTTTTATCAGCCACACAATTAAACACAAATAATGTCGAGCACAGCCTTCAGATTCCCTGTGAGGATAATAATGGTATAGCATAATAAGTCCGATATTTTCAACCCCATTCAAATACATGTAAATCTCACTTATGAAAACCATTTTCAAGGCAAGGACCATTTGGACACGCATTCTATGTGTTTCCTGCCACCCAGGCTCCAATTATTCCCCGTGTGCATTACCTGCATTCATGTTTCAGTTTGAGACAATGGGACAGAATTGAAGAGGTTAGAAGGAGAAGGCATCTAAGTGCCATTGGCACTTAGATCCCTTGTTAATCTGACCCTACAATTTATTTAAGGGGATTAGAATTATAAAGGATCTCAGTGCAAATGGCACTGAGACCCCCTCTAATTCTGGTCCCCCTCAATTATTTAAGCCCCATTACACTGGAACATTACAGTAATCCCTTGCACCAGAATGTTGTATGTTGCACTATGAGAGATTTGATCTTAAAAACAAATAATGAATGCCCCTTAATAATTCCTTTATTTCATCATGCATTGTTTGCCATTGTACATTTTTGTCGTTATTTAATGGCATATTCCAGAAAATGAGCATAGAGTTATATTATCTGTGCCACACAAGCACCAATTTCATATTATTATGTGGATTATATTGCCTTCTATAATATAAACATACATTGGCATAATATTCGGGCTGTGCGTTTTAAACAGTTTAACTCTAGTTGTGCTCACAGCTGCCAAAAAAATTTTTTTTTAAATCGCACAGTTCCAGTATCATTTTGGGCATCGACTTCTCCAGTTACAAGTAACTTCACATTCAGGCCCATAAATCGCTTGGCAAAAAGTTATTATTTTTTAAAGATTTATTCAACAACAACTGTAGTTAGAATAATAACTGTACAAAACAGTTTCAGCGCCTGTCTTACGCAACAATATCATTCTGTTGCACATGTCATTACATTTTTTTTTTTTTTGCTGCCCACTATCATAAAACAAGAAAATCAAATCAAAATTGGTTAAGCCACAAACTCCCGTCATTATACTGTTGATACTTGTCATAGTTTTAATTTTTTTTCAAGCTCACTGACAGCATCGAGAGCAGTTTTATTTGTTGAAGACATTGTTTTTATAATGTATGTTTTTTTTTTTTTAATTCCATTTCTCGATAAACCAGTCGAATGTTTTTCCTGCATCACACCAGGAGCCACTATTGTTAATGTCTGAGTATTGCACCGCAGAAGAATTTAGATTATCTGATTGCGAAAACAAACCAATAGAATACATTTAACATTAATTTGCGAAATCTAATATTTTCATTCTAGAGTTAATTGGTATAAAGATTGAACCTGAACTTTCCATTTTGTGTCCTTGAGCCAAAGATATCCCTGGATTTGGTGATCATTCATCGATATAAAATCTTTGCATTGCATTTTTTTTTTAAAGAGAATCACGCCTGCCAAGGGACACAACTTACCAAAGTTTAAACAAATGTCACTTACTCACTGGTTTAGTACGGGTTATTTCCCATACATCCCTTCCCTTTGATGTCCGCAATCGTAATAAGTGGTGCAAACTGCAAAGATCGAACTTTGTACACTTACTTTAATTTTTATAAATCCAGATATTATTTTTTAATCTTACACACCTGCGCGAAAGTTGTTTAAAATACACGAAACAACGACGACAGAAATATTACAGTAAAAATGGATTACAATTTACTTCAAGGCAGTTTTTTAAGAAAAAGTATTTACCCTGTAGAAAAATAAGTATAGTACGACAATGTGCACTGCAGTTTCTTGTTTTTGCATTTTTATTTTTTTTTAAATGTATAGCCAATGGCTGACGGATGTTAATGGAAGTGATTAGGTGCCTAGACTTTAATGTAATTTGCAAGAAGTAAGTTAAAAGTGACATAATAATCTATTCAACGCCTCCTTTCATTTCAGCCTTCCCACTGATTTTTTTTGTCCTACTCCACCGTCCTTTCACTGTACTGCATCCTGAATAATAAAATATTAATGGTATAATCACGATGTCCACAGTTGTATTGTCCGTTTGAATAATATTATTGGTTTTCAAATGATATGTGTCCATGTTTATTTTGTTTTAATTGTCAATGAAATGTGATTTGTGTACAATGTAACACATGCCTTGCCTCAGAAATCACACAATGATTTACCTCCATGAAATTGCATTTTGAGAACCGAAAACCCTGCAGCTGAGTTTGAATTTGAGAGTTTGGGTTTAACGGCGCGTTGGCATGGTAACGGTCACTCTAAGACGTTCATGTTCTTGTTGGGTTTTTTTTCAGCAGCTGAAGAGAATAGGGAAACTGTTACAGCTAATATTAACCTTTACTGCCACTTAATTTTACCTTTGATCTTCATTTTGCCTTTGATCGTGGCTTATTTGATTAAAAAACGATGCAGTTTTGATTGGAAAAAAAACAGAAGCATTCGAAACATTATACATACTGTCACATTGTTTTTATCTTCAAAATCAGTCTTGGTGGCAAAAATTACATTAATTACTGAAACGGATTTAGGTTAAATTTTTATCCAGATGTTTAGGTGACTGTGGAAAAGGGATAATATAGATAGAATTCTACAATGCATAAGATTAGCGGGCATTATAGCTCCTTTAGAATATTATATGGGGACATGTTATAAAAATGTAAAACAACAACAAAAAACTAACGAGATTAAATGGCTGAGTTAAAGATGTCCTCTTAATGAATAGGACAGAGTGTCATGTTAATTTCATATCATTATACCAAGGAGTGTTAAGTTCTAGATAGAATTGTAATAGTCCAATATCTTGAGCATGACCTCGGTGCAGACTGCAACCTTAACAGTCAGTGAAATCCTCCGAAGTGTACACAGTTGTCACCATTATGTACAGGGTGAAAGAGGTGAAATGGGTATGAGGTGTTGTGGGGCGGAGGGGGAATTTGAGGGGAGGGGGGGGGGTTGTCAGTGTTTTCTTGAACTCATCAGTGTAGGTTTTCCTGTCTGTTTCTTCACTGACATTACTATTATCATTAATTGTTATTATCATCAATATTGTCACCGGGTAAATACGCCATTATTATATACGATGCTTATTACTTGATGTGCATTACGTTTACAAATCTGTGTATGACGTCATCCTCTACACGTTTTTGGTGGCCATCTCCTTGTGTAATTATTGTACAATTAAAACAAATTATCAACTGTTATTAATGGTTTGTTTCTTTCTTTCTTTGTCTGTTTGTTCTGGTTAGCTTTCATGACTGCCTTCTAAGAAGGACGAGAAGTAATTGGTACGAGAGATATAACAAATGTGTAGCCGTCCGACACAATGAGGCACATTTCGGCACTACCCGATTTTAGAAAATCGTTAAAAGGCATCATAGCGTCAATTTTATCCACTTTGTGTTTTCAGTATTTTTGGAAAGCTTAACCTTTTCACTATCCCTTTTCCAAGTGATAATTCTTTGTATGAGAAGGGTAAATGCCTCAAAACTGACTTTGAATCGAGTCATCATCAATAATTTTGATGAAGAGCTGAAACTTTAAAAGCGTTTTTCTCACAACTGTAGTTCTGTCACTTCCCTTCTTTGAGAGGTCATATTCTCTGTATTTAAATTACAGCAATATTTTTTTATTTTTTTTACCAAATGAAAGGATTCTGAGTAACCTTTTTTGGTGATACCAATATCTCCATACCACCAAAATGCACGAAGTGCCTGATTTTGTCGGGTGGCTACATAAATGTCATCGTCGCGGTTTCATTAAAATTCAGACACCTTATTTATTTTGTCAGTCAAGATTTAATGCAAATAAGACTAATAGAAATAATAATAATAATAATAGTGATATGTTGTAGTAGTAGTAGTAGTAATAATTATGACAACAATAATCATATTACGATGGAGCTAGGGGGTGAACATGTAAGCACCGAAAACGTCCTGACTACCCGATAAAAAATTATGAAACTGGTTCCTGCCTCAAGTTTTGACGATACATCCATGGACACATCCAATTTGGACAAAATTCAGCCTTTTATGTTATTTATTCACAATTGGTTTCAGCCGGGAAAGAAGAGACCTATTTTCATCCAGTAGAATCGAAACGTGCGATCGGCAATTTCATTCTTCGTCAGTCTTAACACATTGCTGGTCGAACCTCAGCTTTAAATAGCACATCTATTTATTGTCCGAATCAAAGGGCCAAATAGTAATACCAATGTGCTAACACGTGGCCAGGGAAGGTGCAATGCTTCTCAAACACATTAATAAGCTCAAGTATTTCTTGCCTACTTTGAAAGACCAGCCAGTGGAGGCAGTGTGAGAACATGTACAGACAAACTACAGTAAGATTACTTTAAGAAATGATTATACTATGCTGTTGTGCTACCCTTTCTTTGTCTCAGAGGACTCAGTATACACATTCAGAGTTGGCTTTTCAAAGATCCCCAATTGCTGAAGCTATTACATAATTATCTATTCTGATCAGTCATCACCATTGTCTTCTCCGCCATCTTTTACGACAACGACCTCAGTGGTGGCATCAAAGACGCAGCCAGTGGTATAGGTGTAGTGGGCAGTACAGGAACACACTTCTCCATCCACCAAAGAAACCATAGTGAGGCCATCCACTGACGCGGGTCTTCCACAAGAAATGACCACACCCGTCTGATGAAAGCCTGGAGAAGCCGCAGCAGCGCAGGCCACACCATAGACCTTCCCGTCCTCCGTTACCAGCCTGTTATCAGTTCTACCTTCAAAATTTTGCTTCTGAATAGTTAGAGTAGGTGGTGGAGGTCGATCTGAAATAATATAAGCAATTAGCATAATTTAATATAAATTAGAGCATGTTGAGTATGACTGTAATTACAAGTAATTCTTAGTTTTGTAACTCCTCGAACCTCCGTTTCTTTGTATTAAATTTCACACTGTGAGCAATGTTAGTTCATCTGTAACAAATAATAATAAGGTGATGGTAGAAATAAAACAACAATAATAACAACGTTGACATTAATAATAATAATGATAATAATAATATAATGCAGTGGTGATAATGGTGATGATGGTGATAATGATGATTGAAGATAATGATGATGGTGACAATAATGATTAATGATAACGGCGAGGATGGCGGTGGTGATGATTATGATGATGATGATGGTGATGATGATAATTGATGCTGACGACAATAATGATGGTGATGATGATGATGATGAAGATGATGGTGATGATGATGATGATGAATGATGAGGATGACGATGATAACAATGATAATAATCAGATGCAGTTAAACAATAATTAGAAAAAATCAGCGTTAGAGACAACTATAATGTCCAAAAATGCTCTCTCACTAGCCAAATTCAGGTGATTCGTGTTACTTTTCGAAGTGATCAAAAAAGCCTTTAACAAAAGTACCTGACAACATAAAACTGTCACTCACCGTAGACTTCCAGAGTTAGAATTGTCCTTATAATTGGACCGAAATAAGTATTCATAGCATAACAGGAGAGGGCGTGGATTCCAGGCTCCTGAGGGGTGTATTCCCTGGTCAGTCGCCAGAGGTTGGCATCTTCAATGAACTCCCCTGCGTAATCATCGTTGGCCTTTTCAGTGGGTCCAAAGGCTGCTCTAAATTTGGGTTTGGGAGAGACCGTTTCTGCTGGGACATCGCATTGCACAGTGGTCGGCATGCCAACAACAGGACACCACTGACCATCAGTTTCAGCCAGGTGCATCTGTGCAGTTTCAGGGCCATCTGCAGTGGAAAAGTTAAAAATAAGATAAGATAAGAGATAAGATAAGATATGACTTTATTATCCTGTTTCCAGGAAATTTGTTGTCACAGCATTCAGTAACAGTACAACAGCAAATACAATATATAAGACCTACAAGTCTTTAACACCACACCACACACACGCACACTGCTCAAACAACCTTACCAACAAGTAAGAACATTGCTCACACACACACGCCGTAAGAACAATCCATAGGAAAAACCAACAGCAGCATACTACATCAAGAAACACTGCTACTTCGAATTGCGGATGGCAAAAAAGATCGTCTATGGCGCTCTCTGTTTGTTTTTAAATGCAGTATTCGTCCACTCCATTTAATAATAGTGGTCTTCATATCAGAGCCGTCCTAACGCAGTTGCCTAGGAGCCCCAAGGGTTTAGGTAACCCGATGCATGCAAATTTACCTTGGTGTATGAAACGCAGAAGAAAATTCCAGCATTATGAACGAATCTGTCCAGGGTCCTATAATGATACCAAGACGGCCCTGGTTCAGGTCTTATGTAAAGTCGAAGTGTAGCAAAAAGAAAAAGGTGTACATTGAAACGCTTCGTATAAGAAACAATAAAGAAACTATGCAACAAACGCAAATGAAAAGGAAAGACAAATCTACCTTTTTGTCAATAGATCTTCACCATTCTAAAGTTTATCCATTTGCTTAAGCTTTGCTGCGACCACATAGATTTTCTGTTTTTCTGTTTTTATAATTTATTTAGTCTGTGTCCCCATGTATACAATAATTATTATTGTCCTAATGTGGACAGCAAGGGCGAGCTGTAACATATTCAGTGATTAATCTCTTGTGTACAGGTCGTGGTGACAAAGGCAGTTAGCAAAATGTATTATTTTACTTCCAAATACCACCATAAAAATATGTTGAAGTAAGAAAACGAATGGCATGCCTTGAAAACTTGCATAAATAAAAATAACGAGGACGCCAGATAGAATTAAATTATCAAAAGACTCCTTTCTTTATAATTTCATTGTGCTCCCAAGGGAAACTTACTAGGGCCTATATTGCAGTCTAATGTCTTAATGATCAATTAAACTTATTGATCCATCAGAGTATTTTCATTGTTACATAATTGTTACACTTAAAATACATTGATAGCTGACTGCAGTACTATTTGCCTTGAGTATTATGTTGTTAATTTCTCAGTTAAAGCCTACCACTGATATGGAAAAGAACAGCAAGGAAAACATTGCATAGTGCCGTTTCACGACATTCGGACATAAAATATCGAAATGTTGTGTAGATTGATAAGAATTACTTGATAATATTGACGTCTGTCGAGTGACTTACAGGAGAATTTGATAAAGTGCTCCTTTCCAATTTTAAGTTCTCCGGAAGGAGTTACAAGAGCGCACATGTAGGTTATCCTCCCAGCTGTGGAAAAATAATGATAATAATATTAATAATAATAATAATACTAACAACAACAACAACAACAACAAACACAAAAACACAACAACAAAAACAGACAAATGGAGGGTATTTAGCTGCATACAATAATCCAGCTCCAACAAGGAACAAGTATTATTCCATCTGAATTCAATAGATTTTCGAGGTATGGGACAATGCAATATACTAGCCAATAGACAACTCCGAAAAGTACACTTCATCCAACGGTGCAGATAACCAGTATTAAGCAGCAGTCTCTTAACTATCCATAAACAATCGGCTTACCGTGGTGATAAGGGGGGCTCACGTCCAGTACTGATGACATTCCTTCAGGGTCTTGTATTTGTTGGGGCAAAGTGCCCTTGAGAGAATCTCGTACTTTCGGAGGCAAAGATCCTTCCATAAAATACCACTGCACAATCCCTTCCTCGCCAGGGTCTGCTTTCCTACATGTGCAGTTTCCACTGAATATCACATATAGGTCGACATGGAAATCGCAGTCAGCATCGAAGTCCACTGTAAAGTACAAAATATAATAACATCTATCTATCTATCTATCTATCTATCTATCTATCTATCTATCTATCTATCTATCTATCTATCTATCTATCTATCTATCTATCTATCTATCTATCTATCTATCTATCTATCTATCTATCTATCTATCTATCTATCTATCTATCTATCTATCTATCTATCTATCTATCATCTATCTATCTATCTATCTATCTATCTATCTATCTATCTATCTATCTATCTATCTATCTATCTATCTATCTATCTATCTATCTATCTATCTATCTATCTATCTATCTATCTATCTATCTATCTATCTATCTATCTTCTATATATCTATCTATCTTGCATATAGTTACCATTGCCATAATGGTAACCATAATTCATTTACATTGATTGCCCTCAGACGTGAGCACATTTACCATATTTAAGAACATCTTTGGAGTACGTAAAAACCGTACACGCGTTTTACATTCAACAAAATTTGACAATGTTATGAGGAAATATTTGTATCTGGCCATGTAATCTTTACTTAACCCAAATGAACCAAAGTTTATTAAACTACTTTGGAAAGACCAAACAACGCAAGTATTTTCATACATTTGTCATTTCCACCAAGCGCAATACTTTACCTCGTTGTGGTGTCACACTGGAGATTGTCCCTGGCAAGAGAGTATAAGAAATCTTTGTGAAGTAATTTTAACGAAAAAACAAAACATCGACAAAACGCTGATTTACACTGCCGTACATTATTCTAACGAAATCAGAGCAACACACTCTGATCTGTTATCAGCCAACCTCAAGAAGGAGTTGTTGTTGTGACGTTTATTTGTTGTCCATGAATTAAGACTTTCAGTGAAAGTTTTTCCCGGTCTACCCCTGCTTTTCCTGCCTTCGATCTTCAGTGCGACTGCTAGATGTTTGAGGCTCCCGAGGCGACAGATGTGTCCTAGAAATTTCATTTGCCTCTGTCTTATTGTTTTAATTAACGATCTTTTCAGATTAGTCCCTCAAGACTGACTCATTTGATTTTTTTCACCATCCGTGATATATTCTCAATATTCTTCTAATAAACTACATTTCTGCTGCTTCTAGTCTCCTCTCTATTTCTTTGCTCATAGTCCAATATCCGTATAAAAGCACTGTTCACACATATGTTTTCATGACTCTGATTTTAGTGCTCATTGGATGGATGGATGGATGGATGGATGGATAGATGGATGGATGGATGGATGGATGGATGGATGGATAGATGGATGGATAGATGGATGGATGGATGGATAGATGAAAAGGAATTTTTTAGCAATTGAAAGAACTGGCACATACATAATTACACAGATAAACATATAAAAATCAATGGTACGTTATGGATTCATTCCTTTTCATCCACCCATTAACTCTAATGTTCTCCAAACATTCGCAATGGCTCATTAGACCTATCTTTTTAGATTGAACCCGGATTGTGCCGCTTCATCTTATCAAAACTTACAGAAGAGCAGCACAAAAACTGCGCAGTTTATTGAAGTCTTGTACATGGCCAAACTGAAATATAAGAAAGGTAAATAAATATCGATGTCGGCATCGGTTAAGACGGCTTAAAGTGTCACTTGAAAGTGAAAGTCTTAACTTGAATGACAGCCTGTTTTGGGGCGTGCTCAGGCATAAACCTAAGGAAGTGTTGATATCGCTTAGTGGTTCATGTTTAAATACGAATACAAACAGAGAACCTGACAGCGGAAAGGACAGACAAATAAATACACAATTGGAACGACGGACACATAGATAGATAGATAGATAGATAGATAGATAGATAGATAGATAGATAGATAGATAGATAGATAGATAGATAGATAGATAGATAGATAGATAGATAGATAGATAGATAGATAGATAGATAGATAGATAGATAGATAGATAGATAGATAGATAGATAGATAGATAGATAGATAGATAGATAGATAGATAGATAGATAGATAGATAGATAGATAGATAGATAGATAGATAGATAGATAGATAGATAGATAGATAGATAGATAGATAGATAGATAGATAGACAGGTGTTATTTTGTCTTGCTGAATTTTTTGTCTGCTTCGAAAATAAAAAAAAATAAACCGCAATTTTAAAATCGTTGTCAATTTCTACTATCTATGAATTCGTCTTTCTGTAACACTTTTATGTTTTAATACGACAACGAGAACTCTTCATTCGAAATTGTTTCTATGTACAAGTGAATGATATCAAAGTAATATAAATAATATTAAAATTGCCTCACTTTGCTTGAAGTAAACAAAAAGCCTGCGAAAAATAAAATGGTCCCTGAAACTATTATGTAGACCGAACAACCACGGATATAAAACGCTCTGAGATCAGTAGACTGCCGATCGACAATCACGTATTTAAATCTACAAAATATCAAATCTGATAGTTCGAAAATGAGAATATTATTCTTTTTCCTCTTTTGAAGCAGTTTTTGGAACACGGGGACAATCAATGGAAACATGATAACGTTATTTTCTGACTTTCCCACTTTAAAAAATCCGCTCAAACTGCCATCTGCAACCGTTGAGGACTAAAATTTTCAGATATGGCTACTCGTGAACTGGACGGAGGCAAATGGTTTACTCCATTATTTTCTGAGGTCATAACACCGTGATTTCAAATAATACACCTGGTTACTTTCAGACGTTACTAATACTAGTTGTTTTCACTATTATCAAAATGAATATAGTACATGTACTAATATCTGCAAATCACCTGATCTAAACTTATTTATGCTGCAGTTAGATACCCCTTACTAGTGAGGTGTAACGTATTTTCTAGTCTGAGCTAGTGAATACGTAAACAAGAGCCAAAACCTACATATTTAACCAAAATTGATAACTGCGAATAATGTTTTGAAGTTTTATTGCCATTTTTGGCACGGAAAAAGACAGAACGAGTAGTTTTCAAGTGATCATCTGAACATTTTTGTATGTTTAAAAGGTATTCTAGTCAGAACAATGCTGAAGCGTGCGTCAAAATCAAGAACCTAGTGTGTCACAGATGAATCGTGAGCCAAAAAATCTTCCTTGAGGCCACAGTGGACACTGAGCACCTTCGGTACATGACAAGCTGGAAAGATTGCGAGGTATGAACATGTTTATGTATGTTCAAGAGCAAAAATATGAATATGGTAAATAATTTCATCCCAAATTTTAAGCTCCCGCAAAGTTTAATAATATCCTACCCAAAATCCTACCTCCATCTCTACGTTGGTTAGCAAGGGGCAATAAGTTTCCATTTGAAGTTTATAGCTCCTACATATTATGGAACTTTGGCTTAGTGAAGAGGTCAACAGCAAAAAAACAATAACATGTCTGTTACAAGGAGATCCGGCAAATACCGTAAAACATCACAATTATAATTATTAGCACAAATGATTTGCCTCACTCTACATGCTGTTTGGCATAAATTGTTTTGGCTCAACATATATGCCTACCTAATTTTTCGTATTACGTCCACGCTCTGACAGGGTTACAAGAAGAACTATAATTATTGAGCATTTTCCACCCAGTCCACATAATATAACGAATAAATTCGACAAGTCTTACGGGTATTGCAAGAAACGTTCCTAGCATCAGAAATGAAACTGACATCCAGAGCCGCAACTAAGAATTAACTAGTAGATATAAGGTTAGAGATCTTAAATAAGATTTTTGGGTTGGTCTATCCGTTTACATGGTCTCAATTTCAATGTGCGTTATGAATAAATGTTTGGCATAATGCTGAACTGAAAGCTTTGCATTAGCGCCCGTCTTTCTTCCTTCCGTAGAGTGTAAATATTACTCTAAGGTTAGTCCTACCTTTCATCGGCCGCGGAAACTTCTATAAACACGTTTCTATCAAGTCTTTAAAAAAACCATTCAAACGCACACCGATAACATCAGAGACGTCAGAATCTATAAGATATCATGTTCAATTTGACAAAGCTTGAAATGGATCATGTTACACCTGTACGCGAATTGTAGACCGGTTGGGCTCATAGAAATAACTGGCAGTTTGACGAAAATGCAAAAATTGTGTATTCTCATTGACCCGTGCTTAAATCAATATTAAACCAGATGAGAATTAGGGGCATGGCTACAGTTTCAGTTTCTAGAGCTGATATAAATATTAAAATGTAAAGCTTTGTAAAGATGGGCCAGAATGACATGGGAAAATTGTAGACAGCACCTGGATTGTGAAAAAAATGGTCTTTGCAAACAATCACCAAGAACAAGACAGAACAAAAGAAAACTTAACTATATAAATACAAAACAAAAAGATAGAAAAACAAAACAAAGTATAACGAAAATGCACAGCAACTGCTAAAATTGACTCTGACCATTATGAAAAACACAGTGGCTACGTTTACGGCAGCCGGTGAACACAACTCACCATTTTTCTTTATTCGGCTTTACTCCCGTTCGTACAGCAGCGCTTCCTTTCTTTGTGTTTTTCTATTGGGGTATGAGCGTAATCTGCCGTAAACGTAGCCACTGCTATGAAAAAAAAATTCTTTAGTTATCGTTTTTGTACAGCCCTGAATCTGAGTACTTTTCTGTCAAACAAAAACTTTGCCTTGCATCGATGGCCCAACGAATTTATTGCCTTTTCAACAAAATCATATCTAGATCTACTTATCTCCGTTTTGGAGTGTTTGAGACAGTGGAGACACCAATGCCGCTAACGTTGCACTTTGAAGATGTTACGCCTTTCTGTTCAAATCTTTTAACTGGACAAAATCGTGTAAACTTGATCAAGGTGCGCCGGGCCGGGGCCAATTGTCCCGATCATTTAAATAAACTGAATTTCTATACGTGACATTTTAGAATGTTCACCCTCCAAGTGACAGCCCTGCCCGAACGGATGCTTTTCTCCTGCCACCGTGGCCAGGTGTATTAATATGGACCATCCATACAGTTACCAGATAACCCAGTATCAACTATCTACACCTCGCACAGTAAGATGTGCCACGGCCCCAGAGGACCCAGTAGTTAGAAGGCTTGAGCAGGGTGAGAGAGATACCCGGTTCTAATCCCGCTTGGTTTGGGTCTAATTCGGGTACTTTCTCGCTGCATTTTCAAAACACTCTCCCTGCCTCTAGTCTGTGGCCTGGGGACGAATAAGTGTCTCGCCTCTGATGTCGTACCCTCATTGTTCTTAAAATGGACTTAATTCCGCCCCCGCCCCCCTTTTTTTCCATCTAAAACAAAAAAAGAACAAGAAGAAAACTCCATTAAACCAAAAAAAAAAAAGTATGCCTATCAATATAAGTACTATTCAGGTAGTTGGAAGAAACGCGAAAGTCCAACTGCGTAGTTCTGACATACTTGGAGTACTCGTAGATGTTTACACAGTCATTTTCTATTTCAAACCGTTTGCTTACTCGTTTTTTCTGACCCGGCTGCCATCGCTGCCCCTCAACCTCCTGGGGATGTCTCTTTTCCAGTGGCAGCGAATCTGTCTTCATATTTCATAAGAAACCTTCGCCCTTTTTTTTTTTAATGTATTGCCAAAACATTTAGGAAATTGTGAGGCCAAATCAAACATTGGTTCAACCTGCACCTTGGCATACAGTAGACGGGGCAAACATCAAATTAGAGTATGAACATTCGCCTAACTCTGTTTACTCTGAGACAGAAATTCTGCTCTTGCATAACAGTTTCTTAATAGTGTTTGCTCAAAAAGAAATGAACAAAAAAAAAAAACAATTAATGAATTAAACAAAGGCTTTGGTTTCTGGCAGAAATTGAGAAAGAGAACTAGGACCGGCCGGGGAGAAGGGGGGGGGGGGGCAGGGGTATATTTTCATCTGTCATATCACGAGGGTTTAGTCATGTGATAGAAAGAGGGGCAGGTTTGGTAGACAAATACAATTGCCAAGAACGATATACATTCATTTTTGTCATGTACCCATTAACACCTCCAAAACTATAGTACATAATGATGCGTCAGTGTTATTATCAAACACATTAATGGCTGAAACTGCGGGTTATAGATTTCTGAATGAAGGATCGAAAGCATGAGAAAAAAAAGTGGCTTATTCAGACTGCGACAAAAGAACTCAAACGAAATATTAATTTTTCTGAAACCTTTATTTGTAATTGCAATAGTGACTAAGCAACAGGTAGTTGCCGAGTTCCCCCTTAGAATTATGACCGAAACAAACGATGCCCATCGCTTCTCATTCAGAAAACGGACCAGTGTAAACAAACAACGTTTCGAAGGGGGAAATCGAAAAACAAGTCAGAAAGACAGGAGAGTTCTTCCCACACATTTCCCCATTCCTTTTTTTCTATTCCTAAAACCTACCAGTGTAAACTGGCCTTAAGACTGGTCGCTCAAGCTGAAAACATAACCGTGTCTTACTCTTGTGTTAACCATTTCTGGTGTTCCTCATCAGGTTCATTCAGTTATTCTCACTTCTTTGGTACAAACTTTATTGATCACGCCTATTGTATCATTTCTTTAGGCTGAAATCTTCTGCGTGGCACAGCCGCTTCTCAAGGGCAATAACTTTATCAATGACAGGCGTACGGATTTAGGAAAGTTGAAAAAAAATGTGTTTCTTCCCCCGAGGTTGCCGTTGGGAGATGCACTCGATGTTGGCAATGTTAACCTTTCCCCGACCAATCCTGCCGTGCACATTTCGTACTTTAGGCTTCAACTTTTTTTCCTTCTTGTATAAGACATTATGAGAACAGACAATAACCATGATAAGGCCGTGTTATTCTGTTTCACTCTTTCGTGAGAGCATCATAATATTATGGTCCCTGAAACTTACTTTCTTGAAAAAAATAAACAAATGAAAAAATAATCATAACCAAATAATTCAAATCATTATCATGATAGAAAAACATGTGTAAGTCCAAATAAACTCTGTTTCTCTTTTTCCGCCCCCCCCCCCCCGGCCCTTCTCCCATTTCCGAAAAACCTTGCCACCCTTTTGATTATATTATAATTATGCAGAATACGCCCCCCTCCCTCGCTCTCTCTCTCTCTCTCTCTCTCTCTCTCTCTCTCTCTCTCCGGGTCACTTCTTTTTGAATTGAGAAAAACTACCTCGAGTGGCAGCAACTTACTGGTTTATAATATTCATGCAGGTGAACGGTAATGAAAGGCTCACCGATTCCCTACCACCCTGAACCTTTGCATTTTAAATGATATTTATGATTCTCTGTGTCATAATTTTATTCCATTTCAACAGAAAAAGCAATGTAAATCTATTCAGTTTAGCTTGCAAAGTACATGTATGCAGATCAGGGGGGGGAGGGGGAGGGGGGGGGGGGCTAAACCTCGGCTCGCAAGCCACATGGGGTTCTTGGATCTTGAATATGCGGCTCGTGGAAATATGTTGGATGAGCTCTTTTTCCTTCACAGTTAATATAAAATAGACATCATTGTCACAAATCCCAGACTGGGAGATGTAATAATGATTATAACAAGACAACAATCACGAACGAACAAGTCTAACACTTAACAGAACAACCCATCAGACTCACACATTTATTAAACATAATTATACAGATAATAGCGCAATTACATACATTATATTATTCAATTCACTGACGTACAACGGCCTTCTCCCTTACGCACACTTCCTCGGGTTCACAACCCGGTAGTTACTTTCCAAAGACACTTCTGTCTCAGCTTCTCCTCTCCATGTCTTACTAGCAAGCACCTTAATAATTCACTGGCACCGCCGTCTTAACATTCCAATAACACCTCAACATGGCAATAGCACATTAGCATTTCAAATAGTACATCAACATCAAAGATACATCCCTGTCTGTGGCCAGACTGCCACGACTCATGTGCCTCTCCTGTCCTGCACCGACAGCTCACTCTCGGCCTATGTGTGGCCTTCGGCCCTATGCTGGCCTATCCCCCGTGCTCACCGACGCGGCTCTTCGGCCCGTCCCCGACACCAGTCATCACTGGAAAAAACACTTTCATTCGTCTTCCGACTGCTCCCCTCTGTTCGCCCGCTGGGCTCTTACTTGCGTCCGTTCTCTTTGGACTATCTCTGTGCAGTGCACTGGTAAACATACTGATCTCACCCCGTTTAATCCTTACTCACCCCCTTTCACGTTTTTCCCTAATTGTCTGCCGTGAGCCCTTCTTACTATACACCCGCTCTGTAGCAATCCCCTTAATTGCAATCACTCCACTCGTGACATCATCCCCCACCCCAAAAAAATTAATGCAATTAATTTCAATTCGCATCAAGATGACTGTCAACGAGTGAGCGTGAGCAATACTTACATAAAAATGACCTAGCAATTCCCCTAGTACATAAAATACCGGAATCAGGGAAAAATATGGGGATCAATATGCCCTGCAATATGCATATATGTATCACATCATCAATAGCTAACTACACACAATATCTAATACAGAATCACAACCACTCAAATCTCAACCATACTTCATATCATATTTATAATATCAATATTTTAAGGTCGACGAATCGTTCCCACAGATCACTGTCAATGTTCATATGTTTCACAATTTCTGCTGAAATACGTTTTCAATCGTGCACAATCTGCGACTCTTCGTTGTTCTGTCTGTCGAATGTTCCTGTCCTCCGATGTGTAAGCGACTGATATGTCCAACTAGGCTCGACTAAGGTAGTCGGCGATATGATTGCTGGTTCCTGGAATCGGTTGAATAACGAAGGTATACGGCTGCAAAGCCAATGCCCATCTAGACAAGCGTGGACTGGACGAACGATTCCTTGACAAAAACGTCAGTGGCTTGTGGTCTGTCTGGATACGGAATTCTCGTCCCATGAGATAACGTCCTAATTTCTGGACGGACCACACAATGGCAAGACACTCACGCTCTATCACAGAATACTTTCTTTCTCTCTGCAATAACTTCCTACTGACATAACATACAGGATGGAGACATCCGTTCTTCTCCTGTAGAAGACAAGCGCCGACACCAGAGTCCGACGCATCCGTTCTGAGGATAAAATTAGATCGAAAATCGGGTAATATCAGAATGGGTGACGATGATAATGCTGTCACCAAATTATCAAAAGCTGTCTGACATTCAGACGTCCACTGGACCTTATCGGGCTGTCCCTTCTTAGTAAGGTCAGTAAGAGAAGATGACAAGGAGGAAAAATTTGGAATGAACTTTCTGTAATAATTCAAAATTCCCACTAAGCTTCTGACTTGTTTCTTTGTTTTAGGGATTTGCAACCCTACTAATTTGTCAATTTTTGTTACTTCAGGTCTCTGAACACCTCTACCCACGATATGTCCTAAGAATACCAGTATGAGAACCCAGATACTTTGGTCTCTCACAAAATCTCCGTAGCATATTAACATGGAAAACTTTACTCGATCCATCAATGTGGATAGCGTAATCTACCTTCGAAACAACTCGCTCAATAACATAAGGACCTTTCCATGTCATCAATAACTTATTATGGTCCGTAGGTAATAACAATAGAACCTTGTCTCCTGGCTTAAAAATTCTCAGTTTGGATCCTCTATCTTTATAGGCTTTTGCTCTCTTTGAAGCGATACTAGAAGCTTCTTCTGCTATAGTGCGCGCTGAAGATAATCTTTCTCTTAAATCAACAAGGTACTGAAACACCGAAATCTGCTCATCGTCTCCCGATGATGGCGACGTCATCATGTCCCGAAGAACATCGGTTGGACCCCTAGGACTACGACCATACATCATCTCAAAAGGAGAGAATCCCGTCGACTCCTGCCGTACCTCTCTGTACGCGAATAACACTGCAGGGATATATCTATCCCAATCTTTAGGGCGATCAGCAGCTACCTTACGCAGCATCGACTTCAACGTCGAGTTCAATCTTTCGCACATGCCATTAGCCTGCGGATGATAAGGGGTGGTAGTGATAGGTTGTATGCTAAATAAGCGAAACAATTCCTTCATCATTTCCGAAGTAAACTGCGCACCCCTATCAGATAAAATCTGTTCCGGAATTCCCACCCTAGCGAAAATTCCAAAAAGCGCTTCCGCGACTGCTTCAGACGTTATGGTCCGAAGAGGAACCGCCTCTGGCCATCTCGTAGCATTACATATGACCGTTAAGAAAAACCGATTCCCCCTATCGGTCGCTGGGTGAATGGGGCCAACAAGGTCTATCGAAACCTTTTTAAACGGTTCCGAAACAGTGGGGATCTTTTGAAGAGGAGCCTGGGGTGTACGACCCTTATGCGTCGTCTTTTGGCACGCACTGCATGTCTTACAATACACTTGTACATCTCTGTGGATCGATGGCCAGTAAAAATTCTTAAGAACTCTTTCTTTGGTTCTAGCTATCCCCATATGACCCGCTAATGGGACATCATGTGCCAAATGCAATACTGTTGCGATCAGCAACGCTGGCACAACGACCTGATTTAAAATGGAGGCCACGGTTACATACTTACGGAACAGAATGCCCGCCTGAACAACAAAGGAAGACGAGCCGTTCTTATATTTCCTCGTTTTCTCGGTTCGCGCTTCCCCAAAACATGGGTTTAATGATGGATCCTCCCTCTGCAATCTCGCCAAGCGCTCTGGCGTGATATCTAGGTTGACCGCTGGCGTCGCCAAAGGTCTAATCTTACCCTTATCACCTACCTGTCGACGTGTCTCGACTGCGGCACAAAAGTCAATACCTTTTGATTGTGACCATGCCTGGACATTCTCCTCGGAAGGGGAGACTACCCGAGATACATTACCAATGATGAGCTGGGCGCCTGGAAAACAACCAACGACTGCTTCGACTTCCCCGCTAAGAAAAGGCGTATCTATCACTATCTTTGCCATGGGTAATTTCTCAATGGCCCCCGAAAATTGAATGCATGGGACAGTCTCACCCGGAAGCTCCGAATCCCGAATGCAGTCCCTATGAACACCCACAACGGTAGATCCTGTATCTCGTAAAACCGAGACCGGTTCGTCCCCAACAAACCCCGGATAAACCCTAAGACCACCTCCTGTATGACATGAATTTATAACGGGGATCTTCCTCCCACAAGGTAAAACACCGGAAGATAATAACTTCTCACAACTGGGACACTTAGAATACTGTCCGCCTCCGTTGTCCGATGTAACACACGCAGCCGCATGATGAAATTTATTAGGGGAACATGGACTGGAGCTACTGTCCACGTTCGCCGCTATCCTACCTGCAGGGCAATTCACGCTGATGTGATCTGCTCTTCCGCAGTCCCAACACTTCGCGGCCCTACACTCGCGTGAAAAGTGACCCACGCGTCCGCAAGTCCAACATTCCGCTCCCTGTGCTCCGCTAGGCCTGGGTCCCCGTGACCCATCGCGACCGGAACTAAAGTCCCTATGCCGTCGGTCATCGGCAAAGGTCACAAATCGCCCTCGGCCATTACCGCGACCTAGCCCTCCTGCTCGGTCAAACTTACCGAATCCATATGCAGGGGATTGGTGATACCCCCTACGTTGCCCCTGGGCTTGCCCATTATAGGCACCACGCTGACGCGACCTATCTTTATGCCCTGTCGGCGACCCCTCAACAACAGCGACGTAACTAGCATCCTGCACGTACGCCCTCGCTACTGGTTTGGACGGATGTGCCGTGCGGTATGCTTCCGCCAACTTTGACGCCTCCTGCACCGTCGCGGGTTCGTTTTCTTTCAGGAAAGCCACCAGATCTTTATGGCACGACGCGTACAGCTGGTCACGGATCATTAGGTCTTTTAATTTAGTAAAATCCGCGCCAACATGCGCCAAGTCTACCCAGTTCGCGAAATATTCCGTCAATCTCGCGACGAAGGCAGCAAAGTCCTCCCTGGTATCCGCACGTGCTCGCCTAAACTGCTCCCGGAAATATTCCTCGGTACGCGCAAATCGGCGAAGCAGCAAAGCCTTCAGCTTATCGTAATCTTGCACGTCTTCGCGCTGTAGCTCTTTAAAGTAGGTTAACGCTCGCCCCTGCAATAGAGACGCCAGGTACGTGGACCACAATTGCTTATTGTCCCCCCATTGCAGTTGTGCATTAAGTTCGAACCTGTAAAGGAAGGCGTCTATGTCGTCCTTCCGGTCGTCGAACGTAGGGAGCTTAATCCTAACGCCACCTTTGTTTTGTCCCTGCCGCTCAACTGTTTCTGTTGGCGCATTCTTTTTGATTTCCAACTCCGCGATTCTTATTCGCGCCTCTCTCTCCTGTTCCTTATCCCTAGCCTCTCTCTCCTGTTGCTGAGCTTCTAACTCCTTTAACTTAAACTCCCTTTCCTGCTCCCTATCCTTAGCACGCTCGTCGCGCAAATCCGCCTGCTATCCTTTAATCCAGCCGCGTAGCTCTTCTCCCTCAAGGCCAAGTTCCTTACCCAACTTCATTAATTGTTGGAGTTCCGCCATTTCACAGATTTATGGTTACGGTATATACTATGAAAAAGGCTAACCTGTCGGTATGATCACTAACGACACGACCAGAGACCTGAAATTATGTCACTACAATAACTACCCCTATTTTCAAATGCAATGCAGAAAATTACCTAACAGAACATTTTATAACATACTATCTCTAACTAATTCTACGTTCATAAAATGCATTGCACTATTAAATAACAATAGAGAATAGAAAAGACAAGAATGAAGAAATTCAGAAGAAGGACCACACGGACATCAAAGACAACGAACCAGACTAGGACAAAGCTTCTAAAAAAAAACTATAATGGAAAAAAAAATGCAACCTAACTACGCCGATTACACTACAAGGTACGAACAAGAACAGAGTCTGAAAAAAAGAACGTATCTACAAATAGGGAAGAAAGATGGACAAGAGAATACGTCTTCCTGCAGAACAGAGAAGATATCGACGCTACAACTAAACAATAACAAAGCCCTAAAGACTGTTCAACGTGGTGAACGAAGTTCCAAGTTTCCCACACCTTTTTTTAAAAGGATAAACTAAGTTCACCACAGCAAACCCGCGCCACCGCCCGTATAATCAATTACAACAACAAAAACAGCAAAAACAGGGAAAAAGACAGATGAAAGGACAGCCCTCAATCCAGGGTACAAAAATTTCAGTTTTACTTAACTTTCACTTTGACTTGAGTTTAACTTCTCCCCTTTCTCGGAGCTCTGGCTGCTTGTCTCCTCAGGCTGCACGCACACTCTCTCTGTGAAAATTCAGTCACACATTAGTTAGTGATCAAAATGGTTCGATCCCCATCTATATGGCTTGTTTTTCTTCTTTCTTCAGCCCACAAGTTTTTTCGTTGTTGTTTTTTTTGTACTGTCCTTGAGCATTAGACCACAGCGTGTCGTCTTGGCAATGACAGGGCACGCATTGGAGCTGACGTATGGCTGTTGGTACAAGATACTCTTTACAAAATACCAGCAAGCATTGAAAAGGTACCCGTGACAGGATTTTTGTTGTTGTTGTTATCTCCCAGGTACTTACGTCAAGCCAACCATTTTTCAGCCCCGACCACAGACTAATAAAATACCCAGACTGGATGAGCCCATTGTGTGACGTCACAAAACAGCGAAAGGTCATGAACGAGGCGTTCTCACTACGTACGCTCGGTCATGAACCATCCGCCACATTAGGTATACGATTGCGACCGACGCTTCAGCATAGCTACAATGCAGTGGGCGCTAAAAGTCCATACGGTCATCATTTATAACAATAAAAAAAAAAGCAGCTGTAGACAATAAAATGAAAGTATAGGCAAGTTAATGCATTAATTATACATGTACAACCAATCTTGACAAATAAAAAGAAATTTCTACTGCAGATAGAACTAGAATCGGAATTTCCCTAGCGGCGGCCACGTTGGTTATACGGCCGCATCTCATTAACTTCCGTAAAAAACGCAACAGCATGAAGCTTGTGTTTCCAGTCTGGTTGATTTATTAGTCTGTGGCCCCGACTGCGTGCTAATGTTACGTCCTGCTTTTCACACGTATTCTGGCGATTGAAATCTCACGCACGTAACATTTGGTTTGGAAATCAACAGTCTGATTAGCACTGGCTCTACAGAGAAGTTTTGGCACAATGTCTGATAGAGTTTCTGTGATATAAACAGAAGTTTTAGTTTTCGTTAAAATCAAAAAACTTTTAAACCTGTGACCATGCGGTGTCTGAACTCAAAGAGTGACGAGAATCCATTGGAATGGTAACCCCTGTAAGACCTGCGACAGAGGTTGGAAATGTCACTGTTCTACAGTAGTAAGCAGCGATCGATACAGGATGTACGATTTTGTGTCGTATTTATTTTTTGAGAGGGGAAGCGGAGGACGTCGTTCAGTCTGTCTCTTCATGAGATTGTCTGTTTGGCTCTTTAATTTGTTGGGGGGGGGGGGGGGAGAGGGGGGCGTATCCCTATAAGCCCACTCAGAAACAGTCAGACGCTGCCAGCAAAATGTACGCCCAAGATAAAATGGCAGAAGCTGACTGCTTCTGATTGGGCTTAGTACGACAGGGACTTCCCGGATTTACTGAGAAAATGTCGGAAATTATGGTGTGCATTTCTTGTCTGCCAGCATCTGACTCTGTCTAGCGGGGCTTAGTATGATACCCGACCGCCCCCCCCCCCTCATCTTTAGGGGTCTTTTTTGCTCCACACGTGACCGAGAGCTACTACATGTCAAATTAATATCTGGCTGCGTTTGAGGGGCATAAACTTTTAGTGCCCTTTCCCCGACAAAGAACTGACTGCACAATCAACGGGGAGTGTATGCTATTATAAAGTAGACAACCACGACGAGGGAACCCAGCGAGGAAACAAACCGTTTTTACAAACGAAGTGCATCTTCGTACAACATGTTGTGCACACAATTCGATGACGTGGGATGGGGTAGCTCTGCCTGATTGGTCTAAAATGTAAGCGCTCTTCTATGAATGAAGAAGGTTCATTCACGCTGAGTGTTCTACGTCATCGAATTGTGTGCACAACATGTTGTACGGATATGCGCTTTCTTTTGCTAAACACGGACATGAAAGGCAGACTTTAAAAACACGGCATGGAAAAGGTACGGCTGAATTTCAAAACCTGTCCTCGCCTAGCATAATACATTATTATGTACTCACAACTTCATGCGTCCATCTGAAACGACCTTATTTCTAAGGAATTCAGGTGAAAAGCGCATGTTACCGGGTTTTGTGGATGGATCGGAATTCTCGTTTCTCAACCCGCACGTACTGATAATGATATAGATTTCACCCGCATCCAAAATGAAGTGTGGAAGAATAACGGTGCCAGAATGCGGAGGAAGAATAAAAGAAGAGGGAGGGGGATAGAGGAAAGTTTCATGTTTAGTGTCATAGTAGTTATTTATTGGTGACAATAAAAACCTTTTCTTAGTTATGTTCTAGCCGCAAAGCTACAAACTAACTTCCATTGCACACACCTTTGATTTTTCTGCTTTTCAGTAGCAAGGGAAAAAACAACAACAACATCTTTAAAATGTGAGTGCTGAATACAGGAAAAGACGGGAGAAGGTACTGACTATCAGTAAAAACATTAAATGAATAGGCAAGAATTAGAACTCTATAGCTTGCTTCACGGTCAACATTCGTGTATAGAAATGTTATCACGATTTAGGTCACAGTTATAAAAGTTAAAAGTTCACGCTGCGCAAAGAATTACACTGGCTGTGTGTAGATGATTATGATCTTTAGCCAAGAGACAAGTTACGCTGGGTGGTGCACGCTTCGCGGTATGAAAGACGGTGCAGAAATGTGTTTGAAATATTGTAATGCACAGTTGTAGTTAATGCAGGTAACCGACGACTATATAGTACAACAGCGAGCAGTTGCATTTATATATCTCGTTTATGATACTGTACTTCTATGCTTCTATTGTACAGTTTGGACTGGGACGTTTTCTTTGGGATAGGAAGTCGCTGTTTGTTATTCTATCTATCTATCTATCTATCTATCTATCTATCTATCTATCTATCTATCTATCTATCTATCTATCTATCTATCTATCTATCTATCTATCTATCTATCTATCTATCTATCTATCTATCTATCTATCTATCTATCTATCTATCTATCTATCTGTTTGTCTCACCGGAGAAATTGTTAATGAAATTAGACTTTCCTCATTTTGATATTGGAAAAAAATAGCGAGGACGTTAATTTATGGAACAAACTTTCATTAATCACTTTAATCCAATAATTCATCACGTGGAAAATACGATGCGGGCACTTCATGGAGTTTCTTTACCAGTCCCTCTAGCGTAGGATTGTGAATTTGCACAGTCAAGAAAAATACTTTTCATCACTGTTGAGTCGAACGCATTCTTTCATTCCAAACCTCGTCACTAGAATCTTCAAGTTACCTCCAAGGTGCATGGAGGCAGAATGATGGTAAAAGAAAAGCAGTCATGTATGGAGAAGGAGGAGAACCAAGCTGTGATTGCGTTCTAGATATCGTGACGGAAACTAACACAAACGTTATAGAAATCACATCCAGTTGTTGTCAAAGGTATTTGATGTAATATCCTTTTGAAAAGAATCAATGTAAAATGTGGTTTTAGAAAACAAACGTCCGTAATAATAGTGCTGTTATGTTTAGGATAATATGTTTCTTTTTCATTCGGTTGACAGTGACTGCCTTGCCACCCATACTACTGGACATCTGTATCATTTCTATAATTTTGATAGGTCGATCTACGTCCATTACTTTATCATGTACTTGAAATGCGTCTTCTTGTTTTGTTGTTTTATTTCCATGTGCCCAAACTTTATAATAATGCTTTATGTCATTAATTATTTATTCTATGAATTAAACTCGTTTTCGTCAAAATAACAATAGTAAATAATGTGAACATGTTATGCATGGTTGTAGAGCACCGTTCAACACACGGTGTTCAGATGATACACGATGACATCAGATGCCACACATGGACTTCATAATAGTATGAATATACTCATCCATCTGGCTGCGTCTGCTTTGTACAAATACCTCTCAATATTATGACGGTTGCTTTATGGATATTGGGCAGAGAAAACGGCATAAAAAGTACCTGCAAGTATAGGGCTGTGCCCGTCTGTGGGCAGCTCTGCGCTGTGCAGTTATGCATAATTATATCTGAGCTTGCATAACTGATTAAAAGAAATCAACACCCAATGCCTTCATATTCACTGATCCAAATAAAATTGGCAGAATGCCTGGTCTGACTCAACTTGAATACGACAACACTAGGCACCGTACTATGACAGCTGCACAAATAAGTTTTGTCTATATTCGGGGTGACCAAACTTGCATAATGTAAGAGCCACATGCGATAAACTTCAGATGTTCAAGAGCTACAAGATTTGAACAAAAAATAGGTACACACGTGTTAATATTGTTATATGCACATTTTGTTTACAAAAATCAAATATGAATATTAAGAAATATTTTATTATGATTATGTATGTAACAATATTTATTGATGTATGCCGTTTTTTAAACTGTTAATTTGTATAGGTTTCAGAAATCATAAACTACACAAATATGTACCAAACAGTTTTCAAAATTTTGGCTGATGATTGCTGTAATTATACTCAGCGCACTAAATAAGGTAATGAACTGTGAGAACATCTAAGAAAAACGTGCGAATTTGCATTTCAGTGACAAAATTAAAACGCCAAAATTAAACTAAAAAGATAAAAAAGAAAAAGGAGAGAGAGAGAGAGAGATATTTAATGATTGTCACGAGTGGAGTGAGTGCAATTAAGGGGATTGCTACAGAGCGGGTGTATAGTAAGAAGGGCTCACGGCAGACAATTAGGGAAAAACGTGAAAGGGGGTGAGTAAGGATTAAACGGGGTGAGATCAGTGTGTTTACCAGTGCACTGCACAGAGATAGTCCAAAGAGAACGGACGCAAGTAAGAGCCCAGCGGGCGAACAGAGGGGAGCAGTCGGAAGACGAATGAAAGTGTTTTTTCCAGTGATGACTGGTGTCGGGGACGGGCCGAAGAGCCGCGTCGGTGAGCACGGGGGATAGGCCAGCATAGGGCCGAAGGCCACACGTAGGCCGAGAGTGAGCTGTCGGTGCAGGACAGGAGAGGCACATGAGTCGTGGCAGTCTGGCCACAGACAGGGATGTATCTTTGATGTTGATGTACTATTTGAAATGCTAATGTGCTATTGCCATGTTGAGGTGTTATTGGAATGTTAAGACGGCGGTGCCAGTGAATTATTAAGGTGCTTGCTAGTAAGACATGGAGAGGAGAAGCTGAGACAGAAGTGTCTTTAGAAAGTAACTACCGGGTTCTGGACCCGAGGAAGTGTGCGTAAGGGAGAAGGCCGTTGTACGGCAGTGAATTGAATAATATAATGTATGTAATTGCGCTATTATCTGTATAATTATGTTTAATAAATGTGTGAGTCTGATGGGTTGTTCTGTTAAGTGTTAGACTTGTTCGTTCGTGATTGTTGTCTTGTTATAATCATTATTACATCTCCCAGTCTGGGATTTGTGACACTGGGGGCTCGTCCGTTGTGACACTCGTCCTGTTTACCTGTGGTCATTTTGACATTGTGTATTCGTTATATCTAGTTTTTTTCTGTTGTGCTAGGAATTCGTGCTGTTGTCTTTTGTTCGTTGAATGAATGGAAATTTCATGATGGTATAATTTATGTATACTTATGAATATGTATTGATGCATGTATTGCTATAAATATTCTCGTCACTCTTTGAGTTCAGACACCGCATGGTCACAGGTTTAAAAGTTTTTTGATTTTAACGAAAACTAAAACTTCTGTTTATATCACAGAAACTCTATCAGACATTGTGCCAAAACTTCTCTGTAGAGCCAGTGCTAATCAGACTGTTGATTTCCAAACCAAATGTTACGTGCGTGAGATTTCAATCGCCAGAATACGTGTGAAAAGCAGGACGTAACATTAGCGCGCAGTCGGGGCCACAGACTAATAAATCAACCAGACTGGAAACACAAGCTTCATGCTGTGTCGTTTTTTACGGAAGTTAATGAGATGCGGCCGTATAACCAACGTGGCCGCCGCTAGGGAAATTCCGATTCTAGTTCTATCTGCAGTAGAAATTTCTTTTTATTTGTCAAGATTGGTTGTACATGTATAAATAATGCATTAACTTGCCTATACTTTCATTTTATTGTCTACAGCTGCTTTTTTTTTTATTGTTATAAATGATGACCGTATGGACTTTTAGCGCCCACTGCATTGTAGCTATGCTGAAGCGTCGGTCGCAACCGTATACCTAATGTGGCGGATGGTTCATGACCGAGCGTACGTAGTGAGAACGCCTCGTTCATGACCTTTCGCTGTTTTGTGACGTCACACAATGGGCTCATCCAGTCTGGGTATTTTATTAGTCTGTGGTCGGGGCTGAAAAATGGTTGGCTTGACGTAAGTACCTGGGAGATAACAACAACAACAAAAATCCTGTCACGGGTACCTTTTCAATGCTTGCTGGTATTTTGTAAAGAGTATCTTGTACCAACTGCCATGCGTCAGCTCCAATGCGTGCCCTGTCATTGCCAAGACGACACGCTGTGGTCTAATGCTCAAGGACAGTACAAAAAAACAACAACGAAAAAACTTGTGGGCTGAAGAAAGAACAAAAACAAGCCATATAGATGGGGATCGAACCATTTTGATCACTTGTTTTGTAGCAGTAGCCGCGGGTTCGAACCATACCTGGATCACTTGTTTTACGTCTTTCTTTCACTACAGATTTTATATTTTAAGCACTGTACTAACTAGGCATATACATTTCTAATCGTCTCACCTTTTATCTGAATTATTTTGTTTGTGCTCTGTCTCCCCCAAACCCCCACCACCCCCCCCCCACCTAACTTCTGCTCACCTTATAAACAAGGAAGTTAAACTGAGATTGACTCCGTGGTGGGGAGTTGTCTTGACTCTTGGCGATGGGACCATTAAAATTTGGCAGTAAGGGTAGCCACACAAAGGCCACCGAATTCGGTCACCGAGCCACTAGGCGCTTTGGGTGAGAAGAATTGCACTAAATAAACGGACCGAATCTAGGTGGGCTCTGTGTGCAGTTGTTGAAATTATTTTGTGCAATTCTTCTCACCTAAAGCGCTTAGTGGCTCGGTGACCGAATTCGGTGACCTTTATGTGCCTACCCTAAGCCGGTGGTTGTGACTTGATAAGCGGGTACGTTCCGCACCACAGCAGGCGCTTCCACTACCCTTAGCTTTGATAAAGAAACGGCAATTTGATCTTGCAGTCGTGTTAGAGCCTAAATGGATCGCAGATAAGGGCCTCCTCCCTAACATGAACGCTTATATCCTGCTGTGTGCTACAAGGACAGACACAACACCACATGACTCAGGTGATAACAGGTGAGAGAAAATTCTCGAGCCAACATCATTAATGTTACATTCATAGTTCACTTTCCTCTATTTCCACTCATATTGTGTGTCGATATTAAAGTTGCTGTAGAAAGTGTATTTAGAGAGACACTAGATAGATAAATAGACCCGAACCTTGTTTAGTTGGTACGTCTGTATAATACAACTATAAGAATGCTCTGGCATAATAATGTTGAACATTTCTGCCGAGTTCAATTCTTAGTGCTGAAAATGAAGAGCATAGAATACTTTGATGTGACTATCTTAATTAAAATTACATGACCTAGCACGTTTCAGATGAGGAATGATAACTCGGGTTGGCTTTCTAAAAGCTGTCTGAAAATTGCGACTTCTGAGTTAAGATGTATTACAAAAGGTTGGAATGCTCACACGTAATATAAGTAAGACGTCATAATTTTATTTGAGAAAGTATGTGGTTTGCATTCATATCAGTGATACTATTATGGTTTGGATCGTTTTTTGAGATAGGCCAGCGATAAGATTGTTCCTGTTATTTATATATTTATTTATTTACTTATTTATTTATTTATTTACTTATCTATGCATTTTCCTATATGTAAATTGACTGTGTAGTGCAGACTTTCTGATGCCTGCTTACATTTTTTTGTTTAAAAAACAGATCTTAGAGTCTATAGCAATGCGACGTCCTTCACAAAATGCGATGTTGAAATTTTTGGCAATTCTGGGCCTGTCGCTGCTCCATGCAGAAGGTAACATACAATTTATTATCTCTGTTTACTTAATTATTAATCTACATGCCTTGTGTTCCCTCGCTTGTCACGTGGCACCAGATCCCCTGTTTCTCAGTACAAAAATATGCCACTGAGTGTCTCAGCAGTTATTGACTGGTAAATGTGCGCAGTGCCCATCATATTTTTTATTTATCAGGCTGCCAGGTGGGCAATGGACAAAATAAAAAAAAAAAAAGCAGGTGAATGTCATACATCTCTTCTCCATAAAATTAGTCTTTCGTGCCATGAACAAATAGTCGTTGTACTCGTCTTGTTAAACAGACTTCAATAAAATTAAATACACCAGGTGGCAGTATTGAAAATGCGATAGTCATTATTATTACACCTGCAGGCAATAGAGAAAGTGGAAAGAGAGTCCTAATTTGTTATTTTAAGCTGTTTACGTCTCACATACCCCAAAAGCCTGCGTCTTCAGGGAATAATTACTACGATAATCATTAAAGTAATTATTCTCTGTAGACGCAGGATTTTGGGGGTATGTTTGAAAATACACATACAAAAAAAAAAGTGTATAGGGAGTAGAAGACATTATTACATAAGCTTAGCACGCAAACATACATTGTGCGGTGTGCAATGCAAAACTAAGCCAACTCCAATCTGAGCGACGCACCGTGAAAGGTTGGGTGAAGAGTCGCTGAAGTGTAGCGTACGATGTCATAGTCGGTTGTAAAGTGGGGCATCCGGGTGTGGTGGCCGGTGATGTGAAAAGTTCAAAGGGCCGGAATGCGGAGAGCACCAGCAACTTTTGCGCCGTGGGGCGAAAATCCTCACTCGTATCTGAATGAAGTTTCGTTACGCACACACCACGAAGAAAATCCAATTGTTTAAATGTGTTTTAGACGTGTACCTTATGATAATCTTGAACGAAATAATTCTAATAAAATGTTGGCATTCATGAATGTGTACATCCCTTAAAATACTAGTGTTGTTGTTTCTTTGTGTGTGTGTTTTTTTTCGGATATTTTATTACATGCAGCACTCCCATGTTTTGTTTTCCCATAGAGTTGGTACTAGCTAGATGAGGTACCCGCCACTATCCGGGATAAACCACAGAATAACTACAATACAGAAGTACAATTCCCACTGCGTGACGTCACGAAATCTGGGTCAATGACGAATCGCGTCCGCCATTTAATTGGTTCGGTTGATACGTCGTATCCACGGACGCTGCCGCTGGCCAGCTGCTACTCAATGCTACCTAGTTAAGCCTTTGTATGCGAGGTCGGCTATCAGTGTGAACCGGCGGCTAATTCCTCATGCTGTGTACGATAGATTTTGCAAATTAGATCGAATAATATCAACATTAAAGATTTCAGAATCATAATAATAACGAAATCTCTAAAACTATAGACTATAATAGTAGACTAGCGTAGTGTAGTACTGTAGTGTAGTGATGCTGCCTGCTATGCAAGTGCAAGGTCGGCTATCTATTCTGTAGTAGATCTAGATCTAGAATCTTTTATTTATATCAAGCTGGTTATACAGATATGTATAACCAGCTTGATCTAACTAAAATTCTAGATCTACTAAAGATAGATCTCTATAATGATTCGTTCAGTTTGTTGATGCATGAACAATAAAGATTGTAAAGACAATCCACAACAATTACAAAAAGAGTTGACAGAAAAGTGATATTGGCATTGAAGAATGAAAGAGACAGTAACAACAGTGGCAAACGCAGTAACTGTAATAAAAAAAAAAAAAACAATTATCATCATCCTCACCACCGCCATCACCAACATTAACTACAACTGTATCATCATCTTCACCATCATCATCATCATCAGCTACCATCACTACCACCATCAATGACCGCAAAAACACAATACAAACACATAATTTAAAACAAAACTACAACAACAATAATGAATATAACAAAACATTGTTGTTATGAGCTCCATAATTTATTACAAGTAATAACATTAAATAATATAATTCTGGCAATACAATTCAATTTAATTTATTTCTGGGGGGGGGGGGGGGGGGGGGGCTTCACCATCCCACAAGGAAGAAAAAGAAAAGTAAGAAAGAAAAAAAAATTGTGAAAGTAAGAAAAAAGAGATTTGTAAACCACAATAAAAAATAATGATCAGTAACATAATGTGGAATACATGGCATAATATTATAATAAGCAGAACATAACAGTAATCTTCATCTGTGTCTCTCTCTCTCTCTCTCTCTCTGTGTCTCGGTCTCTCTCTCTCTCTCTCTCTCTTTCTCTCTCTCTCTCTCTCTCTCTCTCTCTCTCTCTCTCTCTCTCTCTCTCTCTCTCTCATCAACCATTATACAATTAATTATGTATACAGTTAGATATATCCCCTTTCTAGACTAATAAAATAGTAGTTATACATGTGTATAGAAATCTAGTATGCAGCAATTCATTTCGTCGTAGCCTGCGGGCCTAGATACCCTACGGCTTATCCTGTCATATCAACCTTCCTTTTAACATTCACTTTTAGCTGCAGATCTAGTTAAGAAAATGAATTGGCAATATTAGAGAACCGTCCCAACGGACTGTCACTACACACAACAACACAGTAGTCAGTAAACGTGTGTACTGTGACTACTGTGAGTGCAGTGTAGTTTGTTTCGGGACGCTTCTCATACTCATTGTCATTGAGTGACTCATTCTCTTCTATCTATCCACTATTATATCTGAGTCTGGGTTTGGGATCGGTGGGGACAGTTGATCTTACCTTTCTTTTTCTTTGTTGGAATCTGGAAATCTGTGAAAACTCATCGGCTTCTGTGTGCGGGGGTCGATTGATTTCGAAGTGTTGTTTGAACAATTTATCGCACAACAATACATTGCACCTGCTGTTGACTTGCCTGTAGACGCCATGTTTACTGTTTACTGTTGTTAACGAGCCAAAAAAATGGCGGCCCGAGCATCGGCGGAACCAACCGAAGTGCCCGATTGTACTTCTGTATTGTAGTTATTCAGTGGGATAAACCTGTGAACCCACCGTTCTGTCTCTCTCCCTCTCTCACTCTCTCTATCTCTCTCTCTCTCGTTCTCTCTCTCTCTCTCTTTGTCTCTCACTCTCTCTCTCTCTCTCTCTCTCTCTCGATCTCCCTCTCTCTCTCTCTCTGCTCTAGAAAGCTTCCCATATTCTATAGAGAGCACAAAGCACCCATTTCTGTCCAGTGCTATGGACTTACTACAGGGAGACAAAACAAAGATTATTACAAAAGTAATTTTACATTTTTTACAGCTTTTTATTTAAAAATACCTGTCATTTGAATCAACACAATCAGTTGATACAAAAGCGATTAGGCTGGATTAGTTGTCACTTAAAAACATAAATTTTATAATTTTTGAAACTGTTATTTGGGCTGTGGCATTGAGAAAAAAAAGGGGCCAAAATTGCACCACAATGAATTACTCCCGCCACTTTTAAATTTTTTTTGTTTTTTTTGATAATAAGCTTTGCATACAAAAACCGTGCTCTTCGTTGTGTGAAGGTATAATATAATCATGTTCAGTCAGTCGCATCATTTATTGTGAAAAAAAAAATGTGCACCATTTGAAATGACAATTTTGGTAATTAATGATTGTGACTGAAATCTGTATCAAAACTGATATACAAAGAGTCCAGATTTTTCCCTTGGGGGTGCTTAACTGAATTACAAGCTACATCTCTAGTCTCACTGCCTGCCCTATTTGGCGTTTTGTGGGATGTGGGGCCCCCATCAGTGCATCAGGCTTCTCCATCGCTTTCTCCAGTCCCAACCATGGGCATTATAGTCTTCGTAGTTGCGCAGATCAGTCTTGGTAGTTTCTTGTGATGTCCAACTTTTGTAGTTTATACGAATGGACTTTTTAACATTATTATGAACATGTTAGGCTAACCCAAGGGCGAGGTTAAGTCACATTTTGCTTAAAATAAAACTACCAATATCAGAGGAAACTAGATAAAATGGTCTGTTCATTTATGGTAACATCATCCCTCTATAGTCAACCAGCGCAGAGAAAGTTTGATTTGAAAGTTGGTCACACCAATGCAAGAACACTGTTAAGTCTAGAGTCAGGTTTTTTGGTTTTGTTTAGGTTGTCTTTTTTTGGGGTTGTTTTTTTTTTGCCTTTTCCGAAATCACTCAAATGTGACTTAAGCCTGGTCTTGAACTAACCTCTTCATCTTTCTCTCCCCACAGATGGCATTGCCCAAACATGTCCACCTGCTGAGATTGGACTACCTTATGCAGTATCGGCTCCATACTACGGAGTCCCTGTGCATTGGGACGTGTTGAGAAACACCTCCGTTGTTGACCAGATGAAATGTTTTGTAGAGACAGGCTGTACTTTCAACAATGGACCCCTCGGTAATTTGACAATAACTGTGGATTTAACTCGTAATGTTACCAGTCTCACATTTACAACAGTTGAGATCAAGTACACTGCAGCATTCGGTGAGGTACTGTTCAGGGACTTGGGGGTTTACAGTTTCTCATACGGATGTTCTTCACTGGAAGCATTTGGTAAGTTTGTTTGTTGATTTAATTATACTGTCTTACTATAATGTGTACTAAGAGCAATATTTGCTTCGGTACTTTATTTCCCGGTCGATTTTGAAAGGGGCTAGCCGACTAGAGTTAGAACCTATTGCATTGTAATGAAATGCATTTTTCTGAGCCTCCGTAGAATTCTTTACTTAAATGGTAACTGTCTTAAGCTGTGTTTCCATGGTTACAGAAACGGAACGACAACGGAAACGTCAAAAACCCTTCGAAATAGAAAGAAGGTTTCCATGTGTACGGAAAAAGCCGCATCAGTTACATTTGGGTAGATGAATACGCTGAGGGTATGATTTCCTTGAGGCATGGTAGTCACTGGAAGAGTATATTGACAGAAAGCTCTTTCTTTTTACTTCTTGATGGTTTTTTGCCGTTTCCGTACACATGAAAACATATCTTTACAATGGCATACGTTTCAACACCGTTAATTTGGATATCTTCCCTGTATCCACAGCACCGCCTTTTTTTGTCCCTCAGTGTCGCTTAACCAGACGTGACACTGAAATAGACTTTGAATGTGGCACCAGACTATATCCTGAGGGAAGGTGCATCCTTATGAGGCCTTCACTAAATCAGGTAAGTTGTAAAGACGGCCCCGACAAATGGTAGCCAGCTGCTGACAAATGATAATTCATAAGCTTTCTTTCTAATGTCTGATTTTTTCAAATATTTCTGACACAGTCTATTCTACCAAACACTTCCAGCTGTTCAAATACATTGTCATATAAATTGAAAAGTGAAAACATTACAAATTATTACGTAATATTGTTTTAATTTCTGACGTTTAACGTTTTTTTCTCAGCAACCATAAACATGTTATGTGGACAAAATGGAGAATTAAATGATGTTCGATTTACTAATCACTATAGTTGTCGTCGTTAATGTTGTTATCTTTATAATTTCAGTGGGCTCCAACCTTAAACAAAACAACAAGCATTGTAGATAGAAATGATTACTACGAAACGTTCTGTCAATATACTCTCCCAGTGACTAGCGTGCCTGAAGGAAATCACATGCTCAGTGTATTCATCTACCCAAATGTAACTGATGGGATATTAAAAGGAAGGCAAAGCAGCCCATTACTGCTGACAATCTGTAAGCATTTTTATATTATGACGTTGTCTTTAAATTTTAAATTAAGAAAAAAAAAAACGCTTTTATTACACTGGAACAGTTCTGTGGAATCACGACATAACAGTGCAGTGATCTTAAATTCATAAATCGTTTTAAACTTAAAGTTATCTTTCTCGCTTTAAGCCTCAAAGCTGTTGATGAGCAAAGACCAAAGTCAGGAATCCCACGCACCATACCCCTTCGTGATAATGCCCCCCCCCCCACCTCCCTCCTCCAGTAAGCAAGGGCTACCACGCCGTGCTTTGAAGAGCAGGGAATCGAAGTGTTGCCTCAACTAGCCTACAGCCCAGACTTAGCACCCTGTGACTTCTGGTTGTTTCCTACACTGAAAGATAAGCTCGCAGGAAGGAAATTTGAACATAATTATACAAGACCTCGAAAAAGCTGTCAGTTCAGAGCTGCACACCATACCAGAGTCTGACTGCCCTTGTTCCCTGCAGGACTGGCTGACAAGACTGGGTCGTTGCATACAAAACAGAGGAGAATATTTTGAGGGACTCTGAAAATTTCAGATTCATACGATTAAAAATTTTGGAATTATTACACAGCCTGCAAATCTGTTTGAACCGCCCTCGTATACAGCACAATTCCCTCTAGTCGCTTGTAATAACTTTTTGGGGCCACAGATAAATTATAGATAGCTCATTTTGATAGCAATGAAAATTTAGCTCATTTGATTGGTTAAACACTGTAGACGGGCCAGTGACAGCTCACTTATTTATTTATTTAATAACAACTCTAATTCAGTTTGCATCAAATATTCCCAGCTGATCCATTGGCGCAGTTGGAGCCTAGTTGTTACACACCGTATACCACGGGCTTTGCACACTGTTTGTGTTTTGTACCACCGGACCTGTACCCCCCAGCAACGGCGGCCTGGTATGACGCTTCTGACCAGGCAGTAGAACAATACATGACAACGACTTCCGGACCAAACGTCACGCTGACAGTATCTTACAATCGTTATGGTTTGTTGCACTTTTTAAATATTGAACTACTTTACTGTATGTAACAGCTGAGGTTGTTCTAGCACGTTATGGTAGGGGGGAGTTAGTTGATCTAACTACAACCCTTTAGAAAACGAAACTATTACAGCTGTAGAATAAATAAACACGAGATCCGACGATAGATTAAATAACACTAAAGTTTAATAACTCAATACTGAACAATGAATACTAGGAAGGTACCAACGAACAAGTAAATATCCTACGCCACAGAGAGGAAAACTCACTTACTCACCGACCAACCACTCACACAGGTCCATATATATAAACATTTCTACAGAAAGTTCCCGAAATAAACGTTACCTTTGCCCTCGCACAAACTAACCAATCACGTATCAATACGATATCAGGTTACATCACTCAAGGCCAAATCTGGCGTAAACATCCTTATCCACAATGTTATCGAATGTTCGGGAACATACTAATATTTACTGAACGAGTCAAAACACCTGACAACAAGCGGGCGAGGAAAAAACTACTCACTAGGAAAAGAAGGTCAGGTCACGGAGTACAGTACACTCTGGCGGTTGTCAACAATAAAATGAAAACAGAAATGAACACATGCTCACCAGTGTAACAAGAAAACGGGGGAGGGCAAGGGATAGCTTGCAGATGCTACACAACTCCCCAATTTAAGTTGAATATTTTTCAACTCCAAAACATTATTCAGCGTCTGCAATATCTTGAAATAACAATCTTACAGCACTCCCAATCTCACAAAGGTAGTTGCTAATTCTATTACAATTATTAACAATTTCAGTGCCTTCCCAAATTTCATCGCAAATACAATACAATGCAATATCCTTTGCATCACTAATACAATGACTAATACAGTATCATCATTGTGACAAACCAACGGTTAACAGTAGGCCTACTAGTCAAAATAGTACAATGCCACCACTGTGGTGAAACAATGGTCAATGATATTATTACAAATCATATATGGTGAAACGATGGCCCATCGTTTACACAATGCTTCGTGCATGAACCATAGCATATAACTTGTTGTACATAACATGGTTATCTCCAAAATGTATAACTCATACGTACAATTGCAAAATACTAATACATATCGTCCACTGATCAGGGTCTATCTTCATCATATTAGGTCAAAACAAGCTACAACAATGCAATATAACACAAACACTGCTTGCTCGCAGTCCCCATTTGGGTTACATTTTCCAAAAATTACACCAAGTTCCATTGGTAACAAATATAACATAGCACAAAATCAAAATGTGACTAACACATCATGACTATCAGCCATCAATTCAATATTCAGTCACAGATGAATTATGTCCCCAATTACAGTACAATACTGCCGTCCTAGAAATTCATCTAGTAGGCAAAAGTATGGGTTACAATGCATTTCACTGATAGTGTACTACTTTAAAATACCCTGCTCAGGAAATCGGCACAGACATTTTCTCTGCCTTTTACGTAGTGAATCCTGAATCGATAAGACTGTAAAAATAAACTCCATCGTAATAACTTTGGACTATCAAATTTGGCAGAGTTCCAAAACTCTAATGACCGATGGTCAGTTTGGAGCACAAACTCCTTTCCATACAAATACAAAGTAAACTTCTTTACCGCCCAAACGATAGCTAGGCATTCTCGCTCTGAGACTGAATGTTTCGTCTCACGAGGCAATAGCTTACGACTGGCATATGCCACAGGATATAACTTTCCCTCATATTCCTGCATAAGAGTAGCACCCAACCCGCGATCTGATGCATCAGTTGCTAAGACAAATTCTTTTAAAAAATCTGGCAAACATAACACGGGTTTGGAAACAATGGCATTCTTCAGAGAAGTGTACGCTTTCTCCTGCACTTCTTCCCACTGAACTACATTGGGCTGACCCTTTCTAAGCAAATCAGACAGTGGTGCTGCAATCGCTGCAAAGTTAGGTACAAATTCTTGGTAATATCCCACCAGTCCTAAAAATGCTTTCACTTCCTTTTTAGTGGTGGGTCTGGGTGCATCCCGCACCTTACACACATTTTCTTCTAACAAGCCAATCATACCCTTTCCCACTGAGTGTCCAACAAAGTCCACTTCAGACGTTCCAATCAGGCACTTGGATGGTCTTGCAGTTAATCCAGCTTGGTCCATCCTCTGCAGCAAGTCCTTGAGAGTCTTCACATGCTCGTCGAATGTCTCTGTATGAATCAGCAGGTCGTCCACATATGCTGTCACATTGTTCATTCCACGGATCAATGGCTTTACGATCCTGTTCAGCGTGGCTCCTGAGTTCATCATCCCAAAAGGCATCCGAGTGAATTCATAGTGTTCGCCCATGGTGACGAACGCCGTCTTGGGAATGTCTTGCTCTCGAACTTTCACTTGCCAGTATCCCTTGCTCAGGTCAATCCGAGAGAATAATTTTCCTCTCGATAGACTCTGAAACACTTCCGATGGCGCTGCTGTCGGATGAGGGTCGAATACTGTGATCTTGTTTAACCTCCTGTAGTCGATGCAGACTCGGTTGGATCCGTCCTTCTTCTTGACGACAACAACAGGTGAAGTATAAGCTGATGAGCTCCTTCGAATGATGCCCAGCCGTTCCATGGTGCTAAGCTCCTCCTTCAACTGTTCAAGGAGTCGCGCATAGCGTAGGGCACCGGGTATGGTCGTTGACAAACTGGTACTTCTGTCGTAAGGTCGATGCGATGTTCACCCAACTGGCAGCATCCAGGGAGATTGGTGAAGACGTGTTGGTAATCCTTCACCACATCGCAGAGTTCTTGACGTTGTTCCGACGTCAGTTGCGTTCCATACTGGACATCTCTGTAGCCTTCCTTCTGGTCCCAGCTTCCTAGGTCGGCAAGGTCTTCCGTCGTTCCACCGTTGTCGCCTTCCAGGTCGCAGTCCTCGATGACTGTCATGCCAGCTGACTCCACGGGTTAACTCTTGTCTATCAGGTCGTCCTCTGCCAGTACAGTCTCAGCACTATCACCACCGCCGTCCTTTATGGCGTTGACATGTTCAGGCGTGGTATCTCTCCTACTGTTGTCCATCCCACACATCTCGGTCACAACAGGTCTCGGTACAATTGCCACTGCTGCTGCTTTTGACGTCCTTGGAATGTATCTCTTGAGGAGGTTGGCGTGCAAGGTCTTTTCTTTTGCACCCATCTTGACTCTATAGTCGTTGACACCGACAACTGAGACTACCTTATATGGTCCCTTCCATTGGACTAGGAGCTTGTTAGTATTCGTCGGCAGTAACACCAACACTTCATCTCCGGGGCGGAACTTCCTCTCTCTCGCCTTCCGGTCGTAGTAGGTCTTCTGTCTACCTTGAGCCTTGGAGAGTTCTTCCGTCGCTAGCTTCCATGTGTCCTCCAGCCTCTCACGTAGTTCCATGACGTACTGGTAACTGGTCTTAGTTTCCGGCTCCTCTACCTCCTTGGTCCATAGTTGACGTAAGATGTGCATCGGTCTTCTCACAGTTCTCCCATACAGCAACTCGAATGGGGCAAACTTGGTCGACTCTTGAGGAACTTCACGATATGCGAAGAGCAGCGGGTTGATGTATCTGTGCCACTGCTTGGGTTGCTCTGCGCACAGTCGTCTCAATGTTTTGTTCAGCGTGCCGTTGAATCGCTCCACCAACCCGTTGCACATAGGGTGGTAGACTGTAGTGGTCGACTGTCGAATTCCCAGTAGTCTATTCGTTTCCTTCATGACATCTGACATAAACTGGGTCCCTTGGTCGGACAAGATCTCTTCGGGCACACCCAAACGGCTGTAGATGTTCACTAAGGCTTCTGCTACCGTTTCTGCGTCGATCTTCTTCAAGGGTGTGGCTTCAGGGTAGCGAGTAGCGTAGTCTATGTATACCAGGATATACCGATGTCCACCTTCACTTAAGGGGTCGATAGGTCCTACTAAGTCCACGGCCACTCTCCTAAACGGTACGTCCACTACTGGCATACTCTGCAGGTGCACCTTTGGTGTCGCTCCTTTGTTCACTGTCCTCTGGCATATGTCGCATGAGCGGCAGTATCTCGCGACGTCACCTTCGATTCCAGGCCAATAAAAATTGCTCATCACCCTGTCCTTTGTCTTCTTCACGCCGAGATGTCCTCCGACGATAGAATCATGGGCAACGCTCAGTACATACTCCCTCAGTTTCTCGGGTAGTACCACTTGTCTTGTAATCGTAGCCTGTCTTATGTCCCTATAAATCCGGTATAGTACACCTCCGTGTCTCTCGAAGTGTACGGACTTGTTGCCTCTGTTAGTCGGAATTTTCTTCAGCCCCAACTTCTTGAGGTCTTCATCTTCTTCCTGGAGTCGGATGAGTTCCTTCCTATCCACTCCCGCGTGCCGTTCTGCCCTCGGCACCCTCAGCGACGTAGACTGGTCCTTCCTCTTCTCCTGGGCCCTCGTGGTCACCGCTCCTACCACCACCTCAGTATCAGGGTCGTACTGGTCCTTCGCTCCGTCCACGTTCCCGACTACTAGGTCGCAGATGGTCTCCGGGAGACACAGTGCCGTCACTCTGCCCGTCAGGTAAGGCGTTCTCACGTCGATAATGGCTTCCTCCGCCGCTAGCAAGGAGTTATCGATCCTCGCGATAAGTTTCTTCCCACCGGTGAGCTGTCCGTCGTCCACCAGTGATCGCCGCACCACTACACCTTCACAGCCGGTATCTCTTAGGACGTCTATTGCTCGATTTCCAATCAAGCCCTTCATCACTGGTAACTTCAGCTTCTCCACGGTCCTTCCGTCACTGCATCCTCCGCACGTAACAGGCACCGCTAACTGGAGCTTCCCGTCCTTCATTACCGCTTGAACGTTGATGCTGGTGTCAGCCGTCGTCACATCTTGTCTTGACGACTCGTCCGCCGCTATAACTACGGCCGCCGCCGCCTTGTTCGGCTTGCCTCGCCCCGTATCCTTCTGGGCTGGACACATTCTCCGAACGTGGCCTGGCTTTCCACAAAGGTAACATTTCAACTCACCTTTGTCGTTTATCTTGGTACGACACTCCGTCGCCTTATGTCCCGGCCTCTGGCACCTATGGCAGACCTGTAGACTTCTGTCTCCGTTGGGCCTCTGTCGCACTGGCCGGCTCTGCAGTCTGGCGCTCCCGCTGAGTGTCCGGTTCCTCGCTACCAGGAACGCCTCCGCTGAGTCTGCGACATCCTGTAGCGTCTTTGGCTTCCTCTCCCTCACATGGGTCGCAAGGTCTGGTGGGCAAGCATCCATAAACTGCTCTCTAACGAACAGGTCCCTCACTCCTTCGTAGGTCTCCTCCGTCTTTGATAGCTTTATCCACCTCTCTAGGTAAGTCTTGATCCTAGTTAGAAACATCCCGACATCTTCTCCATCTTCAGGCTTACCTTGTCTGAACATGAGTCTGTAACCGTCCTCTGACAGGTTATACCTCTTCTGCAAAGCTTCCTTGACTTTGTCGTAGTCCTTGGCCTCATCAATCGGCAATCGACAGAAGCACTCCAGAGCTCTCCCAGTCAGCAGGGCAGACAGTGATGTCGTCCAGGTGGATCTGGGCCAGTCCGCTGTCCCGGCAAACCTCTCAAAACGAAGTAACCAGCTATCAAGGTCGTCCTTCCCATCCTGAAATGCAGGTAGCTTGGGTCTCTTGGAACTGGCGTGGTCGCTGGTCCCCTGCGTCGACTCGCCTCCACCCTGATGGCGGATCCTCTCCATCTCCAGCTCGTGTTGTCGTTGAGCCTCCTTCTCTTGAGCCTCTATCTTCAGTTGCTCCATGCGATCTTGCCTCTCTCTTTCCATCTTCAGTTGCTCCATGCGCTCTTGCCTCTCTCTTTCCTCCCTTAGGCCTTCACGGATGTAATCCTGTCTCTCCTTCCCAGTGAGCTCCAAGGCGTCTGCTTCCTGGCTAAGCCTTCCAATAGCCTCTGACATGTTGTAGATAGCTTGTCGATGATATTCCTACAATAAACTATGTAAATAAATCTAATAATTTTGATCGGGTCTGTTCGAATCTGGTCGGATCCCGGACGAGCCCCCAATATGTAACAGCTTAGGTTGTTCTAGCACGTTATAGTAGGGGGGAGTTAGTTGATCTAACTACAACCCTTTAGAAAACGAAACTATTACAGCTGTAGAATAAATAAACACGAGATCCGACGATAGATTAAATAACACTAAAGTTTAATAACTCAATACTGAACAATGAATACTAGGAAGGTACCAACGAACAAGTAAATATCCTACGCCACAGAGAGGAAAACTCACTTACTCACCGACCAACCACTCACACAGGTCCATATATATAAACATTTCTACAGAAAGTTCCCGAAATAATCGTTACCTTTGCCCTCGCACAAACTAACCAATCACGTATCAATACGATATCAGGTTACATCACTAAAGGCCAAATCTGGCGTAAACATCCTTATCCACAATGTTATCGAATGTTCGGGAACATACTAATATTTACTGAACGAGTCAAAACACCTGACAACAAGCGGGCGAGGAAAAAACTACTCACTAGGAAAAGAAGGTCAGGTCACGGAGTACAGTACACTCTGGCGGTTGTCAACAATAAAATGAAAACAGAAATGAACACATGCTCACCAGTGTAACAAGAAAACGGGGGAGGGCAAGGGATAGCTTGCAGATGCTACACTGTATTTATGCAGTACTCTATTCATCTAAGCACGGAGAACATCTTTTTATAAAATGGGCAGAGTCAAAGTCAATTTTTTAGAAAACTGTCTATTGAATTTATTTGAAATTTCGCGTGGGTCTACATTTCATACCAATCTAATGGAAATGATTTTTCATTTGTCGGGCAGTAGTCTGACTTTGAGATCACTTCTTTGTGACTGTGAGGTTAAAAAAAATCATTGGAGAATCTAGATATTATAAGCCCATTTCTACAGTACTAAACTGTGCCTATCACTAAAGTGTGCTGAAGGTAATTATGTGTACTTTAGTACGTAGAGTATTGTGCCGTAATGATGTCATTTACCCGTTCAAGGTGAAACACCAAAGGGTGCAATCTCGAAATTCACTCAGTCATCATGGTTGAGCGATACCTACAAACATTATTTTTTTGTGTGTGCCACCCTTGAGAGTAAAAACTGTGCTGCTTGAAATCGGTGTGGTATACCCTGGTGGAGTGTCTCGAGAAAGAGAAATACGTAACTGCTTTTCTCGAAAAAAGTATGTATTGGTGAGTCAGAAAAGTACCATAATACAAATTCAAAAAATGAACACGTGGCGCTAGAAGAGTTAAAATCTTCCCCTTTCATAATAATAATCATATAATAATGGAGCTTGGGCCCAACTTTGTTCCCGCAAAGGCTTTTTTACAACGCAACGTAGGGAAATGAAACTTGGCACATGTATGTAAAATTTATTAAGCCTGTACGTGTCGAGCTCATTTTTTCCCGAAACTCTTTACTTTTCCCAGAAATTCAGTTATAATTATCAGTTATCAATTCATGATTGCGAATACGACGTGATAATGTACTTCCGTCAATTTCGTCATTTCCGCCTCTTACCGGAAATGTAAACTAGAGTTCACGATCCAGCCACGCCAAGAAAACTTTGATAGTGATACCGAGTATAGTGTTATACAGATGAGGTGAGTGCCATTCATATTATACCAAGAAAACTGTGCGTAAATATTTAGATCATTTTTTACGAACACATGGGCCCATGAAAAATGCTTGGTGCGCACTACTGTGCACTGTGTACTACTGTAATACTATCCTATCTAGATCTATCTATTGATCGCCGATTTTATGTCGATGACCCAAAGTGTCTCGACATCAATGTCTTTGTGCTGATTCCTTTCGGTCTGGAGTGGTGAGCTTTGTTTTTTACCATTCGAAGAATGGGGCAGTTACTAGTAACAATAATTTTTGCTGTGTTTCTGGGCAGAGATCACTCCAACATACAAGTGTCGAGCCAGATCTTCACGTGGTGAACAAAACGGATGGAATTTCTTCCAGGCGCAGTTCAACTGTAATTACCATAATATTACTGACTTTAATCTCTCTCTCTCTCTCGCTCTCTCTCTCTCTCTCTCTCTCTCTTTTTTTTTTTTTCTTTTGAAACATCCCTGTTAACAGTCACAGAGCATGTGTGCACACAACATCAACTGTTGTACTCAGACTTTCCGTGTTGTTTCTGGACCATACAAAACTGAGTCAAGGGGTAGAGAACACACGAAAAGGCTGAAAAAAAAGAAAATAATAATAATATGATAATTATTATGTATTAGTTGTACATTGATGTATGGTCAACATAAACACTACTCGGTTTCCGTGATTATTTACATCCATTATGGCCTCAAAATAAAAAGGTGGGCTTTAATTTTAGCCAGCTGATAATTGCATACAGTTGCAAGGAGCAGGCGGAAGTTTTGAATTATCTATTGACAAATGAATTATTTTAACTGTTGAAAAGAGGAGCCGCTGTATTTTAAACATCTGAAAAAAGATTGTGCCATACTGCCTTGAATGTAACTCGAAATGTAATAAGTGCTTTTCGGTTTATTTACTCACAGATTTAAAATCAGAAATACTTGTTCTTGTTTGTTCCAACTCCTCGTTTTGCACCTGAGAAATTCGACGTTAAACGCTGCGGCTTTAGCATTATGGTAAGGAATAGAATACATTGGAACTGTGAAAGAGCTTGATAAGTGCCACAACACATTTTAAACAAGCGTGCCAGAGTTTGCAAGTGTTGTACCTCTTCAGCATACTAAAAGATTTCCAGTTTTCAGAACATGGAGATAGAACAAACAAGAATTGGATGTGACCTTTGCCAACCATTCTGATATAAAATGGTCTGTTTTTGTCTCAATTGTAGTACCTCCTAAGGAATATGACATCGTCGTGAACGACACAACTCCTGTGAAATCAGTCGTGGAACCTGGTAGTAAGGTTGAAATTACCTGTGGTGTGTCAGGAAACCATTCTGATGCCGCATTGACCTTGGTCAGTGGGTTTGACCAGGCAAAGCAGCTTCAGACACCTGGAAATAAGACGGGCATATCAATAGCAGGAGCACAGTGCGAAAACTCTGGGAGGTATATTTGCCCTCAGGAGGACTTCAGCATGATCAGCCCAGACTTGTATGTGGATATTTTCGTGGAATGTAAGTACATTATTCTGTGAACAGCAAACTTTATTTGAAACTTGCATGACGCCCACTGACGCCTTGTGAGAGAGATAGCTGATACAAAGTATACAGGGCCGGATTTAGACCTTGGGAAGCCCTGAGCACTTCAGGTTCAGTGAGCCCTTCATATACAGACATTTCAATACTCGGCAAATCAGGAAATTCATACATCCAAGTCCACTTATTACATGCAAACGGAACTGACAAGTTGCACATATATGAAACAGTCAATATGAATAAGGTTAAATTGGTCAAAGGTCACAATGCAAACATAATCATATATCTGACAAATTTAGGTATGTGTTCAGGTAAGACATAATCATTACAAAGAACATAGCTATGCTGCAATGTAGTTTCCATAGATCTATCAAATTGGCGGAATCGACGATTTACTTACACAACAAAATTAAACCCACTATGATATTTTTCTTTAAAGAGAAGAGGACAATTGTCCCTTTGCCCCCCCCCCCCCCGTCCCACCATAAATCCGGCCCTGAAGGTATAGAGCACAGTTAAAAGAAAGTCGGACATCATTTATACCAGAAGAAAAAAATGCCATCAAATGAGATAGTGCGACAATTACAACTTAAGTGTAAATTTTAATTTAAACACCACAGACAGTTGATATTAATGTTTATTAAAGCAGCATAGTTAGACTGCAGCTGAAATTGAAAGCATGCCACTTTTTTTCTGTTGTATGAATTTAACATGATGTCTTTCATGAGATCAACAATGAATCCCAGGCCTTTTACTAGTCAAAGGTATAGAACAATCTCTCGTCAAAGTTGAAGATTTTTTTTTTTTTTTAATGGAATAATTATTTTTAGTCCTTGATCATTTACCCAGGATTAATATTCCACTAATTCATTACTTTGTATTGGATATCAAACATTTTACTCATAACAAAATTAATGAATGAATGCCATTAATATTTGAAAAAAATATATATAACAGATTATACAGCTGGGTTTGCAGGTATACGGAAACGGAGATGGCAAAAATCTGTTCAAGTAGTGAAATAGAAAGGATTCCTTTATGTGTAGGGAAACGCTATATCCGTGCACATGGAAACACTCTTTCTTTTTATTACCTGCTGGATTTTTGCCGTTTGCGTTGCCGTTTGCGTTTCTGTACTCATGAAAACACGGCTTTGCACTGTTAAATCCTCATCCAGTTTGATTTCAAAATAGTCCATTTCAATACAGGTCCAATGACAGCCCCACCCAAGGCATCAACAAGTGGAGAGGATGTCCTAACAGTCACTTCAACATATGATGATGGGCGTTATGTGATTATGAAACTTTTAGGCTATCCAGATCCAGATGTGACCGTGGATAAAGAGATTGAGGAAGGGAATTATGTCCCACTGAAAAAGGGAGAGTACACGAATAAATCTGATAGAGCCGAACTTCCTCCACCTGCCGTGGTCGTCACGATTCAACTGTTAGATAACCATGACGAAGGCACTGGCCGCTATGCGGTCACATTGGACAATAGGAGAGGTCCACCTTATATACAGAAATTCGACATCAAATTATCGAACAAATCAGGTATAGCTGGATTAATATTAACTGTACATGTTAATGGGGAGCACTCCAGAGCAGTCTTAACGCATGAGTACACAGTGCAGTTGTTCAGGGACCCCAAGACTTTATGGGGTCCCATGCATGCACATTTACATTGGTTTTTGAAACAGGGAAAAAAAAACATATTTGCTTTGTCCACGGGCCCATGATTTATGTTAAAACAGCACTGAAGCCCTCTTGCAATTTTCTTCCGCGCATCAGCGAGATTCAGCTTTTGAAAATGTAAAATCTTAGTTTCTTTATCCAGCTCCACTGTTTGTCAGTCATAGTGGAAAAGGGTATTATGGCGTTTCATAACATCAGTGCGTCGGTTTTACTGGTCAAAGCACAAGCACTGAAAAGTGTGGGTTGAAAGTTAGAAAGTTTAGCTTTCAGGTAGTCAGACAGTCGTGACCCTGGCAGCACTAAAAGATTGAATGGAGGGCATCTTGCACTACTTTTAGTCTCAGCTACGCATCCCCAGAAAGCATGACGTTTATGTGTATTTCTTAACAAATATTTTAGAAATGTCCCATTTCAACGTAAATTTTACATTTAGTCATTAGTGAACCGTGCCACAGCACAAATTCGACTGCATTTATTATAATGATAGTTCCAAAGACAAAAAAACAAAATGTGAAAGTCTCAAACTCAAAGAAACAATGGCTGCTATTCTGTAAGTGCATGGTTTAGTTATCATGATATCAATATTCTTATTGTTAGTTACGAAAGCAACTTTTGGTATGACAGACTTATGTCTGTGAACATAGTTATCAGGGGACAAGAAGAATGCCCATTCTGGAGTTTTTGTTTTAAATGATTACAGTTTTCAACCAAAGATGACCAAGGAGTGGAAAACCTTGAAATACCTAGATTTCACGCGATTATACCCCTTTTTGGTGTTTCTATTAAGTGTGAAATGCCCATAAGAATATTTTCATAATTGTTAAGTTCAAGTTGTTTCACAGTATTTTCTATGGAGATTTGTTGTTTCCCATCTATATGACAAAGAGCAGCACTACCGTACTTCCAACCATAGGTGAGATCCAGCATTTGCTTTTGGCGTCCACAAAACTGAGCATTTTACAGCAATAAACTGTCTTTAAACGTTAATCTATTCCTTGATCCTGTCACTTCTCAAGTGTCATTTGTGTTTGGTGTGAAATTCTTCTGCAGGGGTGATGATATTTTTTTTTTAAATGGTTCTGCCCTCCTCCCTCCTTGTTTTTTTTAGTTAGTGACTATCACCACGGTCGCTCCTGTTTAACCACTTTACATGTCTGACCAATCACATTATGATATGTCTTTGATTCCAAATCTCATCGATAAGGTCTAAATGTCTCCGCATTTTATTAATAATAATGCGACATCAATTTTATCTTTTTAAATTATTATTATTATCTATTTCTCAGTCTGTAATTTACAAAAACCAGAGGGGGAATGGTATGACTGTAATAACCGGTACTGTTAGACAATATTTGTGTCTGCTTCCAGCCCGTTGAATCCTAACTGTTCCATCTAAAACGCTCTGCTGCCGAGATGGAGGGATCCTATGGTGGTCAGATCTATTCTCATCGTATATTTTAATTGCTGGGATTAACCAGAATAAATAGAGACGTTACAGCCCAAGTTCAGTGAAGAGAACGAGTGTTTTACAGGTGGTTCCCGAGGGATAGAAACAATTGAGCAGAAAGCACTATTTGTGGGTCCGAAGAAGTGGTCGACAAGACTTCACTAAATCACTAAATCTCTTATGCCGTTTACTCTGTTAGAATTACTTCTCTGTAGACGACTGGTTCATAATTATGCCTCTAATTTGATAGAAGGAATCATTTGTGTATGCAGGGTCTCTCAGTGAAGTCTCATGAATCCATTGTGAAGGTGTATATTAATAACTGCATGCAAGCCAGTGCTAAATCTGACCTTGTCTTCTCATCACCAACAGGAGAAGAGATGCATTTCCTTATTTCCGGCATTGCAGTTGGCTGTGCTATTGCTGCCATCATCGTTACTATTTTCCTGGTTTGCTGGTATCGACGAAGGAAACAGAGGAAACAAAAAGAAACTGAGGAAAGAAATTTGGCCTACAGTACTCTAAACGACGCGTACAAAGATGATTATGGCACAGAATCTGCAAAGGGAAATGGTGAGAGTAGAGAACATGTAATATCTAATATGAAATGAGTGTCCTAAAATCGTGGGACATTCATTGCAATACTGCCGAGATTACAGGCCTCTCTGCTGAGCTGATATTATCGTCATTTAGATTGAATATTATGTTACGTTCGTCATTTCTTGGCTTATATTAGCGTACAGCAGATAGACTGAAGTTACTGAGGATTGCTGACGTTTTTTTTTTTAAACTGGCACCGGTGATAACTTTACCTTCTGGGTAGTATGTTCCCAAAATATTGGTGAAAAATATAGGTAATTGTCATCATTCAAGTGAATACAGACTGAATTTTGTCTCTATCTAAAGGTAATAATAATATAATGATGTAGATGAGTAACATTAATGAGGATAAAAAGGCATGAATGTCCTTATCAAGATACACGTTTTCTGTCATACATGTACCTAAATATCATTACATAAAACTTTCTACATGGGTTTTAAACATCCTAGCAAGGAATAAACATCAGATCCATCATTCTGAACACAACAGGTAGGTTTTTAACCAAATTCTTCTTCAGATAGACCACTCTGTTTTCTTAACTCTAACTCGCTGGTACCAGTATTTCCATACACTGTTTCTATGCATCTATAGGCAAACCCCCTGCAGTACCAAGTCGAGATGGACGCCCTCCCGTGCAGGATTTTTCTCCCCAGAGGGCACCACAAAGCCAATCAGACCGACGAGCATCTGTACCAGAGGTCAATACTCACAAAACCCACGCCAGACTTCAGCCATCAAGTGATGTTCCCAGCTCTGGACCCCGACCATCAGCTCCAGCAGTTGAAACGTCCACCCCAACGACCTGGCGTCCTTCCTTGCCTCACAATCTTGATGAAGGTAATCCTGGTGTCGATACCCTGGTGGACAATTATATCACACCTGTGGCCGCCAAGCCCACGCCGCTGTACAGTACGAGTATCCAGGAGGCGGAGGCTGCAAAGGACGGTTCATACGTACCATTTGACCCCGAAACGAACCATATCGGCGAGGAGAATGGATACATAACACCAATTTACCACCGTCAGAGCGACATTAGCAGTCTTTACCCACGTGTTAACCCAGATGACGTCGGATATTATGGATACTACAACAACGTGAAGACCGATGACCATCATGATGATGAAAATGACAAAAATATCAATGACGATAATTGATGACGACAAATCTGACTTCCAATGGTTCTCTGTGCGCAGACATATTTCTTTGGACATATAATCTCTGGTTTAAGTCCTGTTACATGAGAGATACCTAATAGGCAGTTCGCAATGATTTTGTGCTCTTGCTCTGACCACATTGTTTTCGCGTGAAGGGCACTGCATGCACTGTGCATCACAATGTTCTCTCTCCCACTGAAATGTTTTCATAGGTTTGAAACAGAAAAATTTAAGTCAAGGTGTTTTCTATCTTGTAAAACAGAATGAAGAATGGGGTCTTACACTCAGTTTCAGTATGTTCTGGTAGTCTTTTTTTTTAATCCAGATGAATATAATTTGAAACTGAATTTGTTTAGATGTTTTACATATTGTTCATATTTCATTTGTGTAGCCGCCCGACAAAACGGTGCACATTTCGGCATTACCTGATTCGGGAAACTCGTCAAAAGGCATCATAAGGTCAATTTTATCGATTTTGTGTTTCCAGTATTATTGAAAACTTTAACCTCTTTACTATTCCTTTTCCAAATGATAATCCTGTTTGACAAATGTAAATGCATCAAAACTGACTTTGAATCGAGTCATCGTCAATAATTTTGACTAAAAGCTGAAATTTAAAAGCAATTTTCTCAAAACTGTGGTTGCGTCACATTCTGTCTCTGAGAGGCCATAAATATCTTCTCTGCTAAGTAAATTACAGCAAATTTGTTTTTACCAAATGAAAGGATATTGAATAACCTATTTGGTGATACCAATATCTCTATATCACATAAATGGACGAAGTGCCTCATTTTGCCGGCCGGCTACACATTTCATTGTTGGATATTTTGTATTAAAATGTTTACCATTGTCGTCTCCTAAGGCAGTACTTTTTG
>OZ007575.1:43820111-44072611 GCA_963931925.1 Onchidella celtica | reverse complement strand
GCACGTCCGTCTGCCAAATGCATGGAAGCTCGAAGTGACGCATTTGGTTATTAGCCAAGATGAAGACGCCACATAGTGCCTCAGAGCACAAGACAGGGATGGTGCGCAATGTCATTTTGCCCAATTTTGACTTGGGATTTTGAGTATTACCCTAAGTTTCTGTTATATTTTAAACAAAAAAAACAACGGGTTTTTTCGGGTTTTGTGTATTGGCTATTATTTCTATGAAACCCACACACACGGACACAAACACACACAAACACAAAATTACCCTCTCACTCACAATACCAGTTTTGCCGCTTAAAAGGTGAATAAAGCCAAATGGGCAAAGAACCAGATTCAGCTTGCTTGTATCTGAGGATTTTTTGCGTCATCTGCCAATTAATCATTGACAGTGCTGAGTTAAAATTTATTACACAAAAAAAAAAGTGTAAATTTTATTTATTTTTGTGGGTTTAGAAAAAAAATATTGCGATTTTTGAAAACCTTCACCGGCACCGCTACATATATCATCTCAACACATTCAGCAGTGCACAGAAGAAAAGCAGTAGCGTTTTCTCACGAAGTAAATCATGTTGGCTGATTCACAATCAAATCAGTTGGAATTAAAACATGTTCAATAAGCCTACACTGAAGTACGGGTTTTCATGAACAGTTTGCAGATGTCGACCACTTGCACCTGATCCATTTGCTGTGATTATGTAAAAAAATAAAAATATTACAAATAATAATTCCCCTGTTATTCCACTGACAGTGTTTTTCAAAAGTTAGTCACACAACCGCATGAAAAAACAGAAATACCAAACAGAAAGAAAGGCAAATTTCATAAAATTATTCATTTCATATTTTTGCCGCCTATGTAATTTTAATAGCATTTTTATTACCGAGGAAACTATTTTTGACTGTGTTATCTCTACGAATAACAAATATGCATAAATTCATTTAAGAAACACACACAGAAAGACACATACACACACACACAGAGACACAACAACACACAGACACACACAAACACAGACATACACACACACAGACACACACACACAGACAGACAGACACACACACACACACACACAGACACACACACAGACAACACACACAGAGACAGACACAAGCAGACACACACACACCGACACAGACACACATACACACACAGACACACATACACAGACACAGACACACACACAGACACACGCAGACACACACGCCGACACAGACACACACACACACAGACACACATACACAGACACAGACACACACACAGACACACACACAGACACACATACACAGACACAGACACAGACACAGACCTACACACAGACACACAGAAACACACACAGATACACACACAGACACACACACAGACACACACACAGAAACACACACGGACACACGCAGACACACACACACCGACACAGACGCACACACAGACACACATACACAGACACAGACACACACACAGACACACACACAAAGACACACACACAGACACACACACAGACACATACACAGACACACATACAGACACACACACAAAGACACACACACAGACACACACACAGACACACACAGAGACACACATACAGATATACAGACACACACAGACACATACACAGACACACACACAGACACACACACACACACACATGTGTGTGTAATAGGTCGAAAGTGAGGACCAAGTCAACAACATGGAAAATGGGTTCCATTGTTAGATATAAGCTTTTTTGAATTTTTTAAACAGGAAGGCCCAGCTACATTCCAAACATGACCTAAATGTATCTTAGTTAAGTAATAACTCCGAAAACAAGAAAATTATATAGGTTTATAAAGTCAGTGAAAAATGAGGCTTTTTCCAACAATGGGTTTATGGTCTAAAAATAGCACCTTTACTCCTTGACGCTTTCAAAATTAACAATGGGGTCTTTCATTGTGACATGTAACAATTTCTTCACAACCGATTATAAGCTTGTCTATCGTGTGTCTTACGTTTTAACTACATTTTAACATGATAATACTATATAGTCTAAATATATATATTTATGTACATATATTTATATATATGTATATAGTATATACTGAACAATTATTTTAAAATGTAACTTTAAAGTTTAACATAAGACATACAATAGACAAGTTATATTTTTGCTGACCTAGGTTGGATTTCGCTTTTAGTCCTTTCCTATGTCTGTAAAAGATTTCCAGCCAGCAACTATAAAGTTAAGTGGTAATATTTTAGTACCTACATGTACAATGTAGGAGTCTAGATCGGGGGTTGCTCAGTAACTAACATGCCCAATACCTGAAAACATAACCATTCATCTCAAAGTTTTAATATAGAACATAAAGTTTCATTTTGTAGGTTGAGATGTGTCATTTGATGAACAGACTTATGATGTGTAGAGGTGTATACAGGCCTGTTACTGGCCTCACATTCAGTGCTACACAAAGGGAAGGTGTATCAGGCAATTGGACCTCTAGATAAAGACACTGGGGTTTTAGAAACGATACTGTCCCTCTCAACAATGTGACAGGGTCATCATGAGATCACTGGTGACAAAGTGTATCCTTGCAAACAACACATTCAAATTGCAGATTTTCCGGACAGAATTGGGGGGGGGGGGGGGGGGTTTAAAAGTTTACTCAGTCTTCTTTTCTTCATAGTGTCAGCAATAGCAGTTTATGTCAGAGTCTTGACCCTGTCATTCTTGGGAGAAGCAGTAAGGACAGTGCCGAAATCTCACAATAGTATTGCAGACATGGATTCAAATACAAAAACACACCAAACAAATTAATATAAAACAATCAGTAAATTAATCACACCAGCACCAAAGAAATCTTTAATATTACTTTTTATTTTTGCACGACTCTTGGGCAATTGCAATTCATGGAACAATAAAAATGGTAATGAAAACATTTACATCAGATATGAGTGAAAATGACGACTGAGTGTACAGTGTATGAACGCTGAGAAAAGAAAATCAAAATTAACTTTTAAAGTCCACGTTATAGATCAAAAGACAACCCCCCACCACCCCCCTGCAGATTTTAATATAAAACAATCAGTCAATTAATCACACCAGCACCAAAGAAATCTTTATTACTTTTTATTTTTGCACGACACTTGGGCAATTGCAATTAATGGAACAATAGAAACGGTGATGAAAACATTTACATCACATATGAGTGAAAATGACTACTGAGTGTAGAGTGTATGAACACTGAGAAAAAAATAATATATCAAAATAAACCTATAAAAGTCCATGTTATCTATCAAAAGACAACCCCTCTTAGTATTTTGGTTCAGGCGACACCCTCTACTGCGCCATCTTTAGATGTAATGTGAACAACTTTTGACAGAATTATTGTATCTTAATAATGTTTTCACCATTTCAAGGAGAAATGAGCTTTCTCGTAATGCAATTAACTCCATATGCCCAAGATGCGACTTACGACTCACAGGGACTGGTTGCAAGACATATCATATCTCAAAAGTACCTTGCAAACCAACAAGCACATAGAAAAATAAATAAATGATGTGGATAAAAAGGTAAATGAACACTAAATCTCAACAAAAATATGAACAATTTTAAAAGTGCTTCAAATTGTCAAAAGAATGCATCAATTTTTCAATAGTAAAAAGATTCATTAATTTACTACACATAAAAAGGATTTTATAAGGCTTAGCAAAACTAATTCTCCTCTCAAAGCAAACTCATTATCGGTATTTATGAAATTATAAAAACAAATCAGGTAATCAATATACTGTGTTAACTACAGCAAATGCCTATGACCTCAAGTAGCTATGCAGCACACAGTGGTTGACAAAATTACCAAACGAAGTGGATCTCAGGCGTTTACGTTAAGTTGCTAAAACAGAACGATGTGGAAATAGCTTGTCTCAACTCTATACAAGCAAGTAAGTTAAAGAAAATTAAATTTTAAAAAATGTTGTACTGTAGTAGGTGCCTACAAAGTACAATGTGTAAGAATTACAACAAAGACCAATAAAACATTACATGAGAGTGAACGATCTTTATGCTTTCTATTACAAAAAGACATAGATACTATACTGTAATGAGAAAGATATGCCATAATTTCAAACTTCAGGCAATTTTGTCCATACTTAATGCAAGCTATCTTTTTATTTCACATCTCTGTCATGGTGGAAACAACAATAAATATATACATGAGAAGGTTCATTAAAAAATGGCTTCTTATATTCAATGAGCACTTATAATAATTTGGAAGTCACTGTATTAAGTTTGTAACAACTGAAAAGACCATTAGGGTAAAAAACTTAAAATGAAACAAAATTAAAAGAACATATTACAATCATTTAAGTCATCTTTTTAAAATGTTAACCCATTACAAATAAAATGCGCCAGGCACACATTATCCCTACAATCAATGGGGAATAATTTCCATTCAGTTGATTTAAACTGATATCAAACTCAACTCCTTATTGGCAAAAGAAGAAACATGGTACAACTCAACAAATCCAGAATATTTTTCTGTAAATTTCTTTTGTTTCTGCTTTGATTTTTGTTATAATACATGTGTATATCTTTTAAAATAATCTAAATGTTCATTTAAGCTTATGACACTAAACAGGCTCTTATTGTAGTTTTTTGCTTAAAACATTCTGTGACACATTTGATCAGTGATTCTTTGCAAACCGATGTACAACAAAACACACCCATGGTCTACAAGTACAATGGTGATAAAACATAATCTTTTAAATGCATGGAATAGATACATCAATATCATTTAGATGCAGGCCAACTTAACTTTCCTTACAAAAAAGAATAGCCTCAACATCATTTAAAATAATACTGAGAATAAGTTTAAAAAAAGAGAAAAATAAAAAACTTCCTCAACTTTAAAGGATTGCACATGAGGGGCTGAGATGCAAAAACCTCTAAGTGCCATTTTGACATAGCATGAGTTGTTGAACCCTATAAAATTAATAAAACCATTTACAAATTATTGTGTGGTCTTAAAAGAACATGAAATGGACCAGCTTACCATTTGAGGTTAAAATATTTCTTTTAGTCAAGAGTTATTCAAATTAGAAAGTTACAAATTGACTTTTTGGGGATTTTTCCAATGGCGCTTAGAGGTTTTTGCATCTCAGCCCCTCACCAGAGTAGATAAAATATGCCTATCTCTTCTGTTTAGTTATGTTATAAACAAAGTCCTTGACGTTACGCCAAGTTCTTTGCCTCAGAGCAGGCTTCATACTTCTGAGGAACTTTGTTCATTGTTATGCATGCATGCAACTGCTTTCTAACCGCACCTTTCTCTGCTTCTGTCCAAGGCCGCCTCTTTGTTTTTGATGCTCTGTGCTTCACAGTCTTGTCCTCTGAAAACATTTGCAGTTTTTCTGAGACATTCTCTCTGTCAGTTAAGATACCTGTACCGTTACTATCAAATGCTCTGTGCTTCACAGTCTTTTCCTCAGAAAGCGTTCGCACTTTTTCTGAGACATTGGGCACTGATTCCTCCATCTCAACTTCATCATCTGAAGAGGGTTGTGAGACATTTTCTCTGTCAGTTATGAGACCTGTACCGTTACTATCAGTGCCATCATCATCATCCAACAAGGCATCTTCAATTGCATCATTGTCCAGTCCAGATAATGTCATCCCTTTGTTAACTTTTAGAAGGATCTTTGCTACCTTTGCTCTATCAAGAACTTCACTCGGCTGTCTATAAACACTATGGTGGACCCTGATATCATGGCCTAAGAATGTTGCCAACTGATCCTGCTCCCACTTGCTGATTTCCATCGTCTCAGAGAGAGTGACAACATGTTTTCGCAACTGCGTGAATGTAAAGACTGTGATATCTTCGACATTTGCCTCCTTTGCAACTTCACGAATGATGCCACTGCCTCTATGTGGTTTCAAACCTGTCCTTGATGCAAATAAGTAAGGACTGTCGATCGGTGGCTCCATGTTTTTACGCATTTGCAATAAACGCTTAATGTTATCAACCATCTGGGAAGTCAACAGAATTGGGACAGTTCTGTTGAACTTGCCTCGGATCTCGATTCTGTTGAAGAAATGAAGCAGCTTCTTTTCTGATTCAGACAGACCCTCTTTCATGTCTTAATTGTTAGACACACCGCAGAGCATGCCCCTCTCAAAATCCACAACTTTTATTCTTTGAACCTCTCCTCCACGTTTCCTATTGAAAAGAGAAATAAGACAAAGGGTTGCTTTGGACAGTGTTGCATAATCGTCAGATGTGCACTTCGTATCCAATAAATGGTGGAGTTTCTCAATGTCTCTGCAGGTGGGTAAAAGTCGTGGTTTGTTTTGTCCTGCTCGATGGATTGACTGTGATGCAGTGGCACTGATTAGATCAGACCACTCTCCCTTAACTAGTTCTTGAAAAGACTCAACTTGAACTTTTAGCTCAGCATCCTCTTCTTTGATTGCTTGAGCTTTAAGAATAGTTGCACACGTTTTCAGCGAGTATCCAATCCTGTTTGCAAGATTCTCTTTCTTAAACATGTGTGTTGAATCATCAAACACCGCCAGTTTTCTCACGCAGGAAATCAAAAGGTCAAAATTACTGACATGGAGGCACTGTCTTATGGTGAAGACTTTCATTCCAGATTCTTGTTTGCCCTCTTACTATCAACAATGAAGAGGTTGAAATTGTCACAGAGGCCAAATATCTTGGCATTACTATTGATTCATTGCTTAACTGGCATGCGCATGTAACATATGTATACAAGAAAGCCAACCAGCGCATGTATTTCCTCAGAAAGCTCCGCTTTTTAAAAGTTAGCAAAAGCATTCTGAAAATATTTTACACCATGGCTATTCAGAGCGTTTTGATGTATGGAGTTGTCTGTTGGGGAGGAAACATCTTACAAAAAGATAAAAATAAGATCAATAATTTAATTTAAAAAGCATCCAAAATTTGTATCTGTGATCTGCCATATTTTGATGAGCTGTACACTGGTGCTTGTATTAAAAAAGCTAATATTATTATAAATGACCCCCAACATCCCCTGAACAAGGAATATATAAGATCTGTAAGAAGTTTAAGGCTGTTGTCAAAGAAAACTAAAACTGGGCGCTACTTTAAATCGTTTATTCCATCATCAACTAGGATGTTACAATAATGTCGTCATCTTGATCGTAATCTGTGCACAGTTGAATTATGTCCTGCGTGTCAGGTCAATGTGTTTTAGTTAGGGAAGCATATTGTGTGCACTGTTAATTTTGTTAATTTAGTTAATTTATCAGTGTGTGTGTATATATGTGTGTGTGCGCGCTATGTATCATACTTTCTGCTTCTGTAACTGTATTGTTATGTATTCAATGATCAAAACAAATTTCCTTGTACAAGGACGAATAAAATTTATCTTATCTTATCTTATCTTGTCTCATGTATTGCAATAACCGACCTAGTTCGCGCATTCTCCCACTGATGTGTCCAGATGTGTGTTCTTCTCTATCTCTACGGTGATAGAGTCTCTCACCATAACGAATCACGAGACTGTCATTTTTTACCAGCCTCAAAACCTCATCCTGTTTCATATCTGCACAATATTCCGATAAAAGCTCTCTGAGGTGTTTTTGGGGCATCGGCATTAGAATTTTGCCTTCCTTTATTGTTTGTCCTCTCCTTTTAACTCCTCCATTATTCTCTGGACATGTGTTGCGCACATGGTGAGCCAAAAGGCTTTTGTAGTACATACCCTTGCAATAAGGACATGTAACAAAATCATCTACCCCTCTTTTCTTGCTCCGGTACTTAGGTATGATCATACCAGCACCTTCCTTTAAGACAGAAAAGTTGTGCCGGTAGTCACCTTCATTAAGTTGCTTCCCCCAGGCTACCCGCCTTTCTTGGGTTCCTTTTGTCAATGCAAGTACTTGTATGACTTCAGTTTCACTTTTATGTACTCGCTGTAGATGTGTAGACATTTTTGTTACACTTTTATGACAGAATTTACAACTGTGTTTCTTATCCCATTTGTTAAAGCTTCTTCTCTGTGCTACCACAATTTCAGGCTCAGAAACTTGTTGACTCAGACAAGGATAAACTTGACTCACTGTTGAGTCATTTGAATTTTCAACAAAATCAACTACTGTCGTTGAAACTTCTTGCCATTGATCTTGGATATTGTCACTTTCCTGATGGTACTCCTTTGGTCTGTTTTGAAAAGAAAAATTGACATGGATTAGTTTTGTTGAGATCCAAATAATTATTCTTAATGGTGTAAACTGATAAACACATACTTTGTGTTTTATAAGTTTGCAAATATATCATTTCCTGCTGCCCGCTTGACCTATCACCAACATCCCTTGCAGATTATCTAGCCACATTCTCCTCAATTTCACATACAAGTTAAAAGAATATTATTATTATTATTATAACAAGCAAAGGCCAAGGCCCCTCTTTGTGAACAGCCTGTTATTATTGCAGGAGACGGTTTACACCCGTGCTAACTTACCACTAAAAGATGAAAATAAGAGACTGAGTAGAGACTCAAACCTGACCCAACAGGAAAAGAAAGCGAGTGCCTGACTGACACATAAAACACAATTTTACAATAATATAAATAATTAGAGAATGACTTGCTGTGATATACATATGTGTAATTATGTTCAATTAAATTCTCATCTGTAATTGATTTGTTGTTAAGTTCATAATAATTATGCATTCAGCACTGACAAATTTAAGAATGTAAGGTGGTAGTCCTAAATACACAAGGGAGAAAAATATAACTTTACTCGCCCTTCTCATGAAGGACCGACATGTATCAGGACATCCTAATTATACATTGACTTGCATTTATCTGAGATTTGGAGGAGCTGCAAGGTCTCTGCCATCCTCACTGAAAGCAAGTTAAGGTGAGACCCACAATATAGCACTATCTGTTCCTGATATCATCAAATATTAATTGCTAACAAGACATTCAAATACTCACCGATCCATATGAACTTGAGCCTCCTGCAAATCTGCTGAATTTCTTTCTGTTCTACCATCACCAGAAGATGTTACAGCATACACTCCTTGACTATCAATTTTGCCATGCCTGGTGTCATCATCTGGTCTGATGTGATAGGATGTAAAATTTTTTCACTTAATATCATATCATACACTGATGGCGATAGATAGAATAAATATATCGAACAATTAAAAATACCCACTAGATTAGAATCCTAGAAAAAAGAGACCAAATAAAAGTAAAAGGTCTGTATTGGGTTTAGTCACCAGTTACACACGTAAAAAGATGTTCAGAAAAGTGGCAAGAAATGGATCATTATGAAAAAGCCGGCCAAAAATTGAAAGGTATGGAAAGAGTTTGTTCGTGGTTTTTACCCTAAGCCAGAGTAAGAAAGGGTATGATGATGACTATGTGGCAACAACATCAAGTGCGGAGCAAGCACTGGACAGGTGACCAAAACTGTCATGTGAATTTATATCAAATTTTAAAACATTCAGGGAATGTGACACTAGATTCATAAAGAGAGGACCACAAAAATCAAAAACTCAATTTTCAAATCATGTGTAGAGTTATCAATACAATTTGATCTAAAGTGGAAAAGAATAAACTTGCAATATTATACAGCGGAACCTCGCTAATCGGGAAACATCGGTGGATTGTGATTGTTTCCTGATTTGCCGGGGTGTTTGGGATTTTTGTTTTCACTAAGTGCGAGATCCCGCCGCCATCGAGTTATGTTCTATTGCAAATTGAGTGTGAATGAAACTGGTTATGGTTTGTATTTTGAGTCTTGTGTCAGGCCTCTGATGTTTATTGTCTCTTAAGCTAAACTTTCATGTGCTTATACACAGACGGAAAATTTCCATACCATCAATCGCAAAGGACAACGATTAGGCTTAAGCCGAACCTAGGATAAGGTGAAAATCGCTTTCCCAAGGCGATGCCAACATGACTGCCCCAATTGGGATTCAAACACGTGGCCTTTGGCACTGCAGTCCAACTTGCTAACCTTTGAGGCAAGCAGCCTTTACATAATGTAAATGGGCAATTAAAAGATGCTTTACTTCCCCTAAGTTCCAAGAGTCGGTCTTAAATGGGGACGCATGTAACTAGACAGAAACACTTTTATAGCTGCAAGTTTAGGATCAATAAATCTACATCTGTCAACACTTTTTCCCGCTAATCCATCTTTGCATGAATTGCAACAAAACCATTTGCGACAACATGACAGTCAGTAAACAGATGACTGTGTAAGTGCCAAAGTTAGGGGCTTAGCACAGACCAGGGATATTATTTATCTATGGGGCTTAGGGGAGGAAAGGCACATCTTTCATACATTTTGCTTCCAGATAATCTTTTTTTCTTTTTTTTTTTTTTCCCCATACACTTGGCTTAGTAGCTTCCCGATTTGCCGGGTTCCCTTTCCCAATAAAGAGGGCAATTTAAATGGAAAAAAAAACCCATTATTTTTTATTTCTTCCCCCTTTCCCTGGTTCCCCGATTTCCTCAGTTCCAGATTCGGAGGTTCTAATGTAGCAATCGTAACCCCCCCCCCCCAACCACCAACCCCTCTTCCCCCTTGTCATCATGATAAGTGTAATACCTGTTATTACACGGTGGTGGTGGGTTTAAAGGGTGTACAATTGTCAATGCAAACGTCCTGGCAAGAACAAGACATTTTTCTAGGCTCTCCTGTCCACCCAACATTAATGGGTAGTTAGTAGGGAAAACAAGGATGCTAATAGTAAAGGGTGCCTATTGCACTATGCCATATGCCAGGATGCACCAGCTCCTAGTTATCTCACAGTATTTAGAGAACAAGAGAAACTAATAATATGGGTTCATGACTACCTATTATCCTAAATTGTGTTCATTTGTTAGTAATACCTTACATTTACAAATAGTTGCTAAAGTCATTAAAGAAAAGATCAATTGCTAAAATAAAAATTCCCAAATGGGATTAAAGAGTTATACAAATACAAAAATACAAATAAAATAAGATAATCAAATGTTTACCTTTCTGATGGGTCTTGAGGTTCTTGCAAATAATCAGAGCAATCAGATCCAGAGGATGTAGGTATCCAGTCCAGGTCGTCATCACTTCTGTTAAGAAAAAACAAGATTTTAATATCCATGTATTTTGATTTGAAAAAAATGCAGTCCTGACCAGAGAGACATAAATTAAGCGAGGGAGTTTTCTGAATTTACTGCTTAGCAGTCACTGCAGTGTCATCAGAATTTAGTTTGATCACACCTTCACATTGGACATTTTTTTTTGTCTGCTTATAACTAATCAAAGGTTTTGCTCAGGGTTTATCCCCAATCAACGTTAAGGTGAGATCCCTAATATCTCACCCCTAGGTGCCTAGACCCAGATTTCTGTCACTGATTACCTATTATCCTAAATTGTTTTCATTTGTTAGTGTAATTCATTCATGATTAAACCATGATTTGCTTTGTAATTTGCACAACTAGTCAACCATTTCCGTCATCTCAGTTTGGTGTGTCAGGCCTTTGGTGTAGCATATAAGTGATAACGGTCCCCAATACCTTACAAATAGTTGCTAAAATCATTGAAAGAAAAGATCAATTGCTAAAGTTAGATAATTAAATGCTTACATTTCTGATGGGTCTTGAGGTTCTTGCAAATAATCAGAGCAATCAGATCCAGAGAACATAGGGTTTTCATTCAGGTTATTAGCACTTCTGTTAGGAAAAAACAAAATTTTAATATAATACATATATTTTGATTTGAAAAAATGTAGTCCTGACCAGAGAGATACTAATTAAGCGAGGGAGTTTTCTGAAATTACTGCTTAGCAGTCACTGCAGTGTCATTAGAATTTAGTCTGAACACACCTTCACCTTGGAAAATTAATTTTTTTGTCTGCTTATAACAAATCAAAGGTTTTGCTCAGAGTTTGCCCCCAGTCAACGTTAAAGTGAGATCCCTAATATCTCACCCTTAGGTGCCTAGACCCAGATTTAAAGTAAATTAAACCCTTGCCCTTATGATTGGATGCAGAATGCGCTACAGCTGAGCTTGCTGACATGCGCTAATTTCAAGTAACGCACTCATCACTGCATGTTTCTAAGGTGAGATCTAATCCCACAAATAAAGACCTGGCTGTGACTGAAGCCCACACTCTCCTGACTGAAAAATGAAAGATCAAGTAGACCTAGCTACTAGTACCATGAAATCATTACATTATATCAAGACTAGTAATAGTTACCATGTAACTTTTTATAATATAATAAATTGTTTTTTAATAGATGTCATCTTGTAAGATTATTTAGAAAGTCTCTACATCTTGCATATATTTTTAACACCTAATTGACTGGAGATGCATATACACGCTTGAGAACCACTGTTTCAATGGACCGGAGACCGCTATACACTCTTTGAGAACCCCTGTATCCTCACACGAGTATAGGTGCCTCCGGTCTTTTGAAAGAGGAATTTTCAGGCGTGTATAGGCGTCTCCAGTCCTGTGGGTGTTGCCGTCGTCATCTAACGTGCAATAGGTCTTAATTATGTTTCAATGTTTAGATTTAAAAAAAAATTATGGCTGCATTTCCGGTTCTCAATGCATTTTTTACATTATTATAGTGGTAACTGTGGTCCTGGGGGTAGGAACCAAAGCGGCAACTCCGGTCACTTAGGAGTTAAATCTTAATCTGCTTTTTATTCTAATATGGAATCCAATTGTTCATTAAAACCTAGACTTATAAATAAGCATGTATTTGTAGAAACGCGAGTATTATTATTTGTAAAATGCATTCATTATTGATTTATGGCGGTGGCACACTCAAAACAAAAGTTTGTGTTCAATACAAGGATTAAAATAATAATCAGATAGGCCTACCTCTCCTTTTTTTTATTTGCCATCACAGCAAATGCATCCTTGAAAGTGAAAATTCTTTTTCCTTTTTTCGCAGCGTCCATCTCACCTGAAAAAATATTTAAGGATTAGAACTGAACTGGTACTGGTACTTAGAATCTAGTTGTGTTGATTTCATAATTGAAAGTAACAATAACAATTTTTACATAGATTATTGTCAATCGATTTATCTTGTTCTTCTTTGGTTACAACACTGCAACACTAAAGTGTTGATTTGTGTCAGTCTTAGCTTTGATCTTAGTCAGTCTTAAGTTTTGATCTGCTGTTTCAAAATTAGTGGTGGCATACAGTCTAAAAAATTGTACTACTTTTGATTTGATTTAACGTGGCTACTCTAAGGTTCCAAATAAGCGGGGGGGGGGGGCGCTTATTAATTTTCGGATTTTGTGCGCACCCCGACGTTTCTTATTCCGCACCCCCCGTTTATTTTTTTCAGGATTGTCATGACCAATGGTTTTACTAGAATCTAGTAAGAGACTGGTCATGATCAAAAAAAAAAAAAAGGAAGACAAAATTGTCCTTAAAATGTAGCAAGCCCGATTAATACACACACGATTCACTGACAGTCTCGTGCGTGAAAATCGGGTCAGGTCTCTAGGTCATGTGACGTCATGATAGATCTATATCCGGTCCTCCGGTTGGCTGGCGAGTCCATTGCGTGTTTCCCCCTCTTTGCGGTTCGCCCGCGCTTCGAGCGGGGTCTTTCATCTCTCTCTCTCTTTCTGACGGAAGTGGCTTCGCGAGCAAGCAGGGTGGGGAAGATGAGGGGGTCTGAAACGAGTGGCTTCGTGCTACAGCTCTACAAGCAAGCTTAGTTTCGGTTTCGTTTGCACTGCGATCTAGGCCTAGATCTAGTAGCGGATTGAGAAAATGGCGAGCATGAGTTCAAAGTAATTGGATCCGGGGTCAATGTGCCGCCCCCCCCTTTTATTTGGAACCTTAGAGTAAGGATATCTTATTGAAAAAAAAAATCACCATCACATTAACAATCATCTTCCTCTTCCTCTCGATCTAGAGTCTCTAGATCTAAAATCTAGATCTAGAGTCTAGATCTAGAATAGGCCTATAGATCTAGATCTAGATCTACATCTTAATTAATTCTAATCTCTTCTAACACCTTCTTATAATTCAAAGATTATCACCCAAACCCTGCCAATAATGTTCAGCATGTTGAGTTTGGGCAGTAATCACGAAGAAGAAGAATAGAAAAGCCATAGCCATAGGCTAACAGAACAGCAACAGAACGCCCTGGTTGTTGCATTCAGTGAATAACTGTAACTGCTCATAGTCATACATATTTAGATCTCTACATATCGATCTTTCACATAAATATAAGTTGGTGTCTTTTAAACTTACCTTTTTTGTGAAATCATACAGTAGATGTATCTAGAATCTAGATAAGGACGTCCCTGTCTTTCTCTTACTCTTGAGCCTACTCCATTTTCGTTGTTGACACGAAAGCGGCAAGATATTGATCCGGAACCGGAAGTAGCCTAATAAAACCAATACCGCATCGCTGATTGGCCAGTTAACCATTTCTGAGCCAATCATAACTGTTCTTTTAAAATAATGTTAGGCCCCCAGAGTCTAAAAATAACTCACTGGGCCTGCGTTTCTTTGACCGGCGTTCACACTTTGACGAGTGGTAGTCATTACACCAAGGCCTACTAGATAGTCTATCTAGTAGGCATTGATTTACACCCATAACTGGTATATTATAAAAAATGGGTCACTTTCAAATCGTTGTGACTTAAACCCATTCTAGGCTTCTGGAAGGTCAGGGTACAGTCAGAAAAAATGGGTTCTTATATTATGAACCCACTTTTTTTATAAACCCAATTTTTCGTGAGTGTGACTGGCGTGAAACCCATTATTCACCTTTTACGCGCACACACACACATACATAGACACACACACATACATAGACACACACACAGACACACACACACTTACCTACGTGCACACACACACTCACACACATACATAAACATACAAAAACCTCGACAAGGGTTTCATATAAAATGTCGTATATTTAATGGTTCTTATTTTACAAATGATTTCATAGCAAAGAAGTGATCAAACAAAATTAACTTTCACTAATTGAGCAAAGAAAAAACCATCGCAACAAATCCCACAGCTGAAGAAAGTAAACGAAACTAATCTACATATAAAAAAAGTGAGTAAAATATATACACAATAATATTACATATTTATTTTCTGTATTCTTCTAATTATAATATTAAGACAGAATATTATTTTCGAAGAGAATGTTGTTGAATATTTGGAAAAGAATATTGAAATCAAATATTTTCTCAGAGAATATTTATTATTCTCTTCTTTTGAAAAAAAACCACCTAATATAGAATGCCATCATATTGATTTAAAATGAATATTAATTGTAAACTTTTACTCTTCATTTCCATTTCTAAACAAAAAAAAAATATGAGTTTAGCTGTTGTCAAACTGGGAAAATATTTCAAATGATGGAAAAGAATGGTGAAATACGAAATGAAATAATCAATATCCACATATTATATCTGAGAAAACGAGCCGAAAACTCGGCAGTCCAAAAGTTATTGGAAAACTAACAAAAATCCACACGTGGAACTCCACATTTTGAATGTCTACGCTGCATAAAGTATACCTCCAGGTGTACACTAATTATAAGTATGATATAGATCACTCTACTTTGTAAATAAAATTAGAATTGGTGGTTATTTTATTGCTTTCAAGCACGTGATGGGTCTTGTCTCCAAACACAGAAATTAAAATATAGGGACAAAAAACTATTCATTTTAATTTTAGAAATGCCATCAACAAACTACGAAAGTAATCTCTGAAAATGCAAATTTTAAAGAGGGAGAAGGGAGTGACGTCTCTTAGGTCACTCCCAAGTGGAAAATCAAGAGTAACCAATGTAAGTATATTACAATCGAGAAGAATTGTGTAGCTGGATGGTTCTATGGTTTAAGCGAAACAATGATTTCTTTAAAAAAGAAAAAAATATTTATAATTGTTTTGTTCATTTGCTTATTAAAGGTACAGGTTCAAAGCAAAGAAGAACCTGGCGACGAAAAAACAAAACAAAACAAAACAAAGGTGGGTGACACATACCGAGAGTCATGAACTCGGTGTGGCCGGGGGTTCTAGGAGATGTCAGGAATTTAAAGGCCGAAAAATCTTATGAAATAATCCACTCTTCCTCTGAAGATCGTCATCTACCTCTCTCCACCTGAGGAGTTTTTTTTACCACTGTGATTTAAAGGAAAGAACAATTCATAATACAAAATGAAATAAATATTTAAAATCAAATATACAATATCTTGGTTCAATTGCTTAAAAACAATCAAAGTTATTATCGTAATATACGATACGTTTGCTGCTGTATGCATTTTACACTGCTCGGAAAGACACCCACACAACCACACATACACCCACACAACCACACATACACCCACACAACCACACATACACCCACACGACCACACATACACCCACACAACCACACAACCACACATACACCCTCACGACCACACATACACCCACACAACCACACATACACCCACACAACCACACATACACCCACACGACCACACATACACCCACACAACCACACATACACCCACACAACCACACATACACTCACACAAACACAAAAGCAAACATAATTTTTGTAATCTTGCATTCTCTTGTGCCTTTTCCTTGGATATCTTTCAGCTCTTCGTTATGGAAGTGTTGTCTTCCTTTATGGACATCCCTTCATTTCTGATGCTTTTTCACTACTGTTGAGACGTTTGCAATGCAATATGCATGTCACCTTTTCACAAACAGTTTAACTTTGCATGAGCTGGAAGGAAATAATAGTTGATTTAGATTTACATTGCAATTTCTCCGCTGCTATGTTTGAATTCATTCACCCTCTGTAATCTGGCCACTTTCACTTGTCACTGTTGCTGTTTTCATCTGAATCTCAGTATTCCAAGCCAGCAACCCTATGCAAATCGAACGGGCAGGATTTACGTCATCTGCCCAGAGGAATGACATCGTTCCTATGTAGATCTGCCGGTTACGACATCGTGCCGACGTCAGTTTCTAGTAGGGGATCTGCCCTTTCGGTAATCCCAAGAACCCTACGAACATCTGTACAAATTTAAGTGGGACTGACGTGAGGTTTCTGGTTGGGGTCGTCATCATCAAAGGCATCACAGTGAGAACAATCTCATCAGCAGCAATCACTGTCCAGCTGTACAAACTTTATTATTAAAACAAATCTGATATGTCTAAAGCATCTAATGGCCAGTATGTCACGAAATTTTACCTTAGGCTTAGCAAAATAGCGTAGAAAAATGCGGGGAAAAACCTAAACTTTTCGCTTAGCACTATGCGCTCTGAAAGGCGCAGTTGAGGTGTTAAACAGTTCTCCGACTTTTGGCAAGACTGACGTCATTTAGAAGAGCCAAAGATATGAGATACTATAAGATGAGACAGCTAGCGCGTTCAATGTGCACAGATTCCGCACCGCCACCCGGCGGCGAATACCTGGAAGTAATGAACAATACCCGGTATTTTACGAGGCTAGAGAGGGAAAATACTGAATTCTGTTCACTGTTCAGCTATCGCGGTAAGCCTTGAATGGCGTCACTTATTGTGGAATAACTTCAACCGCTGTATGAAAACTGGCAATTTTTTGTTTTCTTTCTTTTTTTTTTTTTAGTCGCTGCAGCACTGTAACAAATCCTCATCATTAATTCATCATCATATCAAGCATTCTTTTCATGATATGCACCATGCCCCCCCCCCCCCAAACCTATCAGCGTGCAAACTGTGTGCACGATTTGTTTAGAGGTGCGAAGGGGGTGATGGGTGTCTTGTCTTAAAATGGCATCTAGGCCTAGTATCTTTGGCAAAACTGCCGCAAGCAAGCTTAAAGCCAAACGAAACCGAATCCTCTTCAGTATTATATAGTGAAGCATTTCACAGGCAGAGAAAAGAGGGAAAAAAAAAACAAAACAAAAAACAATAACGTCAGTAAAACTGGCATACAATTAAACCACAATGACTTTCATGTGAGTAAGGAGTCGACCATTTTTGTCTTATATAGAAAAAAATATTGATGAATAATGTATATACAAGCTCACGGAAAAACGAAAATGTACGTCAACAACTTGGCAAGAATATAAATCATTACGTAAAAGATATTGAGAACTTGTGTTTGATTTAAATAATAAAGCGTACAGGTCAGCAGATAAGTAACAGTTAATAAATTACATTGTAATAGAGACAGGAAATGTAGTAAAGTGTATTAACATAATTATTGAAGAAAATATTATGATACGTTGATCTAACAACGTGGCTTTAAATGGGGTTTAAACTTAAACCAGAGAAGTGCCACCACAGTGTTTAACTAAAATACAAAAACAAAACAAAAAGTAATGATTGAGACTACAATGAAAGTTTCTTTAAAATAAGCAACGGTATAGCCTGACCACAGTAATTCTATATTTATGTTAGCTCAGTTATTATTAATGTATAGAGACAATAGTCCAGTGAGAATATAATGAATTACATTGTAGTTTATAAGCCACAAATGTACTTGAATGCGTCTTATTACGGAGAATATCAGTGGGTAATAGGACAGTTTAGTCAAGTGACCACAAAATAGATGTCCACATCTAACTGAGCAGATGAAATAAGGGATAAAAGTCAGTAAAAGAGTACTAAAAGGTTTAGGAGTCGGATGAAAGTTGGAAGTCGTTAGGACCACCGAGGGTAAGCACGACAGAGTTGTCGTCATCATCATCGCCATTAATATTATTGTCATGGTCATCATCATGATCATCATCATCTTTCGTGCTGTTGTCGTGCTCACTAGCTTTGTCATCATCAGGGATAACATGAAGGTAGAGTCCGTTAATGTCAGCGTCACTCAGACGGCTGCCATCTGGTTTTGCGTATTCGTCTTCTTTGCCATTTTGATCAGTCTCGGGGTCAAATGGTACATATGAACTGTCCTCCTCTGCAGCATCCTCCTCCTGGATACTCATATTGTACAGCGGCGTCGGCTTGGCGGTCACTGGTGTGAGATAATCATCCACCAAGGGATCGACACCAGGATTACTTACACCAAGGTGGTCAGGCAAGGAAGGACGCCGGGTCTTTGGCGCGGACATTTCATTAGCCAGAGAAACTGTTGGAGCTGATGGTCGACGGCCAGAGCTGGGAACCCCACTTGATGACAGAAGCCGATTCACGCTATCAGTGGTTGGCAAAGATGGGCGGCTGCCTGAGCTCCCAGACGCAGAACCATCTTGAGTGTCTTCGAGTGTGCCACTAGATGGGGAGTTGCCCTGAGTGTCATCAGCTGAATGGGAACGTGAAGATTTCCAGCCTGGAATTTTGCTAGAGATCCAGTTCAAGGCATTACCGGGTAACGATGGACGTCTGGCGGGGTTTTTGTGAGTATTGGACTCCGGTAGAGATGGTCGTCGGCCTGACTGGTGCGACAGATCTGACACTGGCAATGGTGATGCAGAAGGAAATGTGTCCACATACTGATTGCTTTGCAGGGAAGGACGTCTATCTCGACTTGGCACGATGGGTGGCTCGTATATGAAACCTGTGGAGGCAAAAAGAAACATTGTATGAAAATGTCAAAGTGAAGGTCAACGAATTAGGATGAAAAACCTGATTGGTCTATCTGAAAATTCTGTAGTTTGAGGTGAGGCTCGCCTGGTTAATTCTGTATGTGAAACTAACCTACTGTTTTCAGACCGACAGATTTCATTATTATTTAATATAAGGATTGTTTCAAATCTCTGTGCGTAATTATAATATACGTACACAGAGAATTTTATAGATGATTATGCTCGAATATTAGTTGATAGAAAACGTGTGTGCCTTCACACGTAAGTATTTGATAGGTGAGTATTGCTATGAACATTATGTTGTATCATCTGTATTGTTATCTTATCTCAGATGAACTCAGGTTCAGCCCGTGTTTACAGCCGCCTTAACACATGGGCTCCCTGGGCAGTTGTCCAGGGGCACTGGGGGTCTAGAGGGGCCCCATGCATGCAAATTTACATTGCTTTTTGAAACAGGGGAAGAAAATCCTTGTGCTTTGTCCAGGTGCCAATAATGACGCTAAGACGGCCCTGCCAATGTTACCAGATATTTTATTTCTCATCAAACTGCTAGTATTACTCAAACAATAATGAATTTGCTGGCAGCACTACCGAAAGTAACTGTTCGATAATAAATTTATTAATGTTCTCCAGCAGTTTTTGGCTCATCTGCAATTATTATTTGGTGCACACAATAGAAAGTGATGAAACCCAGTATTTAAATATTTGATTCAGAATCTAATTTAAGACTATGGTAATGCCAGTTTTAAGAGAAGCCTGGGTCACCGTGTACAGTAATGTTGATAGGTAAGTGTTTCTGGGAAATGGCCAAGGTTCTTTGAGACATTTATTTCATATTAGTTGACAGACCCTCCCCCCTCACCCTTTCCCTTTCCAGATCCTTTGTCATAATCATCTTTGCATATGTCATCAGGAGTGTTGTAGGTCTTATTTCTCTCCTCAGTTTCTTGGCGTTTCTTCTGTTTCCTTCGTCGATACCGGCGGACAATGAAAACAGTGGCGATGATGGCAGCAATAGCACAGCCAAGTGCAATGCCGGCAATAAGGAAATGCTTCTCGTCTCCTGTTTTGAATGAGAGTTACATAAGACCTTTTTACATAAGTCTTAAGTCAGATCCGTCCCACAAAAAAAATAGTTTTGTACAAGAATGTATTACAAAATGAGTATTTTTCTTGTGTCAGGCAATACACTTATTTATGAACCTACTCGTCAATATTGAAAACTTTACTAGAAATCATAACGAACTCGGCGTAAGAGCTCTAGTCTAGTGATGCCTGTCAGTGAGTTCTGCACATCACGAAATAATGCTCACTGGTCAATTGGTTCTATCCCCTAGTGACGACGAGTAAATCTTTAATCACTTCATTTGAGAGCACACTGCAAACGCCTCTGTTTACTATGGTTGATGCAAGCATAGACATAATTATTGATCTTTCACCATGGCAGCAGAGTGCTTTAGATGGACTAACAGTTAAGATCAAACTGTTGGAAACAACCCCATCGTTTGCCAGTGGCGATAATTAGGTACTGTCAGGTTGGAGGAGGGGAACGGGGAAAGCGGGAAATAATCACGTGAAAATAATATGGGGCTTTCAAGGTTTATCTGACTTGCCTCACTTTAGCTTATAACATTAATGATTTCCTTGGAAAATTTCTCTCCATGTCCTTGGATGGCCATGTTCAGCGACAGATTAATCCATTACCCCGACATGCTTTTGTAACTCATAATAATGTGGTAATAACATCTAAACAGTAATTTTACTTTAAAGTGCTAACTGTGTTTTTGTTGAAGTTTTGGCTCACCACTTGTTCTCTCTCTCTCTCTCTCTTTCTCTCTCTCTCTCTCTCTCTTTCTCTCTCTCTCTCTCTCTCTCTCTTTCTCTCTCTCTCTCTCTCTCTTTCTCTCTCTCTCTCTGTCTCTGCCTCTCTCTCATTTTGCCTTCCCTTTTGGAAAAGGGGGACTTGGATGCCCATGTAAAATAAGAAGATGGGTGTAAAAAGCATACGTGTATTTTTTGTGCACTCATACTTCATGACCTCTCAGAGAAATATAACCTTAGAATTAATAGTGAATACTCGTTTTCAAGAACACAGTTAAAATGTCTGTGGATTTATACTCATAGAGGCAAGTCATCAAAGCACGTTCACGATAGTTTACCACTGCAGCGAAAATGATAAATTTCGGGTAATTTGTGTCCACTTAATATCAAATATGTCTACGACTTCATGGATTTTTGTGATAAATTTATTTTTTTTACCAGTTTTAATTGTACTCCTGTAATGCGTCTTTTTTTTTTAGAACGAGCGGGATCAACGTGGTCTATCTAGAAAACTTGGATTTATTTGAAATTTTGTAAAGGCTCATCTTTCATACCAAACCTGAAGGAACTGATTTTTTATTTGGTAGACAGTTGCCTGATTTTTTGCATATTTTAAAAAATATTCAGTGGATTGAATAGTTTAAAAAATCATTCTACAGTACTAAACTGTGCGGAAACAAAAAAAAAATAAAAATAATAATAAAAAGCCGCACACTGCCCAGATTTACATGGCCTCTTTTAAAATGGGACAATTCTGAAATCACGATCATCCAAGTAAAGAGACACGAGAAAGAGTCGTAAGATCTAAGTCAGAAGCAGTTTCAATTCACATGTTTAGTTACAACTAAAGGGTGACACTGACCAAGGTTGGTGTAAGCGCCAGACGGGTGGCTCACTGCCCATTAATTTTACTTCATACTAACAAGGAAGACCACCCATTACATATCACGATAACATCAAGAAAGTCAGCCAGCTGGAAATAAGTGAACTAACTAGGAAAGCTAAGGACAGGATTGGGTGGAGGCATGGAGGTGTTATTAATAGCTCCATGGGTGGAGGAGATTTTGTCGTGACATCCACTGTAGCAGCTAACATCGATGACGATGAAGCCGACAGGTGACAGGTGACTAACACAGTAGCACGCATTGCCCTCGCCACCACCCAGCGGGACGCAGCGGGCAGTGTGAAGCCAAATTATGACAGCTCCCACACTAGCCTTGGTCTGTTTTGCTCTTTCTTCTTCTTCCGTTGACCAATCTAAATCCGCCGATTTGTTCTTTTAAGAAAATCTACAGTTTTCTGCAGTTGTTTCGCTCCTAACTTGGCTATACCTGATTTGTGTGATAACTTGAGCTTAAATGTCGGTTCATAAGGTGGGCCTTTCTTATTGTCCAGTGTGACTTTATAGCGGCCAGTGCCCTCGTCGTGGTTATCTAACAGTTGAATCGTCACCTCCACGGCAGGTGGGGGAAGTTTGGCTCTGTCAGATTTATCCACGAATTCTTCTTGGTCTTTCAGTATGACATAATGCCCTTCCTCAATCTCTTTCTTCACGGTCACAACTGGATCCGGATAGCCTAAAAGTTTCATCTTCACATCGAAATTCCCATCATCTGTTGGAGTGACTGTTAGGACATCCTCTTCACCCGTTGATCCCCTGGGTGGCGGTGTTATTGAACCTGTAGTGACATAGAACATTTTCAATTTAAAACAAATGCGGAGTAAAAGGCAAATTATCATTCATCTTATAGTACCCATTTATTCCCCATGCACTAGTTAATGGAGATAATCCACTGCCAACAAAATGAATATTTTAATGTAAATGAATGCAGCGCAAATGTCGCACGGCCAGGTGAAATGAGTCGGATATGAAAATTTGAAGATATTGAGAGATACAAACAGATTCCTTTAACAGGCATTTCATGAGAAAACGTCGAAAAAACGGTCGAGTTGATGCACGGTACTTTTATTTTATGATAGAAAAATGACTAAAATGTATGTTTCATTGAAAAATGAAAATTTGATACATTTCGACCCACCATCACCAAAGTTCGATTTTCTCAATTAGACATCTTTTGACATCCAATTCTTTTCACGTGGCAGCGCGTCAAATTGTTATGAACCCAGAATGGCGCATTTACTTCCATAGCTTCAGCATGGTTTTTTTCCAGGAGTAATAAAGGTAAAAATTTCTCTCAACCAAGGATAATAAATTAAACTCTAGGCGACGGGGAAAAGTGCCATGTCATCAATTTCAGTTGATGCTTTCAATTGTGTTTCTTTACTTACACAATTTTCTGTTCATTTTCACCCTGAACATTACATTCAACGTATGTGATGGCCGTGCTTCTCATTTACTGACACATTTTTGAAAATTGTGTCCTGTTTATGTTGAACCACACTGTATGATTATTTTACATCAAGTGCCTCTCTCATAACAAGCTGATGCCATGATTTCCTAGTCTCATACCGCACTAATTTTTCTGTTCACAGAATAATTTACTTACATTCCACGAAAACGTCCACATAATTGCCTTGGCTTATCTTGCCGGAGTCCTCCCCAGGGCAAATATACCTCCCAGAGTTCTTACACTGGGCCACTGCTATTGATACCCCAGTCTTGTTTCCAGATGGCTGAAGCTCCTCTGGCTGGCCATACCCACTGACCAAGGTCAAGTTGGCGTCAGGATGGTTTCCTGACACATCACAGGTAATTTCAACCTTGCTACCAGGTTCTACGACTGATTTCTCAGGGGTTGTGTCGTTCACGATGATGTCATATTCCTTAGGAGGTACTACAATTGAGACAAAAACAGACCATTTTATATCAGAATGGTTAACAAAGGTCACACCCAATGAGTCATTCTCGCAGTCTCAATTCTTGTTTGTTCTATCTCCACTTCCTGAAAACTGGGGATTTTTCAGTATGCTGAAGAGGTACAAGAATTGCACACTTTGACCGTTTGTTTGAAATGCATTGTGGCACTGTCTTATCAAGCTGTTTTGCAGTTCCTATTTATTCTAACTCCTTACCGTAATAATAAAGCAGCTAGCGTTTAAATTCGAATTTCCCAGTTCTACTGGGTACTGAGACAGTAACACAAACAAACAACCGTTACAGAATGAATAGCACAATTCACACCAAAGTCATTTTGCGTGGCATTACTCGTTCAAAAAGGACTAACTAAATAAATATTAATGTATTAACATTCTGCAGAACAAGAATCACAGCTTCATTTACAATCAAAGGAAATAATGACATTACCTATAATGTCGTTTTAATTTTTTCCCATTAAAAATCCATCCCTCCATAGGTCTAACAACGATGTAAATGTTTCAACAGTACATCGTTCAATATAATAAACATTTCAAAAGAATATTGTAAGGGGCGCGTAGTCGAATTACAAAGCCAAATAGAGAAAACACTGGGTGTGTGTTCACTGCTCAGTAGTGGCTTATAGTGTCAAATACTATGGGCCACTAACCATAGCCATTTGAATAACTTCACCCTAGCCCGTCCAAAGGTAGGCTGTAATGCACCAAGTCAAGTCTGTACAGTCTCAGTTGTAACTCCGTCTTAAACTTTCTTTGAATCAACACGCGAAACAGACATTTCATCAGCGACATTCTCCATAGACAACAAAACTGAAGCAAAACAGACTGTGGGCCTGGTCATTTGTTAGCTTTAATCAAAAGGTACATTCCTTTTTCCTGGGCCACAATATTTATGTGTTTGTACGAACAGAATCTGTCTCCCTGTCCATTCGTCCTTCTGTTTATCTACTGTCTATCCGTCTGCTGCCTGCCCGTAGGTCCGTCCATGCGTCCGTCTGTCTGTCTGTCTGTCTGTCTGTTCATCCGTCCGTTCGCCTGTCTTGGTTATTTCAAGTGCTCTCTTCTCCATGACTTACTTATAACGGTGCGGGAGTTCTGCGTATAACACTGGCTGTCATGCTTAGCCATGCATACACATGTATGTCCGGATCCTGTTTGTCTGGGAATAGAGATGTCTGTCCGGGATAATGTGTTTCCTCGTTGTGAGACATCAATGAATCCACAGTCTAGCTTAATCTCTGTAACACTTGGATGTCCTCCCTCCACCCGGCACGTGGCATTCAGAAGGTCCTCCCTAGCTACTGTAACAGTAGCGTTGTCACTGCCATTGAAAGTCTGGCCATTTATTCGCAGAACGGGGGGCGTCGGTGGTGGTTCTGGAATAGTTCAGTTTTAAAGCTGAAACAAGCCAACTTCGCTGCATTAATGACAGCATCAGATTTTTGTTAACAGAATTATTCACACCTTTACTTGCAGTTGTATGTAGGACATAAATCTGTCCCCTAAATGTTTTAGATCTAACACAAAGGCGCTACATTTTAGGATTGTCCGTAATGTTTGAAACAGTACATTCGTACATATGATTCATTTTAAAATGTTTAGAATTATAATTACGCTGCTTGAAAGTTCGACAATAACTATCTGATGAAAACAGTAGGACCATCCTAAACCATCCTAGATAGAGATTGAGCGATGGCGTGACAGAGATAGAGATTGAGCGATGGCGTGACAGAGATAGAGATTGAGCGATGGCGTGACAGAGATAGAGATTGAGCGATGGCGTGACAGAGATAGAGATTGAGCGATGGCGTGACAGAGATAGAGATTGAGCGATGGCGTGACAGAGATAGAGATTGAGCGATGGCGTGACAGAGATAGAGATTGAGCGATGGCGTGACAGAGATAGAGATTGAGCGATGGCGTGACAGAGATAGAGATTGAGCGATGGCGTGACAGAGATAGAGATTGAGCGACGGCGTGACAGAGATAGAGATTGAGCGATGGCGTGACAGAGATAGAGATTGAGCGATGGCGTGACAGAGATAGAGATTGAGCGATGGCGTGACAGAGATAGAGATAAAGAGGGCGAAAGAAAAAAAAAAAATGGGGTGGGGTCGAGCCCAAATTATCCGAAAAAAAATGTTCCGGACATCCGTGGGATCGCCATACTCATAATGAGAAGCCCTGAATGTAAAATTATTTCAGATTTGAATTATGGATCCTGTATGAACTTACCTAACACTGTCACGGTGATGTGGTCTTCAAGATTAGAACCGCCCGTGCCTGTGTGTTGAGCACGGCAGGTCAGTGCGTAGTTTCCACCGCTTGGTGGCGTGAATGAGAACGATTGCTGATGAAGGTTTCCTGAGACCTTTGCTTTGTCATTCGTTGGAAGTGTTTGATTCTGGCTGTCATACACACCAATGTTCAGGTTTGGTAGGGTGCCACTCACAGTTGCCTGGCAAACCACTTTAAAAGCTTCACCCTTACCTTGACACAAATTCAACTGGTTGGCAGGGTTGGCCTTCTCCAGGTATAGTCTCACTGACTGGATATTACTTGCTGTTAATAAGAAAATACATTGAATCATCTAGGTGTTTGCATGAAGTTTCCCAACTAAAACATTGTATTTGACTACCAATAGCTTTTAAACAGCTGTACTGTCACCGAGCACATGCAAATTTTGAACAGTTTGAGGTGAAAAAAATCAGCCACTAAATACGACGGTAGGAGCAATATAACATGCAATTATCATTAATACTGAGTATGATAGGACACTTTGATCGCGATAAAACACCGGAGAGAAATAATTAAGGGTCGATAACTGCACTAAAATGACAACCTTCCCAAAAGGGAGATAACTGAATAATTGTACATGTCCTCGCTGGTTGGTGATGGGATAGTTGGAGTTGAAGGGGGGGGGGGGTGTATTTCATATTAGTATTATTTCATTATTTTATTTAGATTATTTCCCAATTTACCAAAGAAAAAGAAAACGCTCCTCGACACTTCTATTAGGAGGCCCAGAGGTAATGCATTTTGTTGTCCACAGACAGCCTCAATGCTGCCCGGCCTCACTCTTTTTTTTTCTTTCATTAAAAAAATAAAATAGAAAATTATGGTGCACAAAATATTTTGCAAGTGTCCAGTGACTACCCATCTTCGCTTGTAAACGTGAATTTTTGTTCTCAGCACTTGTGCAAGAGCTACTACAGGACCCTCACAGTATATTCAGCATAAGAAAAAAAAAATTAAAATAATAATGTATAAATAAATAAATAAGTGAATAAGCAAGTATGTAAATACATGAATACATAAGTAAATAAATAAACTTGCCCTTCCTAAAATATCAAGTTATGTTATAAAAACACCTACAGAGGTCCAGATACACTCGATCGCTTTCCTGCACTTCAAAACCCCGTCAGTTATCGTACATCCGAGTACAAGAAAATACTAAGCTTGTGATTCCCCTCAGTCTGTCTGTCTGTCTATCTGTCTGTCTATCTGCCTATCTGTCTGTAGGTCACGGTTTTTCATGACTGTGCTGTCTTCTCCATGACTCACTTGTAATGTTCAGAATCACGGTGCGGGAGTTCTGCGTATAACACTGGCTGTCATGCTTAGCCGTGCACACACAGGGTTGCATGGGTCCTATTTGCTTAGGGATAGAGATGTCTGTCTGGGACAGTTTGTTTCCTTGTTGTGAGACATCAATGAATCCACAGTCTAGCTTAATCTCTGTAACATTGGGATGTCCTCCCTCCACCCGGCACGTGGCATTCAGAAGGTCCTCCCTAGCTATTGTAAGAGTAGCATTGTCACTGCCATTGAAAGTCTTGTCATTTATTCGCAGAACAGGGGGCGTCGGTGGTGGTTCTGGAATAGTTCATTTTTATTACTGACTTTGACTCAAGAAACAAGCCAACTTTGGTGCATTAATGACAGCATCAGTTTTTTGTTAACAAAATTATCCATGCCTTTACTTGCCGTCGTATGCAAGACGTAAATCTGTTCCCTAAATGTTTCAGGGCTAATATAAAACCGCTACATTTTAGGGTTGTGCCTAATGTTTTAAACATTATATTCGTACACATAATTCATTTTAAATACGTATAGAATTATAGTTGCGCTGTTTGATATTTCAACAATAAATGTCTGATAAAAACAGCAGGACCATCCTAAACCAAAACCATCGTAAATGGAGATTGAACGATTGCGTGACCGAGATGAAGACGAAGAGGGACAAAGAAAAGGGAGGAGGGGTCGGATCCCGAAATATCCCAAAAATATATTTGTGACATCCGTGGGATCGCCATACTCATAATGAGAAGCCCTGAATGTAAAATTATTTCAGATGTGAATTATGGATCCTGTATGAACTTACCTAAGACTGTCACGGTGATGTTGTCTTCAAGATTAGAACTACCCGTGCCTGTGTGTCCAGCACGGCAGGTCAGTGTGTAGTTTCCACCACTTGATGGCGTGAATGAGAACGATTGCTGATGAAGGTTTCCTGAGACATTTACTTTGTCATTCGTTGGAAGTGTTTGATTCTGACTGTCATACACACTAATGTCCAGGTTTGGTAGGGCGCCACTCACAGTTGCCTGGCAAACCACTTTAAAAGCTTCACCCCTACCTTGACACAAATTCAACTGGTTGGCAGGGTTGGCCTTCTCCACGTATAATCTCACAGACTGGATAGCACTTGCTGTTTATAAGAAAATAAATACAATGAATCAGCCAAGTGTTTGCACGCACTCTCCCTGTCACGAGTGGAGTGAGTGCAATTAAGGGGATTGCTACAGAGCGGGTGTAGAGTAAGAATGGCTCACGGTAGACAAGTAAGATAAGCGTGCTGTCGTGAGTAGTGCGGAGGGGGGGGGGTCTGAATGAGGCGAAAGCGCTGTATTACTATCACTGCAAGTTAGAAGGTCCTACGGAATGGACCTGTGAATAAGAGCCCATCGGGCAGACATAAGGGGAGCAGTCGAGAAGACTAGTGAGAGAGTCTTTCCAGTGATGACTGGTACGTAGAATGTTGATTGATTATTATGATTGATGTATTATATTATATTCGTCTATTACCATGATGTAAATAAGTATATGTGAGGAATGTGGAAGTCCTTGATATTGGATATAGCAATGTGCGCCATGAGCGATAGATGAAAGTGAGTTCATGGATTTGTAGCGCGAGTGAGTAGTGTGTACTCCGATGGAGGTGTGTTACCGTAAGAAGTGTGGTGAGTGAAAGGTGAACTAGTGTGTGTACGCTTCATGGGGTGTAAGGAGAGGTGGAGTGAATAGAAATGGTAGGGTATTATACCAATGTAATGTTATTCTTGTAGGTGTCGAGGACGGGCCGCAGAGCCACCTCGATGAGCACAGGGGATAGGCCAGCATAGGGCCGGAGGCCACACATAGGCCAGAAGTGAGGCTGTCAGTGCAGGACAGTAGAGGCACATAAAGTCGTGGCAGTCAGGCCACGGACAGGGACGTAGATATGAGCGTGAATGTGATAATGCACTATTGCCATGTTGAGGGACTAGTGAACTAATAATGTACTGGTGAAATGATAATGTCTATTGAAATGATAATGTGTTATTGCCCTGCTGAGGTGCTAGGGGAATGCTAAGGTGTATGACAATAGGAAGGTGATATTGAGAGACTGCGGTGCCAGTGAATTACTAATGTGCTATTAAGACCCTGAGGGGAGAGGCTGAGGCCGAAGTGCCTTTAGGAGTAACTACCGGATTGTGGATCCGAGGGAGAGTGTGTGTGAGAATAAGGCCGTTGTACGGCAGTTCATTTCAATAATATAATGTATGTAATTGCGCTATTATCTGTATAATTATGTTTAATAAATGTGTGAGTCTGATGGGTTGTTTTGTTAAGTGTTAAACTTGTTTGTTCGTGATTGTCGTCCTGTCATAAACTATTACATCTCCCAGTCTGGGATTTGTGACACTGGGGGCTCGTCCTGTTTACCTGTGGTCATTTTGACATTGTGTATTCGTTATATCTAGTTGTTTTTCTGTTGTGCTAGGAATTCGTGCTGTTGTCCTTGTTCGTGGGATGAATGGAAATTTCATCATGATATGATTTATGTATGTTTATGAATAATAATATGTATTGATGCATGTATTTTGATGAATATGTATTAATGTGTACTTAAATTTCTGCAGAGTGTGCGTGTCAGCCTGTAGAGAAGACAAGCAGCCAGAGCTCCGGCATACGTCAAGTTAAATAAAACGCTGATTGAAAGTTAAGTAAAAGTCAAAATTTTTGTGCCCTGGACTGGGGGCTGTTCCTTTAATCTGTCTTTTTCTCTGTTTTTGCTGTTTTCATTGTAATTGATTGTACGGGCGGTGGCGCGGGTTTGCTGTGGTGAGCGTAGTTTGTCCTCTTCGGGAGGTGGGCTAAATTTGGAACTTCGTTCATCACAGTGAACAGTTCTGTAGGGACCTGTAGTTGTGTTTAGATTGTGCCGTTCCATCTTCCTCGTTGTTTTAGGAAGACGTTTCTCTTGTCCCTCTCTTCCCTATCTGGAGATGCGTTCTTTTTTTTCAGACTCTGTTCTTGTTCCTACCGTGTAGTGTAATCGGCGTAGTAGGTTGCATTTTTTTTCCATTATAGTTTTTTTTTGTAGAAGCTTTGTCCTAGTCTGGTTCGTTGTCCTTGACGTACTTGTGGTCCTTCTACTGAATTTCTTCATTCTTGTCGTTTCTATTTTCTTTTATAATTAATAGTGCTATACATTTTATAGATATAGAATTAGAAAGGTAAATTTCTGAATTGTATTTGAGACAACCGGGTATTGTTATATCTGGTGTGATCTCAGGTCTCTGGTCGTGTCGTTAGTTATCATACCGACAGGTTAGCCGTTTTTTTTAATACATACCATAACCATAAATCTGTGAAATGGCGGAACTCCAACAACTAATGAAGTTGGGTAAGGAACTTGACCTGGAGGGAGAGGAGCTACGCGGCTGGATTAAAGAACAGCAGGCGGATTTGCGCGATGAGCGTGCTAAGGATAGAGAGCGAGAAAAAGAGGCTCAAGAGCGACAGAGAGAAGAGGAAAGAGAGGCTAAGGATAAGCAACAGGAAAGAGAGGCTAAGGATAAGGAACAGGAAAGGGAGTTTAAGTTAAAGGAGTTAGAGGCTCAGCAACAGGAAAGGGAGTTAAAGTTAAAGGAGATAGAGGCGCAAGTAAAGATCGCCGAGTTGGAAATCAAAAAGAATGCGCCAACAGAAACAGTTGAGCGGCAGGTACACAATAAAGGTGGCGTTAGGATTAAGCTCCCTACGTTCGACGACCGGAAGGACGACATAGACGCCTTCCTTTACAGGTTCGAACTGAACGCACAATTGCAATGGGGGGAAAATAAGGAATTATGGGCCACGTACCTGGCGTCTCTATTGCAGGGGCGAGCGTTAACCTACTTTAAAGAGCTACAGCGCGAAGACGTGCAAGATTACGATAAGCTGAAGGCTTTGCTGCTTCGCCGATTTGCGCGTACCGAGGAATATTTCCGGGAGCAGTTTAGGCGAGTACGTGCAGATACCAGGGAGGACTTTGCTGCCTTCGTCGCGAGACTAACGGAATATTTCGCGAACTGGGTAGACTTGGCGCATGTGGGCGCGGATTTTGCTAAACTGAAAGACTTAATGATCCGTGACCAGCTGTACGCGTCGTGCCACAAAGATCTGGTGGCTTTTCTGAAAGAGAACGAACCCGCGACGGTGCAGGAGGCGTCTAAGTTGGCGGAAGCATACCGTACGGCACATCCGTCCAAACCAGTCGCCAGGGCGTACGTCCAAGATGCTGGGTACGTCGCCGTTGTCGAAGGGTCGCCGGCAGGACTTAGGGACAGGTCGCGTCAGCGTGGTGCCTATAGCGGGCAAGCCCAGGGGCAGCGTAGGGGCTATCACCAATCACCGGCATATGGATCCGGTAAGTTCGACCGAGCAGGAGGGCTAGGTCGCGGTAATGGCCGGGGGCGAGTTGTGACCTTTGCCGATGACCGACGGCATAGGGACTTTAGTTCCGGTCGCGAGGGGTCACGGGGACCCAGGCCTAGGGCAGCACAGGGAGCGGAGTGTTGGACTTGCGGACGCGTGGGTCACTTTTCACGCGAGTGTAGGGCCGCGAAGTGTTGGAACTGCGGTAGAGCAGATCACATCAGCGTGAATTGCCCTGCAGGTAGGATAGCGGCGAACGTGGACAGTAGCTCCAGTCCATGTTCCCCAAATAAATTTCATCATGCGGCTGCGTGTGTTACATCGGACAACGGAGGCGGACAGTATTCTAAGTGTCCCAGTTGTGAGAAGTTATTATCTTCCGGTGTTTTACCTTGTGGGAGAAAGATCCCCGTTATAAATTCATGTCATACAGGAGGTGGTCTTAGGGTTTATCCGGGGTTTGTTGGGGAAGAACCGGTCTCGGTTTTACGAGATACAGGATCTACCGTTGTGGGAGTGCATAGGGACTGCATTCGGGATTCACAGCTTACAGGTGAGACTGTCCCGTGCATCCAATTTTCGGGGGCCATTGAGAAATTACCCATGGCAAGAATAGTGATAGATATACCTTTCCTTAGCGGGGAAGTCGAAGCAGTCGTTGGTTGTTTTCCAGGCGCCCAGCTCATCATCGGGAATGTATCACGGGTAGTCTCCCCTTCCGATGAGAACGTGCAAGCATGGTCGCAATCAAAAGGTATTGACTTTTGCGCCGCGGTCGAAACACGTCGACGGGTAGCTGATAAAGATAAGATTAGACCTTTGGCGACGCCAGCGGTCAACCTAGATACCACGCCAGAGCGCTTGGCGAGATTACAAAGGGAGGACCCATCATTAAACCCATGTTTTGGGGAAGCGCGAACCGAGAAAACGAGGAAATATAAAAACGGGTCATCTTCTTTTTTTGTCCAGGGGGGCATTCTGTTCCGTATGTACGTCACAGTGGCTTCTGTTCAAAAGCAGGTCGTCGTGCCACGGTCGTTAGTTGCTACAGTATTGCGTCTGGCCCATGATGTTCCATTAGCGGGTCATATGGGAAGTGCTAGAACCAAGGAGAGAGTTCTGAAAGATTTTTATTGGCCATCGATACATAGAGATGTACGGCTGTATTGTAAGACGTGCAGTGCGTGCCAAAAGACGACGCATAAGGGTCGTACACCCCAGGCTCCTCTTCAAAAGATCCCCACGGTTTCGGAACCGGTTAAAAAGGTTTCGATAGACCTTGTTGATTTAAGAGAAAGATTATCTTCAGCGCGCACTATAGCAGAAGAAGCGTCTAGTATCGCTTCAGCAAGAGCAAAGAACTATAAAGATAGAGGATCTAAACTGAGAATTTTTAAGCCAGGAGACAAGGTCCTATTGTTAGTACCTACGGACCGTAATAGGTTATTTATGACATGGAAAGGTCCGTATGTTATTGAGCAAATTGTTTCGAAGGTAGATTACGCTATCCACATTGATGGATCAAGTAAGATTTTCCATGTTGATATGCTGCAGAGGTTTCATGAGAGACCAGAGTATCTGTATTATCATACTGGTATTAAAGGACATACCTAATGTCGTGTCATTCTTTGACGATATAGCATGTCATACGTCGACATGGTCTGATCATATTCAGACACTAACAGTAATTTTTCAACGATTACGTCATTTTGGGTTAACTGCTAAACCCGCAAAGATGGATTTGGCATGTCCAGAGATAATATTCTTAGGACATATTGTGGGTAGAGGTGTTCAGAGACCTGAAGTAACAAAAATTGACAAGTTAGTAGGGTTGCAAATCCCTAAAACAAAGAAACAAGTCAGAAGCTTAGTGGGAATTTTAAATTATTACAGAAAGTTCATTCCAAATTTTTCCTCCTTGTCATCTTCTCTTACTGACCTTACTAAGAAGGGACAACCCGATAAGGTCCAGTCGACGTCTGAATGTCAGACAGCATTTGATAATTTGGTGACAGCATTATCATCGTCACCCATTCTGATATTACCCGATTTTCGATCTAATTTTATCCTCAGAACGGATGCGTCGGACTCTGGTGTCGGCGCTTGTCTTCTACAGGAGAAGAACGAATGTCTCCATCCTGTATGTTATGTCAGTAGGAAGTTATTGCAGAGAGAAAGAAAGTATTCTGTGATAGAGCGTGAGTGTCTTGCCATTGTGTGGTCCGTCCAGAAATTGGGACGTTATCTCATGGGACGAGAATTTTGTATCCAGACAGACCACAAGCCACTGACATTTTTGTCGAAGAATCGTTCGTCCAGCCCACGCTTGTCTAGATGGGCATTGGCTTTGCAGCCGTATACCTTCGTTATTCAACCAATTCCAGGAACCAGCAATCATATCGCCGACTACCTTAGTCGAGCCTAGGGGAAGATTTCAGGAGCTTATACATCGGAGGACAGGAACATTGACAGGATCTGTGTGAATGAGTCGACTTTAAATACTGACATTATAAATATGATATGAAGAATGGTTGATAGGTTGAGTGGTTTTTGATTCTGTATTAAGTATTGTGTTTAGTTAGCTATTCATGATGTGACACATATATATATGCATATTGCAGGCCATATTGATCCCCATATTTTCCCCTGATTTCGGTATTTTATATACTAGGGGAACTGCTAGGTCAGTTTTTTAGTGTAGGTATTGCTCACGCTCACTCGTTGACAGTCATCTTGATGCGATTTGAAATTAATTGCATTAATTTTTTTGGGGTGGGGGATGATGTCACGAGTGGAGTGAGTGCAATTAAGGGGATTGCTACAGAGCGGGTGTAGAGTAAGAATGGCTCACGGTAGACAAGTAAGATAAGCGTGCTGTCGTGAGTAGTGGGGGGGGGGGTCTGAATGAGGCGAAAGCGCTGTATTACTATCACTGCAAGTTAGAAGGTCCTACGGAACGGACCTGTGAATAAGAGCCCATCGGGCAGACATAAGGGGAGCAGTCGAGAAGACTAGTGAGAGAGTCTTTCCAGTGATGTCTGGTACGTAGAATGTTGATTGATTATTATGATTGATGTATTATATTATATTCGTCTATTACCATGATGTTATTAAGTATATGTGAGAAATGTGGAAGTCCTTGATATTGGATATAGCAATGTGCGCCATGAGCGATAGATGAAAGTGAGTTCATGGATTTGTAGCGCGAGTGAGTAGTGTGTACTCCGATGGAGGTGTGTTACCGTAAGAAGTGTGGTGAGTGAAAGGTGAACTAGTGTGTGTACGCTTCATGGGTTGTAAGGAGAGGTGGAGTGAATAGAAATGGTAGGGTATTATACCAATGTAATGTTATTCTTGTAGGTGTCGAGGACGGGCCGCAGAGCCACCTCGATGAGCACAGGGGATAGGCCAGCATAGGGCCGGAGGCCACACATAGGCCAGAAGTGAGGCTGTCAGTGCAGGACAGTAGAGGCACATAAAGTCGTGGCAGTCAGGCCACGGACAGGGACGTAGATATGAGCGTGAATGTGATAATGCACTATTGCCATGTTGAGGGACTAGTGAACTAATAATGTACTGGTGAAATGATAATGTCTATTGAAATGATAATGTGTTATTGCCCTGCTGAGGTGCTAGGGGAATGCTAAGGTGTATGACAATAGGAAGGTGATATTGAGAGACTGCGGTGCCAGTGAATTACTAATGTGCTATTAAGACCCTGAGGGGAGAGGCTGAGGCCGAAGTGCCTTTAGGAGTAACTACCGGATTGTGGATCCGAGGGAGAGTGTGTGTGAGAATAAGGCCGTTGTACGGCAGTTCATTTCAATAATATAATGTATGTAATTGCGCTATTATCTGTATAATTATGTTTAATAAATGTGTGAGTCTGATGGGTTGTTTTGTTAAGTGTTAAACTTGTTTGTTCGTGATTGTCGTCCTGTCATAAACTATTACATCTCCCAGTCTGGGATTTGTGACACTCCCAACCAGAACATTATAATTATTTGACTACCAATAATTTTTAAACAGCTGTTCTGTCATCGATCATATGCAAATTTTAAACCGTTTCCGGGAAAAAAAATCCTTACTTTTGATTGGTCCAAAATCTGTGTCCAATAATGGACCGCTATGTTTTTTTCATTGACATAATACAAGAATACAAATTAAAAAAACAAGACAAAAGCATACAGAAAAGAAGCAATTTAATGTAATATTTTTAATTTTATATCTTCAAACCTCCTGAATTTTGCAAAGGTCATAAAAAGACGTATCAGAAAAATTTATAAATTAACTTTGAACATTCGAAAATGGAAAAAAATGGCTCATATTTGAACTTGAAACTGAATCACGGAATATGGAGTGTCCATAAAGTATTTCTTATGCAGACAGCATCGAGGGCACTTGTTTAAAATTTTTGTGGTGTTTTTTTTTTTTTTACACAAAGCACAGGGACGCTAGTCAGGTGCCTTGGTGAGATAATGGCCTCTTCCGTCTTAACGGATGTGAGCGGCGCAACTGGCACCAATGCTTTTTTCGACATCCGCAGAGTCCTGCCTGTGATCTTGGTCGCCTTTGCCCGTATTTCATGGCGTATGTTGTGGTGACTGACCGCAGAAAAGCCAGATAGCCCATCTGCATCTTCATTGCTGATAAGCTCTTTCTGTAGAGGACTATGGCATTTTTTGTAGCAGTGCGCCCAGAGAAGAGAAATATGGACCACCATCACTTCCTCACTTGGATGGTTGGTGTGAAGTAACCAATATTCTGGTCCATCCGGTAAGTCCCTCCCATATTGGCATTGTATTTCTCCACAGCATCTGGCATTGGGGTGGATACATGCTGGTTTGCTTGTGAAGACCAGCGTCTGGCTTTCTGCGGGGGGTTCAGTGTTGTACGCAGTTGGAACCACGGAGATTACGCTGTTGTGGTTTCAACCACAAGCAGAGTGTCAGACGATTTGCCCAGACGACAATCCATGCAGTCTCTTGGTTGTTTTTGACGGCCTCCAAAGTCTTCAAAGGGCAATTTGGGTTCGTTTTGCATGCACAGTGCCTGATCCACGCATGCCTATTGTTTGGAGCGCACCCATCAAAGACAATGAGGTGAAGAAGTTGTCCATGAAGACTTGAACGTTCAGATTGGGCAGCGCACTGAGGAGATCCACCACTCCTGAGCCCCTCATACCCAAACCAGGTTTCATTGTCACTGATTCTTGCCCTTGGTATGGCTCTAACTGAATGAGGTAACCATCTGGACCGTTGAGACACCACATGTTTATGTGGTAGGCGCTGAAGCAGCTGCTGTGCCATCACTTCCATCCTGTTCACCAATCAATTTTCTTTGCCCATGCTTTACAGATTGAGGTAGTTACAATGCAAGGGGCAAGCAGCTGGTTTGCGGAAAAAACACCTATGACTCCGTCTTCATCTGCACTGCCAGTCAGCACTTTACATACAGTCTAGAAGTTCTATAATATAGATCCTGACTGTGTCAAAACCTTCCCCATCCTCACCCAAATATTCATCTATCATACTAAAGGCCTTATTGACTGTGAATCTGAGGAAGTTGAAAATAGGCAAAAGAGTTAATAAATGCACAGATAAATGTCTGTAAGCACGGAAAATAGAAGAGAGTGAGACATTATTTTGGAAGAAGCGAAGATTCTTCCTTATATGAGATGTGAATTTGGATCTACACATAAATGAAGGCAAGGAATGTTAATGAAAATTGTAGCTTATAGTAAGAGGGAGTTATATCGAAGCCACAAACAAAATACAAACCTAATAAAAACGACATTAATGCACTTAGGTCCAGCCAAAGCTTGAATAAAAAACACGTGCCCTCTCGTGCATAGAGGTCCAATATTGGATCATAACTGCAGTGGTCTAAAGTTCAAGGAGAATTTCATAGAAGAAGCTAAACATGATATCAGGCTAATCAAGGAGATGCTATTCTTCCAAATAATACATAAATCAAAACAATATTTATATTCTATAGGAAGTTACATTACCTTTTAGGTCGCTGTTTTTCCTCATCCAAGTGCAATGTGTTCGCATCTGCCATGTTGAATCAGGGGAAATCAATCAGGATTACTGATGTTATTTGATGTGAGGGAAGAAACTAAAGAATCATTTTGGACCAAAATATGTTTACTTATATCATTTTTACTCGTGTTAAGGCAGAAAAACCGACTGTGTCCAAAAATAGATCGCTATGCATGAATGGGAACGATAAGACAGTATGCTCTAGATAAAACACTAGGCAAGAAACAATTCAGGGGCGATAACTGCACCAAAGTGATAACTGTTCTAAAAGGGAGATAACCGAATGATTTATCTGTGACTCGCTGGATGGTGATGGTGTGGAGTTGTTTTGTTTGTTTTGTTTTGTTTGGGGGAGGGGGGGGGGGGGGGGGAGGCAAGTATTGCGATTATTTCATACCATTTTTTTATTTCTTCATTTAAAGGCTTTGCAGCTAATAAAGCAATAAAAAAAAAAAGTAAGCCTCGATAATCATAGTTCCATATTTTGATGTTCCAAGTTCCTATACTATTTAAATTAAGCCCAGTTTAGCACCTTTCCATCATTTGTTAAGTTTGGAATACCTACTGCAATTTCAAGTACTGATAGAGATGGATACCACTACACTAATTTATAACCTCATATCAAATAAATCATGAAAAAGTCCCCAGTTTCCTGTGTGAAATTAGGAACAGAAAGCAAAGGTTCGGAAGGAAAATAGGTAACTGACAGAGAGTTTCTTCATGGCAATGTGATTAAGATAACCGGTCAATAACCCACTTATCTTGCTCATCGAATAGGCCATTTCAAAGAGAATATTTTGGATCAGTGTTTACAATCGATGTCAAGCAGTACGTCGGAACTACTTTTCGTTCTCTCTAACACACAGGAAGTGTGTTAGAGCAACGCTTTTCCAAGTTGCAATTTCAACGGTAGGCCAATGTTTTGGCTTAGTCTACAAATTTAAGTTGAAGAATTGGCTTACACGGACTGTCACAACTATGTCAGATGCAAAAGAGAGCAAAGATAATCACAATGTGATAGATCTAGATATTTCTCAACAATTGAGAACATTAACTGAACAACTGACACAGGTAAACCAACGACATAAAACTGTCTCAAAGTACCTGTTGGATCTATAACTCTGACCTCCGTTTCACTTTTCTTGAAGTAACACCCAGACTCGTGTGCGGCGGTACAGGTGCACTTGGTCATATGAAACGATCTTGTAGCTATTATGTTTTGAAAGGTTACATATGGCCTGTCTGTTGTCCAGGACACACCTCCACAAACGACTGTCACGTTGCTGACCACAGGTTCACCTCCATCAACTTCACAGTAAATACTGAAAACATCTCCCAGTTCCACATAGGTAACTGCGCCCTGCTGATCCCTGGTATGGTTTCCAAGAAACGTCATATTTGGTGCAGTTCGCGGCGGCTCTGAAATTGTAATTTGGACATTTTAACATAATCGTGTAAGTTTGACCGACACTGAACTGCTGAGGTGGGAATTTCCTTGACCATGAACTTGCTACTTTCTCACCATCACAAACAATTTCATGACATACTGATATTTTTTTTTCTTTCATTTATTTGGATCAGGGCCTTAATATAAACAATTTTGGGGGTGGTTTTTGTTTTTTAAACGTCAATTTAAATCATACTCTACAATGGAAAACATCATTATACCTGTAAAGTCGGCATCTATGCTTCAGTAGTTAGATTAACATTTCCGTTCTGTTGAAGCAGTTTTCAAGAATGTCAATCACTCTAAATATTAAAAACATTCCTCCTTGATTATCTGTATCATATAGATCGCCTCATGCCTTTAGGACATTTCCATTAAACTGAAGGTGAGCGTGGCTGGATGGTTAGCAGTCATCACAGGCATTGCTCATGCCAAACATCAACCCAGGAGCTAGAGACTTGCTTCTCTTTTCATTCAGAGGTTGGGTAATAGGACTGACTTACCTAATACTCGGAATTGCAGCTGTTTTTCTCCATAAACACTTCTGCTTGATGAGTTTTCAGCTCTGCAAGAGATTGACATATTTCCACCACTAACTGGCAAGGCACGACGAACAGTGTATGCAGCACCTGTAGCATCCAGCTGTCCTGTGATCTCCAAGGGTTGTTGGTTTGGGTCGTCGGGGAAACTGATGTAGAACTTTGGGGCGGCACTGAAATTGCCCCCCTGCACTTTGCACACAAGCATAACACTAGTAGACTGGTTTGGGCAACGCCTGAAAGTGTTGTTGTTCAGGCCCTCGGCATAGAAATCCACGGTATAGGCAGTGGTTACTGAAAATGACATTAAAAGAAGGTTTGATTTCACATAAGTGTTGAGAGATAGTCAGTCTAAGTAGTTATAGCTTGGCACAATACCAGTTGACAATAATAGCCTGCCAAGAGAATGATAAAGTGAGTCTCGGCAGAATGTAATAATCACAACAAATTTACGTTCATAACATTATTCGTGATTAAATTACAGTTACATAGTGAAGAGTGTAAGGTCTGGAATAGTTTGAACCTTCATGTCATGAAAGCTGAAGTGAGTTCATGGGCTATAAGTTTACTATCATAATACACACTGTGATAATTTTTAATTTAGAGTTTGATGGGTAGTCTCTCGCAAAGGGGGAGGGGGGGGGTCGAGAAGGACATGGATGGGAGGGGTTTTTTGTGGGGGGTGGGGGGGAGGGGTGTAGGCTACCCAGAAACATTGCGGGAAATAGTGTAAACTGGAAGAGCCGCTCCACAGGGACAATGTCATTCTCTCTACCCCAGAGATCGGTCTCCAGTGGCACGATGACTATTCATTTCTGTTGACCTCGTTGGTGGCATTGGATAACGACTGTGGTTCCTTACCATGCTTTAGAGCTTACAGGGGCGGTTTTTCTACTACTCGTGTGGATACGGCTCAAGTTTGAGAGACTAAAACTGGGAAAATACTGTGCAGTGCTCACTGATTGACATTGAAAACATCAATAGGAACAACATGACATGTCCGTGTAATTATCAGATCACATTAATATTGAGTATGACGGAACACTACGCTCAACATGAGACGTCTAGCAAGAAACAGGTCAGGGGTGACAACTGCACAGAGTGATAACTTTTCCGAAAGGGAGATAACTGAATAATCATAATTATTCACTCCCAGGATAGTGGTGGTGCAGTGGGCGGGGGGGGGGGGAGGGGTGGGGGTAGGTTTTGCAATTATTTGATAACATTATCATTTCATTATTTTGTTTTGTCTATATCCCAAAACTTTTAGTATTCATAATAATATCCTACTTATATTTCAAAAGAAGGAAATGTATAAGTCTTCTGGATTGCGATAGGAAAATAAGGAAAAAGGAAGAAAAGATACATGACATTATAGTACTCACAATTGAACTGTGGCTGAAAAATAATCCATTTATTTTGTCCACCCCGTGAAGACATCGCTCGACACTTGAATGTTGGATTGATCTCTGCACAAAATAAAAACAATACTAACTGAAAAGAATTGTGCCAATATAACAACCAGTTTACCATATTTGAAAGGCATTACTGTGCTGGATGTTCTCTATTTATACCACTGTCTAATTCATTTCTGTCTTCCTCCCTTTATTTCATTCTTTCTTTTTTTTTTTTTTTTTTTACTTTCTGTCTTAGATAAGATAAGAATCACTTTATTATCCCATGAGGGAGATTCTTTTTTACAGAGTATCTCAGAGCACATACATGGTACACGCATCCACCGCCTCATTACATAAACATAATTAGATCACATCCCAATATACCCAATAACATTATGCATGAAGTGACATGGTACGGAAACTTAATGAAATGTGACATGGTACGGAAACTTAATGAAATGTGACATGGTACGGAAACTTAATGAAATAATTATGGCACACATCTAGCCAAAGTGTCTTGTTAAGGCGAATTGCGGAAGGCAAGAAGGATCTTCTGTGTCTATTTTTTTGTGTGTGTCAGTTTTCTATTTGGATTTATTATTTTGACTATTATACATAAAATCATTCTGTGCTAATTTTCAAACTTCTGTTTGAGGACCCCTTCGTAAGTCCAATCACAGATGCATCACTAACCACGAGGATTGTGAGGGACTCGCAGCGTGACACCTCTCCCAGATGCCCTTGTCATGTTTTGAGGTACAGGCTGGCCAGAAACGTCGTACCATGCTACCGAGGCTGCAGGGTACACGTTCGCGGTTACATAGCACTCGCATTCTGCAACATTGGTGGAGTAGGGCCTGTAGCAGATGGGTTCCAGCTGTGTCTCTGGATCAGCTGAGGATATTATTTTGAAGCACGTTGAATCAGAGAGTAATCCAAGTTATTTTGACAGCCTTCATTAACTGTGGTACTAACCCTGGAGTAAACGTGGGTGAGAGCATGGGTATAATGTCCACATCAAGGGACCTCACATTGATACCGGTACTAAAGTGGAGTTTCAGATCGTAAATCCAAATAATGCAATATTATTTATAAGTTGCTTACACTGGGTGGCTTGTAAAAAAAAAATAATAATTAAGAAACCATAGACAAAGAAAAGGCTTCTACTGTCCTGATAGAAGTCCCAGTGGCGAAGTATGTTCGTAGTCTACAGTCAGCCTCAGGGCTCCCCCTCCTCTCGTATTTTTCTTTTTTATTTTATGGAAAAAAAAATATAGTGTTTGAGACTTTTGGCAAGTGGCCAGCGACTATCCATTTTCACCTTCAAGCGTGAATCTGTTCTCAGTACACTGGTACTAGATCTAATACTGGTCCCTCACAGTACATTCAGCATTTAAAAAAAAAAGATAATATATAAAAATATAAATAAATAAACAAATGAGTGAGTAAGTAGATAAATATCGACAAATAAATGTCAATCTATCAACAAATAAATAAATAAATCAACAAAGAAGCTGGCCAATGTTATCAAATTACATAGCTTATAAAAATGCCTACAGATTTCCAGATACACTGGATCGCTATCCTTCCCCTTCAGAACCCCGTCGGTTATATTCGGGTAGAAGAAAACCCCAAGCATGTGATTGCCCTCTGGCACGGTGGTGACTGGTAGAGTGTATCGACAGGTCGTTTCGTAGTAATCGTCTTGATTTGCCTTGTTTGTTGTATCGCTTGGCGTTGTGGGCCACTGAAAACAACAGTAGAGACAAAAGCAAAATAATGGACGTTATTGCAACATTTTACCCAACATCATAATATTGGCCACACGTTAAGGACACGATACACGAGAGAATATTATATCCTGCAGATAGTACCAAACTAGTTGTTTTCCCATTATGATCTATATAGAATAATTTAAACCACCAGTTTCTTGTGTTATTTCAGAAGTTAAAAGTGGGAAATACTTTGTGAAAAAAGTCAAACTGATGACAAATTGGAGTGTATTGATGTACAGTACAGAGATTAGCCTGTTCGGATCCTTATGTGCCTCATTTTAGTCTAGATCATAGAGTACAATATTTAGTGTTAAAGTTTATAAAATTGTTTCCTCGTCAAGAATCAAAATAATTGTCATTATCATCGTATTGTGAAAAGAGGTAATTCCATGGTTCTTAACTGAGTCGCTTCCAGCTATTTTCCCTCAGAGAACAAGAGTTCCCATATTTTTCTCATATTGTTGTCTTTGAAATACGTGATCAGTGATGTGGCTGTGAAACAGCTTTGCAGAAATGTGGTAAAATGCCAAAGTAATTATTGGAAATCAAACAAATAATATTTCTCAATGTAATTTTCATGTACAATTTGAAATAGGTGTTTCTCGGATGGACCGCTTAGAGCGGCTTGTGTTAGTGAGTCAGTTAAGACACATTCAAACACTCATTTGCTGGTTCTAGCTGCTGTGACCCAGGATTCTGAATTACCAGTACTACGCTACCTTTTTAGCTACACATCTGCTTTTACCTTTGTACACGACTGCCCACATCCTCTCTACCTTGGCCGATAAATGGGCGTGTTCGTTTTCTATTTTTCAAATACTTTTCATTTGTCACTTTCTTTAATACCATCCACGATAGAATATGGTCAGCTTGGAAGTGAAAGGTAATGATGGTGTGTGCGTGGACCGTTTACAACGGTTCCTTGTGTTCGTGCTGGATATGATTTGTTTGAACTGTCTTCACAACTCACCAGATGTGCAAAAGGTGTTGCGAGGATGCATTTTCCCTCAGGATACATTCTTGCGCTACATTCAAGTTCTGCTTCGGTGTCATGTGTGGTTAGTTGACAAGGCTGAGGGTCAAACACTGGCCTTGCTGCAGATACGAGAAAGATATCAGTTGACACCGAGAATGCCATTGCAGGATCTTTGCTATTCAGGTAGAGGACAGACGTTATTTAAAATGCCTTTTTATTCATTAACATAGAATTGCCATTCCTTTTTCTTTAACACGTCTCTGGTTGGTTCTTGGAACACTTGCAACCAGTAAACTTCACCACTGAAAATCTATATTAATAAAAGTGAAACCTTACGACAATTGCAGCGTGCCTTTCGCTACTCCTCTGTTAATGCTGATTCGGTGGCCCTCAGATTTTATGCAGCGCTTAGTATAGACTGTCGTCGTGTCCCCGGCACAGAAAATAAAAAAATAATAAATCGCAGAACATTTGTATTAGTTTCTAGGTTGCGACACATTGGCGTTCGGTCTATTTTTTCGGCAAATTAATGTAACTAAGATTGGTTCCGGTATAGAATGTATCACTCACAAAACAACTTCCGGTTAGGACTGGTTTGAATGATGAGATTGGGTTCTAAGACTGGATCTATCTAGTATAAAACTTTGTATGTTCTCAATGTGCCTAGACTGGGAAAAAGAAAGGGTCTGGAATTGGGAGATTGACGCTGCAGGGCCAAAAGTACAGGTTTGTGTTTTCAATATTATTCCTAGGAAAATATCATAATATTTCTTTTCCATTAACACATGACGTTATCACTTCCTGCGATGTGCAAACAAACTAACCCGTGCGCAAATCGTAGCCATTTGACGGATGCTGGCGGGACGCGCAGGACGTCAACGCGCAAAAGGAGAGCAGTAAAACGTATCTAAAAACAAACAAACAAAAATAAAATAAAGCTAAAGGAACAGGCAAAATGAAGCAGGTCCGTAATAATCACCCAGAACTGAAACTAATAAATCGATTTATCCCGGGCAGGGCCGGGAACTCAGCTAGTTTATATTAATAAAAGGGAAACTTTACGACAATTGCAGCGCGCCTTTCGCTACTCCTCTGTTAATGCTGATTCGGTGGCCCTCAGATTTTATACAGCGCTTAGTATAGACTGTCGCCGTGTCGCTGGCACAGAAAATAAAAAATAATTAATAACTCGCAGAACGTTTGTACTAGTTTCTAGGTTGCGACACATTGGCGTTCGACCTATTTTTCCGGCAAATTAATGTAATTGAGATTGGCTCCGGTATCTGTATCATACCAGAGAGTATAGATATAGAGAGTGTTCACTATTGGTTGATTTGCACTGCTAGGCACGGGGGGCTCTGCGAAGCGACTGTTAGCATAGAGCGGAAAGTAGGTCGCTGCGGTAAACAATATCCGTTTGTGCATTTCCACGGGGCGTAGGAGCTTACAAACGGTTGTAAATAGTTCCAATCAGCCCAAAAAATATGAACAAACCACAGTAAACAGATATGCACACTATCTTTGTTGAAGAAGGTCTCTTTCAATTCTTCAGTTTCTTGTTTACCGCAGCGACCTAGTTTCGCGATTTGGCGGAAGTGAACCCTCTCTATATATCTATACTCTCTGATCATACTCACAAAACAACTTCCGGTTAGGACTGGTTTGAATGATGAGATTGAGTTAGAATATCAAGTATGAAACTTTGTGTGTTCTCAATGTGCCTAGACCAGGAAAAAGAAAGGGTCTGGAATTGGGCGATTGACGCTGCAGGGCCAAAAGTACAGGTTTGTGTTTTCAATATACATGTATGTACCTATGAAAATTTTCCATTAACACATGACGTCATCACTTCCTGCGATGTGTTCACTAACAAACAAACTAACCCGTGCGCAAATCATAGCCATTTGAGGGATGCTGACTCAGGACGTCAACGCGCAAAGGGGGAGCAGCAAAACTTATCTAAAAACAAACAAACACAAATAAAATAAAGCTAAAGGAACAGGTCCATAATAATCACCCAGAACTGAAACTAATAAATCAATTTATCCTGGGCAGGACCGGGAACTCAGCTAGTATGTCGTAATTCTCACTAGCTAAACTGACCCAATTTTCGACAAACAATGTGTAAAGAGATGCCGCATACAAAGAGGAGGGAAGAAATAAATCTCTGACCATACTTTTTAATACTACTCGACGAAAATGCGTCTTTTAGTTGTATTTTAGGATTAAACAGTTGTAAATAAATAATATTACAGAGTTAAATTTATCAAATGTGTAGCCGCCCGACAAAATGAGGCACATTTCGGCACTACCCAATTCGAGAAAATCATTCAAAGGCATCATAGGGCCCACTTTATCGGTTTTGCTTTTTCAGTATTTTTGAAAAGTTCAGCCTCTTCACTGTTCCTTTTCCAAGTGATAATCCTGTTTGAGAAGATAAATACCCCAACATTGAATTTGAATTGAGTCACTATCAATACTTTTGACTAAAAGCTGAAACTTTACAAGCGTTTTTCTCAAACGTATGGTTGTGCCACTTCCTGTCATTGATAGCCAATATCTCTTCTGCTGATTAAATTACAGCAATATTTTTTTTAACCAAATGAAAGGGCTTTAAATAACCTAATTGGTGATAACAATATCTCTATACCACCAACATTTTGTTGAGCGGCTACACAAATATGATTAGATCTATGTCCATGTAATTTTTTGTCTAAAATTTAGACAATACACGAAGTTTCATAATTTGTTGTCGTGGAGTCACAATGTTCTAGGACAGCGGTTCCCAACCATTTCTATACCCCGCACCTCTAGAAAACATTCTGATAAATTCTCGCACCCCCTACAAGAGTAATAATTTATCTGGTTTGAAGATGACGAAAGCGAATATATACACAATTTGAGCAACACATTTATTAAAGCTAATTTTTGAATGACATGAAAATAAAAAAAGAAAATAAGAACAAACTGAGATAACAAATTCAAATACGAGCAAACAGTTAATTTGAATTTAATGACTTTTCTTGTTCCTGGTTCTTGTTATTGGTTTTGTCGAAACATTCCAAATCCAAGTTTTCGCAACCCCAAGCACCTCTGGTTTGGGAACCACTGTTCTAGGTGCTGATATTCCCACTCTCCAGCTCCATTGCAGTATGACTTTTTTGTTGTTGTTGTTTTTGACCAAGGCCTACATCACATGATTTATGTTTTTGGAAAATGAATATATCACATCTGCGTCCTGCCATTTTAGCAAAGCGATTTTGTGTCTATTTGTGATCCCTGAATGCAAAAATAAATAAAACAATAAATAAGAAACGAATACAAAGAATAACAGCAATAACATTGTGATGATGGGCCTTTAAATATCAATCTTCACACTCACCAAACACTTCCAGAGAAGAGCACACCAATACACCGTTACAGTAAATGTCCAAGCCATCAAGCTGAATTTCACCGGCAGTAGTGGTAGGGACCTTGATGACAACTTTTGAAAGAGTAAGGTTGGTGATAAACAAAGCGCCATCTGCAGACACCGTTAAAACATTGGAAAGTCCACCGTAAATAGTACAGTTTGTCTCCGAACTGCATCTCGCTAATTCATAACGTATGTTCCTGGATGATACTTCCCAAGTCACGGGGAACACATTGAATCCACTGGACGTTGTATAGGAAAGTCCAATCTCTGCAGGTGGACAAGTTTGTGTATCGCCATCTGTGTGGAGAAATTAGTATACTTTTAAAGATGTTATATTATCACTGGCAGTAGCGTAGTCCCAGCCAGCAAACTGGCTAGGATGGAGGACGGAGGTCAAGTTTGTTCATAGAAACGACATCGTTCCTACCAAAATCTGCTGGTTACGACATCCCGCCGACATCGGATATATGTAGGGAATCTGCCCCTAAGATAAATCTACCAACCGTATGGAAATCCTGTACAAATCTATCTCAGACTGACGTCAGGATGCTTTCGGGGATGTGAGAAGTTGGAAACCTAACAAAAATGGCACTGTTTCCTTTGTGTATGAAGAAAATGAACACCGTAAGTTTGGTACATCGGCGGGATGCTTTTGTTACATCTTTTGGTTTTCAGTTAACAAAGATTATCACATTCGTTAATTCATGATCGAGACAAGAGACTGATTCATATGATGAACACAGTGTAATATTCACTTAGATTCCACTTTTTGCTCTGCTCACATGAAAATACACAATGGGCATTGCATGTTTCCTTAGACTGTGACTGATAAAACAATTAGTGAATTATAATTAATTTTAGGGTGATGTAGAAGAAACTGTCATTTGAAAATTGATATGACAAGACAAACAAAAAACAAACAAACAAACAAACAAAAAGAAATATTATTATTGTGTTTTACTTTCAGCAAGGAGCAGCAACAGGCCTAGGGCGGCGAAGAATTTCAACGCCGCATTCCTGATCGACGTCATACTGCCGATGTCGAATCTGTCAAAGAAAGAGAAATAATCATTAACTGTAATGTCTCAACAGACATTTAATTCGCTCGTTTGTAACATAAGACAATGCATAAAAATAAAAGGAGCAATCCTACCATTATCCTGTTTCGAAGTGTAGTTTTAATTACATGTATTACAATCAGTGGCCTGGACACAGATCACATTGCATTATATAGAGCCGCAGATGAGAAATACCACTACCATGTCTTCTTTATTCCTTGTATAATTATTATATTCTCTCAAAGCATTCACAATCACATTCTTTTGTCGAAATGTTCAGAGTATCTTTTCCTTAGGCTAACCCGCAGTATGATAACCCATCAGAACTAACAACACTAACATATTTTATCAACACTAAAATGTGACGCACCAAATCAGCATAAAGACAGGGTCATCCTTTAAGATTTAGCACTTAATACACGTAACTCTACATAATTATGGTCAAATACTTGAAATCTGTAAAAACATTCAATAGCCATCATGCCACAAAAGTTTAACTCCCGCATCATACAAGTTAATTAGTATACTATATTGATAACGTGCTAGAATGCAATTCGTTAACCTGCGTCTTGTTTCCAGTGATAAATTCCTAGAAGTGATTGCAGATACCTTGAAATCTGCAGAAAATATGAATAAAATGGAGAAAAATAAATCACCAGTGTAGAACTAGCCCTATTGATTGCCAGCTGGAGAATGATCCCTGTACCTGCTATCGCCTGAGCCCTTCGCTTAAGTCTCTGTTCTTGTTTGCACGGAGCAGGTATTTAAACTTCCTTGTCTGTAGGTGTCATGGGCATTTATATAAAGGCCCATGCCTGGTTGCCTTGACATTGAAAGTGCTTGTACAGGCGCCGAACCGCGGCAGTTGGCGCAGAATATTCTCTACACAAGTACTTGCGTCATTGCGAAAGTTTGCCGTCACTATTATGGCAAGGATCGTTGCCCAGGTCTTTTTCTGCTCACGTAAGTTATAGCTAAACAGTCATGGGTATGGAAAAAAGGGCGTGCTTGGAGATGTTCTGGTCGGAGAGATGAGGATGGATGGGTAATACATCATTAATGGCATGATTTCACCTCCAAATCTTCCTGGACTTTCATGTTTTCATAAAATCCCTCTAGCGCCTAGTGTACCTTATTTGAAACAAATCACCTGGAGCCAAAATGCTCTACCTTTGATACACTTACTCTTCCTATTTCATTAACAAATAACTTTTCCAATTACATAATTATTTATATTTCTATGATAATCTGGAGATTGAGGATTGGCAATTTTGTTCTGGGCACTAGAGGGTTAACAACAAAAATATTAAAAATAACGAGGACCTCTTGGTATGCAATACATTCACAAACTATGTAAATACATCTTCAAGATCGAAGTTAACCTGGGTGAGGGGGTGGAAGGTGGGCACAGTTGCGGGCGACTGGTTAATTAATGGTTATGTCAAATGAATTTCTGAGCAACATTGTTGCTTTCAGCTGTTTGCTATGAAATTATTAAGCACACGGGTACTGATCTATGCACGTTATAATAGTGACTGAAACTTTCTTAGTTCACATGGAGGAAAAAAAAAATTCTTTGAGATAAATTCAATAATGACTAGGCAGCTTTCCTTTGATGTTATGAAATTATTCGTTTACATGAATCCTTAGCATGACCTTATAGTGCACCAAATGTATTCCTTTATTTTACCACGCCTTCGATTAATAGTTAAATGTCAGCTGAAAGAATGAGACTATAATTGCATGTGATACTGACTTTTCAAATCACTCCCTCCAGCCGCGTGCTAAACATCATAGAATAGTGAATTATTTTGTATAGCATGACTAGGAAGTAGGATGACTCAGTGTTATGCTGCCATAACAAGTTGAAGAGTCGTTTCTAAGGACGTAAAGACTTATCTCATTTTCTTCCAGAGATTTTTTTTTTAGATAGGTAGAATAAAGTGAAGATGTAAAATTTCAGGTAATCAAAAAAAAATTAAAAAAAAATAATAATAAAAATATAAAATAAAACAAAATAAAACATCCCCTTTTCGTTGTAGACTCAAAATTCTCAAACCAACAAAAACACCACCACCATAGACTCGATCCACTTTTCTACAGTAATCGAAAAGCTTGACTAGCAATGCGACCCTGGACTCATGCCAGATTTTGTTGTTGTTGTTGTTTATTCGACACATTAAACATGCGCAGACCCGGAACATGTAAACTAAGGCTTCAGATCGTGTCAAAATATAATTTTCAAAAAAAAAAAAAAGTATGAAAATGATCTTCCTTTTTAGAGACATAATTGCAGTACGTCTGTTCTTCCCACTCCACGACCTTGTCCTAGATTAGAGTTTTCAGATCCGTCAACACCCAGGTCCCCCCCCCCCTCCCCTCCCCCAGCCTGGGATCCTTTCAAGTGGATCGTGATTTCTGTATCCTGGTGCTTTATGCTGGCTCCTACATTTCTGAATGAAAAATGTGTATGTGTATGTCTGTGTGTACGTGTGTGTGTAGGCACGCGTGTGTGTATGTCTGTCTGTTTGCAGGTCGGTCTTATCTCATGACCTTTCATTTCTGTTTTTCGTTTTTTGAACGTCAGGTTTTTTGTTGTTGTTTTTTTTGTTTTGTTTTGTTTTTATCTACTTGGTTTCTAGACATTACATCATACTATTTTCTTTGAAAGTGCTACACAGTATTACAGCAGCCTATACCTTTCATGCAAGGATAATAAGAAGGACTTCATTGCTATAATTATATTTACCTTTAAAGTGCGCACACAAATCAAATCACCTGTGTATTTTCTTATTCCTGACTCTGTCACCCCGTACATTAAACTTCTATGTTTTACCAATCTATAATTCGCCTCCCACCAAATACTACGTAGACCTACGCCTGAGAAAGTAAATTAATAATATTTATATTATAAAACAGGCAAACTTTTTTCCCCTAACGCCTTAGATTGTCTTTTTTAAAGGTGTTACAATGGGAGAATCATGTAGACACTCTTAGCTCACACAAGCTCTACCCATAGAAAAAGCATTCATCTTGTATAATAACATAACGTGGCGACCCTCCTCATAGTAGAAACTCATTTCCCGTTATATTGAATACATACTCAATGAAGTGTCCGTACTATGGAGTATAGTACCCCATCTAAGAAGCAGAAGCCAAAATAAAGGACACACTATATAACTCGGCCATGTTTAGGTCTTTATTTTAGGACCTTCGCTGCCATTGGCATTTACGAAATATCATAAAAACCACAGAAAAACTTTGGGGTCGCAGCAGGGCTATAAGCAAAGTCAAAATTGGGCAAAAAGAAAAGGTTGTATGTTGTGAACCCTGCGTGAGAAATAAAACCCAAACAATACAAAGCATTTGTGTGGGTTTTATTTCTCACGCAGGGTTTCGCAACATACAACGTTTTCTTTTTGCCCAATTTTGACATTGGCATTTACACGTCACTTTTCTTGTGTTTATTTTACTTGTTCTGGTAGAGATTAGGTTTTTAGATTTTTGCCCGGGCAGAGGCCTTCTTCGGTCTGCTCTTCTCGACTTTCAACTGCTAAGGTATCTTTAACGTGCGCAACGTGTACACGAGCCCTCCGAGTTTTCCCTCTTTATCCGAGAGGACTATGTGCTCGATCCTACCCAACAAAGGATCGGGGACAGGAATTTTTTGCCCCGAAAGCGAACCCGGTCCCTTCAGCATGAGAGGCGAGCACCTTGCCCGTAGACGACCGTGTCCCTATAATTATAAAAGTCAGTCGTCCAACGCGGATAATAATATTATAGTGACGCATTTAGTTACTGAAGGCGGCCGAAAGCCGTTATAGTGCTAGTAAAGTGGATATACGTCGCAATGGAACAAAAACAACAAAAAGACTTTTGTTTGCTTTATAAAGGACATCTGACCGGAATGATAAGACACAGCCTCCCTTACCAACTAACAGTTGCCCAAACTTTTCCTATTAGATCTAGGCCTACGTGGATGTTCATTTTTATTTCCTCGCAAAATTGTTTCAAGTGCTTCATAATTTAATTCTTTTCAGCGAAACTAGTGGCCGAAAGTTGGCGCAATTTTTTTTCGTAATTTTCACTGCTAACAAGCTTTAGTGTTACAGCAATACAGCGCAGCTTTTCTGTGATCGCGTGTACATGATTGTATAATGTTTGTTGTGTGCGTTTGATTTTTTGTTTTCAGAGTTGTGCAGTCGAATCTATTCTATTTGACATGCATTTTTTTTTCATTACAGTAAAGAGATTTCCCCTTTCTGTTGCACGTCATTTAAGTCCTTGATGTCCTTCCCTTGTCCCCTTGTTTTACCACCTGCCCCATCCCCCCTCACCAACCCCACAAAGCCGATTTATTTTACACACAAAGAATGCCTTCAAGTACCCCCCCCCCCCTCATGTAGCATTTCAAGTCTACTGAATTGCCCTTGAAACACCCTCAATTTGGTTTTTCAGCCTGAATGTAACGTTGAAAAGTAACTTGAAGAATACGTCATGGTAATGGCGTGCGTGAATGGCTGTATGCAAAGTATGTCTTTGCAACAATACACAGACCCACTTGGCACGTCAGTTCTTCATAATAACGATCATAATAATTTCTGCACAGTGATGTCACACACCGGGTAGATTTAAAGCACAAACTAAGCACTCCGTTCCTCAAGCTCTCTAGTGTTCTTTTCAGCCAGGCCCCAGTTTTCAAAGCCAGGATCAGTTTACAGTTTCAGGTCGGCGTTTTTACGTATACCGGCAAGGCCCTCAATTAAACGATTTTTGCCTCCTCCCCCCCCCCCCTTCTCCCCCCCCCCCTTCCCCCGCATTAGACGCAGGGCAATTTTTGATACATTTAGAAAAAAAGAAGGGAGTCTAGGGACCCACACAGTGCAACCATTTTAGACGCAGGGTCGTCTCGATACCAGCTCTTGACCCCGATGAACTTGTCGTACGGCAACCTGTAACACGGGAATACCTCTTTCTCTCAATATTGCCGCCACAGTGCATCCGCCTCACTAACATTGTCGTCTCGCTGACGTCCCGATAGATGTATTGTATCGAGAGCATTTTAGTGCAGCAGTAAAATTTGTTCCGATTGTCTCCCAGCTTTTGGTGTGGTGTGTACACAGACGAGTAGATCTAGGTTCTACACTCTACACACATGATACAAGATGGAATCAACAAACGTAAATGAACTTCTGATTGCGGCTGTGCCCAAAATGCAATCCTTATACAATAAAACTGAAGACAATTATTCTAACAGAGTACATATAAATAGACAATGGAAGGCAATTGGAGAGGAACTGGGCATTGATGGTAAATTTAGTTCACTTCGTACAGTATTGGATATATAAATCCCTATATCACAAACACACTCCCGTACACGCTATCCATCTCCTCTCTCTCTCTCTCTCTCTCTCTCTCTCTCTCTCTCTCTCTCTCTTCTCTCTCTCTCTCTCTCTCTCTTGCATCCAAAATGTTCTCAAGCACCACCTTATATTAGTGAACTATTGATTGATTATTTGCCACCCAGAACATTAAGATCAACACAGAAAAACCCTGCTTACCATCCCTCACACTAACACAAAGAAATTTGGAGATAGAGCTTTCACCTTATTTGGTCCTCTAGTCTGGAATAACATTCTTTCAGACATAAAACATACTACATCATTGCAGCTTTTGCTATTCAAGAGCCTACTCAAACTCAAAGCATATCTTTACAGAAAATACTTTGAATTATTAAAAAATTATTAATGTAAATTATGTGCCTAGGAATGCGTGTAGGTATGAATATTGTATCCTCTTAATGTTATGTGATTTGTATGCATGCTATATAAATCGTTAAGCGCTTACTAGTAGAGCTGACTCAGCTGGGATTGGGCGCTATATAAAGTCATCTTTATTATTATTATTATTATATATTATCCATGAATCCATTATCTCTCTATCCATCTTCAAGTGTATTGTATCTTTTCTCGGGCAGTGACGAGACGTAAGCGAATCGAAAGTAGAATGTGCGACAACCATTTTGCTCACGTCTCGCTTACTTCTCGATGCTGTGCTGTGATGTGCACGAATCGTATAATGGTTCCACTGTGTGGAGACCTTTAGACGCCAGCAAAATACTTTAATCTTTTTATTTACGAAGTGCATTTTTCCGTATAACATGCTGTGCACAGAATACGATGACGTGGGCTGGGGTCGCTCTACCTGATTGGTCTAAAATGTAAGCGCTCTTCTATGAATGAAGAAGATTCATTCACATTGTGTGTTCTACGTCATCGAATTGTGTGCATAACATGTTGTACGGATATGCGCTTCCTTTTATTTATTGTCAGGGCCCCTTTTTGCGCACTATGGTTCAGCTGCACCGTCTGTAGTTTTGCACCATTATGGCCCATGGTGAATCGATCCGACCATGAAAAATCTCTGTGATGGCCCACCAACCACCCCCACCCCTTCCCTTCATGCCCTAAGCACCTGCTCACTTTCCTTAATTAGTTAATCCAGCCTTGTATGCCGGGTTTGTTCAGTAGCTAGGCCAAAGATTGTAGAAATAACAAGATGGTTCACTTGCCGCCGAATGCGACATCGGATATCAATAGGAGCGGCCCGAGCAAGCGCGGTAGAACGGTAGCCAGGTAGAGGGGTGACATAGGCTTTTCTTTGCAGTTTGTGTACAACTTGCTTATTTCAACAATATAAACCGAAAAATCTAGAAATTTACAATGTCATTGGTGTTCAGCTGTGAATTGCAACTGTAACAAAAACAGTAGATCTGATCTATCTTTCTACCGTCTCCTTAAAACAGACCTGTACGGTTTCCTCTCTTATTTATAGTACCATATAAAGACAAGATTTGACTAAACAATAAGGCCGAAACAAGCATTTTTAATACTCCCATTTGATGAAATGAATCTACAATTCAGTTGTTCAGTGAGAATATACCTTACCAATCTTTTACTTAGTTACTGAAGTTCTGTACCAATCTAAAACTTAGCTGTTGAATGAGAATGTACTTTACTTAATTAAGAATATATACTTTACCAATCTATATCTTAGTCAATGAATTGAGAATGTACTTTATCAATGTGTAACTCAGGTACCAAAGCATGTGTTACTGAGTGTACTTCACCAATCTACAACTTAGTTAATTAATGAGAATGCACTTTGTCAATTAAACTCCGTTGTTGAATAAGATCATTAAGAATGTATTTCAACAATCTATACTTATTTTAGTCAATGAATGAGAATATACAATACCAATCTATACTTTAAGTTTAAATGAATAAGAATGTACTTCACTGTCTGTACTTTCTCTCACCTTCATCTCTGAGATATTATCGTTTCGTTCACAAAATGCCCTGCAATAAATGCATTTCTTTCATACTGTCATTTTAATTGCTGTTTTAAAAGTAAAAGGGCGTAATGTTTGTTTCTATTATAAGCGCAACAATCTTACCAATCAACAATTGTTGCAGAGAAGATTTGGAATGATTATCGGTAGATGTTTTATCTAAAGGAAACGCGTCATGTAAAAAAAAAACACTTTTAGACATCTTTTCTAATTAAAATCAAAACAACACAAATATTTAGGTCAGATGCTTGAAATATGAAAATTTAAAAATAATTTACAATTGAGCTCGTAGCAGTCTTGATTATTATTGGTATGTGACAGTCATTATGTCCTAGATTCTGAAGCAATTCTTCGACTATTTTCTATTAACTTTCGCTTTACCGCCGACTACCTGGGTATTGTTTACCGCGCTTCCTAGCTAGCAAGACGGTTCGCACCGATGTCGCTTGACGCTAGTGTTAAAGTAACGGGGAGCGCCCGAAGTGAAGCTTCTTGTTACTTCTACATTCTTTGGCTAGGCTCGTCAAATACGACTAAATTGGTCCTGTGTACAAGACACACCCAGCTGTGATCTGCACTGTCTAGAACCTTCAACTAACTTCACTGCAACACTAAGATCAGACATTCATGGAACTTACCTGCTGTGTCATGCAAACTGCAGGAGGGTTAGGGGCAAGGCATACCTGTCACGCACAAGGTTTATTGCAAGGTTTTCTGGGGTCAGATTCACTTGACACGCCATCCAGCTATGCATTCAAACTGCGCGAATTTTGTGTTTGTTTAATACCCAGGTAGATTATACCTGCAGGTCTTTTCATGGATTATAAACCTTGTTTTTCCAGTGCGCTGAACCATAATGGAGCTTTAGAAACCGGTTTAACTTCCTAGTCTTTTGTCGGCCAGTCCGCGCCCTTATCTTCAGACTGCAAAGCTGCTATTTAGAATTTTCATTCAAACCTATATTTTTCCTTGCTCTGTGCAAGTGACATTTATTTGGAACTTTAGAAAAAGCCAATTATAAATTCTATACTGTTAAACTGGCCGTACCATTGCAATGGATACAACACTCCCGAGTAATTCAATTTTGACTCCGACTCATGTGCCAATTCAAAGCACCATTTAATGTCAAGACATGTTTTTATCTTATTTGCGTCTGTCTGTTTACTGGTGCAATAGTTTGATGTTTACTCCCCTTACCAATGAAAAGAAATGGGAGTTACATCATTTTTAATAATACACAGATATTTGCACGGAGGGCTTTTGATCAGTTTTTTTTACAATTTGCCATGAAATATGACTTGAAATGTGTCGTGCCGGCACTTGCCGATTTTTGTCCTCGGTAAACCTGGGTAATCTCAGAGCCATCTTAACGCATAAGCACACTTGGCAGTTGCCCAGGGACCTGAATGGATTAATGGGCTCCCATGCATGCACATTTACTTCAGTTTTTGAAACGGGGAAGAAAATCTCTATTTCTTTGCCCGAGGGCCCATAATGATAATTATTAAGACAGCACTGGGTAATCCTATGAAAAACAGCCCACAAAAAACTTTAAAAGACTGCTGGCATTTACTGTTTGCTCTGACTGTGGTCCAGTTTCATTATTTTACTAAAGACTGATGTTGTGCCCATGGGATTGAGATCTGAACAATTCACCCATGACGACGAAAATTTTAATAATAATAGGGCACTGGTGGCATAATGGATCTTGAAAAATTAATGACTAAATTTCTACAAGTTCCAAAACTGTATGGCGTGTATGTGTGTGTGTATGTGTGTGCGTGTGTGTGTAGGTGTATGTGTGTGCGCCCGTACGAGTGTGTGTGTGTGTGTGTGTGTGTGATTTCTACAGGAGACCACCTGGATTCAGGACGTGGATATGGCTTAGCCCCTATTGGGTGTAAGACATTCAAGGGCCAAAGCACTTGTTCGACAGGGGTTCTTTCTCTAAATATCTCACATGTCATGTTCTCCCAGGAGGGCTACTTATTTTTTGATTTCCTCAAAATTATGAAGCCACAATAATGTTCACTGAATTTTTGGTCAAATCTGACCGACTTCGTTGTCCTGCCAGCTGATCTAAAACTATTAAAAGGTCCTTAGCTTTCCACAAACACATTGCTGTTGTATGTGGACAAGTACAGCAGAGTTTACACGTTAACAAGTTTGAGTTTATTGTAAGTGTGACGGCAAATTCAAAAGGCACACAAAAATCAGAAACCGAAGGCTATCTGTTCATAACAGTAAATGTCTTACAGATGATGTATGAAATACGCGCAATGAAATCACAAAGAATTGAAAAAACCATGAAGCTGAAATTATTTTTATTATCTTCAGTGCTGAATCTGATCGTTTCTTACAGGAAAAATGGCTGGAGGAATTTCCATTTACCGTGTGACAAACATTGCTATGACGTATATTATGCACTCTGTAACCGTTCGTTTTTAATAATCTCTTCACACAGTGATAATTCTTCATGCAGAAACACGATACAGGTACGGTACCTCAGACTACTCTGGGCTATGAGAGCTTCTTTAGCACTCCTTGTTGGGTAAGATTATGAATTTCTACAGTGGAAACCAGTGGTTTTCAAAATTGATGATATCGTCCCTTGGTTGTGATTTTGATTGGAAGTGGGGGGGGGGGTGGCGTGGGGGGGGGGGTGTTAGCGAAAACGGAGAAATCGCAGTTGTTATAAGTACATACTCACCCCAAGCGGTTTTTTTTGGGGGGGGGGGGAAGACATAGGTATACATACTATCCCTTACCCCGTCCTGAAAAAAAAAATAATCATATTTGGTGATTATTGGCGGCTGATGTCAAGGAGTATTTCGGGAGGAGTTTTGTGGGGTCTCAAAAGGCTTTCAAATACGTACCTCTAGCGCAAAAAAAACAAAAAACCCCAAAAACTTGGGGGACAAACATACTAAGAACGTCCTGAAGGAAAAGGTGACAAGTAAACGATGAAGAGGGTGATTGTGTGTCTGTGTGGGAAAGGGGCGAAAACATGAATAGGCGACGATTTGGGGGACAAAAATAGCCACTGACTTTTCCCACGGCACAACTAGTTCGGTTTCATGAACATGAAAGTCATATTTTCATTATTTTGTTTCGTGCATTCAGTTAAGAATGCGCTCTGTTTTATTAAGAATGATCAACTCGCCTGTTGTCATTCAAAGGGCTTTGAAAAACTTGGCAAAAAGAAAAAGTTGTATGTAGCAAATCCTCGTATAAGAAATAATACCGAAACGATTCAATAAAATGCAAATCCTATTATAATAATTTCTGAGAGCCCCTTGTGGAAAGCTAAAGCTGAGGAAGTTAATATCAATCCTCTTAATTTTTATTATGACTATAGTGTTTCCAGTGTGCACTTTCGAGTTCAGGCAATTAACACTGAAATACGTGAGGACAGACCACATGATTTACATGAGGAATTGCATAATAATAATAAAATATGTACATGAAAGAAAGAGAAAATGGAGGCGTGATGAAAGGAAAGTTAGAACACAGGGGGACGATTGCGTGAAAAATGTTGAGAACCACTGGTGTAGACATTCCTCCCATCGCTGTTGACGCAAAAGTATCGTTCACTCCACAGCTCAGAAAACCATTCAAGTTACCTTCACGGGCGCATGGAAGCAGAAGATGGTAAAAAAAAAAAAAAAGATTAGGTAAACCATGATTTAACCCTTTCGGCGCCAAAGCAGTACTGCTGTGATCATTATCGTCCTTCTCCCTTTTAAATTTGATTGTTTTCGTTGTTCCAAAAGGTAAGTGGGAACTTTTAAGGCAGAATTAATCCAACGTCTAAAACATCGTAATTAATTATATTAGACAAATTCAGTCCACCTACAAAAGGTTATTCATGACAATGGGCCGTTGGCAGTCAAGGGGTTAAAATGACGTTATTTCAAGCATACAAAGTTGCGTATGATGAGCGGCGGTTTCTTGCCATTGTTATTATCATTGCTATTTAAATATTTCAGACGGGATTTCAAACGGTTGATAACTACAGTATACAGGTATCTTTCTTGATTGAAACTCAGTATTTTCCCAATTCAGAGAAAACAATTATCAGGCGAACCAAGGTTGCTCAGAAAAGCAAAGCTGGAGTGAAAAAAGGAAGAAAGAAAAATGATCAAGATGGGATTAGAACCCGCGACCTCCGCTACGGCACCCGTCGCCTTGCCAAAAAGAAGACAGATCTTTTATCAACATTCAGGTATTTTATTCAGGGGGAACATTTACTATGAGGTAGACTGCAATGAAGTATTTCCTCCCCGAAACGTTTACTTCATAGTATACACCCCTCCCTCCCCCCGGACGAAGCATAGCGGTCTGCCCCCACCCCCCCCCCCAAAAAGCCATTCTAAAAATTATTGCCAAAAATTGTTTTTGATACAGAAATAAGAACCAAAGGTGTACTTGGTAGCATTTCATTATATGATTAAATGTTAAACTTCTCGAAAACCTTCGAGGCAACCAAGGAAGGGGGACCGGGACTTTTGCAATGAGGTATTTTGTTCCGGGTGACCTTTTACTACGCAGTATTTGTTCCAGTGGGAACTTCCACTACAGGGGACCAAATTCTTCGACATACCGGCACGACGTTTTGGTGTCTCGAATCATGTGCTCGTGAAATAAAACAACAGGATCGGAGTCCAGCAGTGACAGATACAAGGCAAACCAAAAAAAAAAAACATATTGTGCACCTTCCAAGGTATTTGAAACCTCCATGCAAAATCTCGCTGTGTGCCCTAATGCAAACACATTTTGCCTTCAGAGGTGGAGAATTCGTGAATTACATCATAAATATCTGTAGTAGATGACAAACCGGGCATTGCCCGGAATAAACCTGTGCCCTTTCTCTCTCTGTTTCTAATAATCTGTACTCTTTGCCTCAAAACTCAGCACGCTAAGACACTACACACCAGTTTGAACAGTAACCAAATTTTGCATACAGATTTCAAATATCGTGGAGGATGCACTGAAGTTTGGATTTTTTTTCTAGGTTTTGTTTTCCACCCTTTTTGTTGAAAGTCTGTTTTGTGTCGCTGACTGCTCGCCTCCGATCCCTTCTTTTTTCACGAGCACATGGCTTGTAACGTGAACACTTCTGTCGTATGTAGATCACTGCTATCAGCTGCTTTGAACTATTCCAGGCGTTCGCCGGTAAAATTTGAGCACAGGAATACCCTGCTGCTTACTTTGGGAATTAGTTGGGTTTGCCGAGACAGATATAGAGAGGGTAGAAAGTGGCGGGAGGGGCGGAGAACGGCTTTTAAGCTTGTATGATATTATATTATTCCGTTCGTAACTTGCATACTTCACATAGTTCACTAGTTGTGACTACATGACATCATTTTCTCTAAAGATATACTTCCATTCATTACATGCGATTCAACACAATTTAAGCATTTTGAGGTGTTTTTTTCGTTCAGTAATTTTATGATCTCATGTTAAAATCTATTAGATTTGCAAGCCCAGTTCACTCCTTCTGGTCAAATAATGGCTAATAATGCCCAAAATCAGTAGGAACTAATTATAAAATGAGCAAATTAATAGACAGTATCAGCATATTTACTACCCTGCAAAAGAAGCTGAATGGAACCTCCTTAAATAAGATTGCATGCAATTAATCCAGCCCGTAACGCCATCAACACAAACTCTGTACAGTCATATCCATTTCACATTCATAACAAATACTGTATAGCAAATATGTAGATATTGACAGCCAGGTTTCTACGTATAGGCTTGCTTTCATTTATCGGTGGTTGGGCAACTGTCGACGGAATGTTTGGGGCCACTGTCTGTCTCTTCCCCCCCCCCCCACCCCCCACACCGTTATTTTTCTTTTTAGGCTTGTCATATTATTACTATTCTATTGTAGGCTGTCTGTTTTATAGTGTCTTTGGGTGAGGTCATAGATATACCCTAGGCCTAGTGAAAGGTGAGGTAGGCATTGATGCTCTGTAGTTTCTCAAGGTCACGGTCAGCTGTGCTTTTCTTTTTATAAGCTGCCACTTTTGAGGGTTCACTAAGTCTTGTCTGACCTGAAATTTTTTTGAGACCGAAAAATGAAAGACCTTTTTTTTTTTTCTTTCTCTTTACTAAAACAGGGAATAAAAGCGAGAAAGGGGCCTTCCATGCGTTTTATACGCTTGGTGCCAACACTACCCCCCCCCCTCACCCCACATTGCACTTAGAATGGTGAATGTCCAAAATAAGGCCTTGAAGTTCTTTAAACTGCATAATGCTATTTTGCATGGGCTATTAGACTGCCTAAGCTTAATATGTTTTATTTCTTCTATAGTCCTACAACGTAGTTTTATAGAATAATTATAAATGAACGCAGAACTTTTTGAAGTGATTTATTTTTTAAAAAAGGAACATGTGCGTATGCTCCCAGAACCTAGTTTTCATACATTAATTAAAGGCACCCTTTCTCTTTCCGAGCATAATATGTACTTTATGGTTCACGGGTGGCCCCTCAGGAAATAAACGAGACTGACCGTGTACATTTCTACCAACTAAAATAACAAGAGGGGAAAAAGGTGACTGTCACTGACAGAGAAAATAGAATCCCTCGCCCTTCACTTACGGAAGAAAAAAGAGTGCACGATTGTCCAGTGTATTGCTAAAAATGCGTGAATTTAGAGCAGACAACGTCAAGGCTGACAAAATCAGTGGAGAGAAAACATGTCGTCGTCTCAAGGTTGCACGAGGCGAGCCGGCCACGAGGTCGTTATTGCGTTTCGAAAACGTTCACAATCAAGAAAGCCTTCACTCTGAGGGGCATGCGGTGAACCAGCATTCCAAGTCCAAATGACAGTTAGCATTGAAATTTATAGCCTATTATGTGAGTGATACAATTATAAGTTCTTTGAGATATAATTATAAGTTCTTTGATCTATAGTATCTAGATCTAGATCTAGTATCTACAAGACGAAGAAAACTGCTCTTAAAGGTGAGTGCCGTAGGCTACATTTTGCATAGGCCCCTATTCCCGGTTCACGTTTTAGGCCAGACACCCAAGCGCGATTTTGTTGTTTTGCAGTCCCGTGGCACTTAAAAAAAATCTAGACGAATGAAGATGTGCATACAGGCGAGACATTGGCACTTTGCAGAATCACCCGTGACACGAAACATGACGCGATTGCCATACGGCGGGTATTCACATGTGCCCGCCTAGATCTGGGCTAAAGTTACAGAAAGGATCGATCGAGATGAGATATACACTACACACATTTAGCAGGGCACTTATCTCATGTTCTGAGTGTTAGTCTCAAAGCTACCCGTGAACAATACAACTTTCATCTGGAAGTCTAACCCTCCAGAAGAGGTCTGTGCCCACCCCCTCCCTGCACGCCCCAAAGTAGCATCCATGAAATTTCCATGGTGTGGGGTAGATCTACCTATTTACCGCGAAACCCCACGAAACCCCGCAAAACCCCACGAAACCCCGCAAAACCTGTCGGTAATCAAATTCTTACGCCCGTTGATAAATCTTACGTGGCATCCCCCCGAAAAAAGTAAATAGCGTTATTAAAAGCTTAATTCGTAAATATAATACCGTATTAGAAAAGAAGTACAACATAATATGCTTACCTGCTCTTTAGTTGCGAACCTTAAGATGCGGAATGAAATTGAAAATCGGAAATCGGATCCAAGGTGTCACTGACAAGAGTTGTTTATGAAACCCACAAGTCTACAAGATGACAAAGCAACCTGGGCATAAATGAATATTTTAGGTTATGACGGACTTTCTTGTGCGTGTCGTCCCTGATGTGGATGGCACGCCTGGTGCATGAAGGGCTACGGGAGCAGGGGCTGGAGCTGGAGCAGAGGCTGCTACAGAGGCGGGGGGCCTGGCTGGAGCAGGGTGAAGAACTACAATGGGGGCACGGGGAGATATATTATTAGAGCGTCATTAAACTGGCCCATGAGGGGACCAGACCAGTAGTCTTATGAATTTCGGCATAAGCAGGATCCGCTATGTCACTGACAGAGTTGTTTATGAAACCCACAAGTTCACAAGATGACAGTATCGAATAAAGCAAACTAGGCACAAATGGATATTTTAGATTCTCACCGACATTCTTTTTCTTGACATCCCTGATGTCCGTGGTGCGTGAGTGGGGGCTGGAACGGGAGCAGAGGGATGGGCTACTACTGGGGTAGGAGGTTGAGCAATGACGGGCAGGAGCGACAGCTGCGACGGGAGCAGGAACAGGAGCTACGATTGGGGCAGGAACAGGAGCTACCTTTGGGAGCTGGAACGGGTGCTGGTATGACTGGGATATCAAAATGAAAAAATAGATTCAGTGTCCCAAAACATAAGATAAATGAATGAAAAGGAGCAAGACAGGGCAAAACTTTCAAGATCACTACTGAAATGTTTCAGTAGTGTTGTATGTCCTTTGGAATATTATCGGGCATAATTATGAGCTAAGAGCTCCTTCTACCTTAAACCTGTAAATGAAATTTGAAATGAATTGTCTGCAAACTCTTGTAAGTTAATTAAAATAATGTATCATCTGTACAAGTGGGAAGGAGTGGGCAAGATAAGAATGCCCTCGCTGAAGGGAGGTCAATGTGCAAGATAACGTGCAAATAGAAAAATGGGCAGGTTAAATCACTCGTCACTGGCGTACTAATGAGGTTTCCTGCCAGGGTAACCAAGTGTCTTTTATTGTGGCTCTTTCTGTTACTGCGTCTTTGCTACAATTGGCATTAAATACACTTTTATCAAAATACATTTCAGTTTGATGCCTGAGGATGGATGGAATTTTCATCTTTGCTGGAACTAGTCTTTTGCTCTAAAGAGTAACGACCACAAATCTCAACTTGTGAATTCTCCAACTTCATGTTTTCTTGTCAGTCTAATCTAGTTGTAGGATCGACGAAAACATTAATTTTTTGTCTCTTTTTACGTAGGAAGTAAGGCATCTCCCCTCCACATAACAACGTTGAGAACCTTCGTTCTTATACCATGTTACCAAACATTTTTCATGCTTTAATTGTAGGATTCAAGAATGCAAATGCGAGAGGAGAATCGTGGACCTCAACTCGTTTGATAATAATTGTTCGCCACGTAGACTGGCGGTGAAATGAAAGCTAAGACTAGGTGAAATCACATGGGGTGTGTGCTAAATGTCAGTCAGGCTGAACGTGAGCAAGGAATTCCATAAACCTTATACATTTCCTACATTTATCTTATTATAAAAAAATAGTTCCATGTGACGTTATTTGGCCACTCTGTTTTGGCTACTCCGTAGCCTGAATAGCAATTTAAATCATTACAAAATTAAATTCCTAAGATGTTAGATCTAATCCAATCACTTTTATTATCGAACTATTGTGTTCATAGAGGTTTCAGGTCGTCTTTTAAAAATGTTATGATGGTAAAATGAAAAGAACTTTTTTTGGGGCTCCTTTTGACAAGCCACGTGCATGGGAGATTGTGTTTGACAGTCATGTTCAGCTTGAAAATTAGATAGGGGTAGGGCAGATAGAAAAGGAAGGATTGGGGAGAGGGAGAAAACGACGCCGATCACAACAGAATGAAGAAATTGAGAGTGAGTAGAAATCTGATTTTGGCCTTGGTCCTTTAACACGCTGGTTGTCTAAGCTAGTTTCTTAAATTTAAGACCCTTCAAGCTGGGGACTAGAACAAAATATTAAGATGTCTAAAGCATTCCGTGCAGCTCAAAAATGCAAAAAACATCTGATTCACGGAATTTGTCAGGGACACTCCGCCTTGTCGTTCGACTCTACCAAGTGTAGGCCTAACGCTTTCCGGCCTGTTTTCTTTTATTTCTTTGAAAACTTTTTTTTTCTTGGACAAATGGTATCATTAGATTTTACGGGGCTATAGAGATGCAGCAATATGGCATGTTTAAGGGGGGGGGGGGTCGTCTAGATTTCATCAGTCTTGTATCTTGTTACAGAGAAAAATTTGTGGCGAGTGTATTTTTATTGTGGTACAATGTGCCTCTTTTTTTTTGCCCAACTATGCAGCAAGAATAACAGTTAAGAAAATAATAGTTTTTCTTAGGTGTGAAATAACCAAACCTGTTGGCTTTTATGTTGGACTAATTAATTTTTGTTCAATGAAGTTTAAGCAATCTTTTAAAATTAATGTAAAATGTGAGGAACTTTTCGTAGCTTCCTTCGGTAAGCCCACTGCATGGGAGACGGTAGATGGCAAGTGTTGAGTTGAACATTAATTAGCTGGAAGGGGGCGGTGAGGAGGGATTTGAGCATTTCGGAAAGGAGAGAATGGGGAGAGGGAGAAAATGCCGATCAAAACAGTGAAGTTGTGGGTTCCCTGCTGGTATAAACAAAAATCTCTCTCTCTCTCTCTCTCACACACACACACGCACACACACACACGCACACACACACACATACACACATACATACATACATACATACATACATACATACATACATACATACATACATACATACATACATACATACATACATATAATTATGTACTTATAAGTATACTTGCATGCTGTAGAAAACATACAAGGCTAAAGGGAGACTTTATCAGTCAGTTGATATTACGGAGATTCGTAATGCCATGAAACATGATCGTAACTGTGGATTGGAGATGAAACTTCTCACAAAGGCAGGGCGACGTCCAGTTTTGTCGTATGCGATGAAATCTAAAATTTCGATAAAATGGGAGTGCCCCAACTGTCTTTAAAACTGACCAGATTTTCTTTGCATTGCTTTGGATGTGGGGCCGGGAAGACGCCAACTTTAGTCACATTCAAAATGTCCAGTTCTCGTGAAATGCCCTGACGTAATGAACGGACTGCTGTTACGATGCTACATTGGCTTATGCTGTATGCCATAAATACGATAACAAACTCGTAGGTTTTAAACTCGTATAATCGTCAAAATGCCCTTGAATTTTGAATCATAAACCAGACAGTTTGCATAATAAATTAGAAAATTGCATAATTAGTCATACAACCTTAGTGTCCATTCTACAGAGGAGTTGAAAATCAAGCTGAATTTAGAGGGCATTTGACCAAGTTTGTGATTTGTGCGTCCTTAGAAAACCGGGATGGAATATTACCTTCTGTTACAAATTGTTGAAAATCGGTGGCAACTTTAACGTATTTTAAACATACAGATCAAAATCACATTTGTCTAACATTAAGTAACCCGCCAATAGCTCACCTTCCTTAAAAGTATAAATTTTGTACTTAGTGCTTTTCTAGTCTTCAGATGTCACTCTGTATCATTACAGTAGTAACAAGTTGCTTTTCTCAGACTGTTTTCTTCATTTGGGATGGTTTGTCTGACAAAACCCTGCAAGAGGAAAGAATTCATTTTGTTGGTCTAGGCAGCTTTTGTCTTTTGCTTTTTTGCTTTATTTGTTAAGGAACTGTAAACTCAGCTCTTACATACTTCGAATGTCGTCAAACTTGACAGTAAAAAGAATTAATCTGATAATGACAGATCAACTTTGGATAGGCACGTGTCCATTTGTGTACACTTTACAGCTGGGCCGGAGACAGGGTTGTGAGCTAGTTGTTACACCAGGGGGAAGGTGTAAGATTAGATCGCAATTCCCAAGTTCGGTGGTCTTTTACAATCAACAACTGGGTGAAGATCTCATTTGTTACACCAGGGGCAAGGTGCTAGACTAGGTCATGATGATAAGACTTCAGTGATTGTTTACACTCGACAACTGGGTGGAGATCTCATTTGTTACACCAGGGGCAAGGTGCTAGACTAGGTCATGATGATAAGACTTCAGTGATTGTTTACACTCGACAACTGGGTGGAGATCTCATTTGTTACCCCAGGGGCAAGGTGCTAGACTAGATCATGATAAGACTTCAGTGATTGTTTACACTCGACAACTGGGTGGAGATCTCATTTGTTACACCAGGGGCAAGGTGTTAGACTAGGTCATGATGATAAGACTTCAGTGATTGTCTACACTCTACAACTGGGTGGAGATCTCATTTGTTACACCAGGGGCAAGGTGCTAGACTAGGTCATGATGATAAGACTTCAGTGATTGTTTACACTCTACAACTGGGTGGAGATCTCATTTGTTACACCAGGGGCAAGGTGCTAGATTAGATCATGCTGACAGAGTTAGTGATTTTGTACAGCTATTACAATAAGGCGAAAGGTGTTACCTTACATCTTAAAGCGCGCTGTCAGTGACTGTACACTCTACAGCCGGGCGGAAGGTGGGCGTCTGACTTGGTTTGTTACACCAGGGGGAAGGGGAGTACATTTCAGGTTTTGGTAAATCGAAATTTCATGGGAAAAACCTTCATTTAGACGCATTTGCTGTTTGGTCCATCATATCTCCATTCTGTTTATGACTCGCGTTATGATACCTGCTCAGTGATAGTGTACATTCTACAGCCAGATGGGGATCTGGATACGAATTATTACAATAGGGTGCCCAGACAGCATTATTTTGTGTACACTGTTCAGTCAAAATGTGGCGAAATGAAAAACACGCATTGCAAAGTCTCGCACAAGAAAATGAAATACAAAAACCATGCAATAAAATATATACAAGAAAAAGGAAAACAAAATAGCTTTTGATCGATCTTTATCAGGCAAAAGAACTGAAAATGAACATTTCTGTGAATTTTACAATTTTCTCATTTATATTTTATTGTATTGCTACCGTTTCATTTTTTTTTCTTTTTGCCAAATTTTAACTTTTCATTAAGCATTGTTGCAACTCCACGGTTTCCTCTTAAGTCGTATATTTATCCGTACACTGTAGTGGTAGGCGGAGATCGTCTTGTGATTTGTAACCACAGAGTTGTAGTACCAATAGGAGTAGTGAAGTCAGACAAAATGAACACTGGCATTCTGATGGAGGTTGGGTCATCAGATTTTACACTCGTGGGAATTCGATGTCAGACATACATCAGACAGTCCCGCTAATGTGTACCCTCTACAATCAGATGGAGGTCGGGTTGTAGGTTGTTACACCATTGGGAAGACTGCGAGAGACGAATGTCCGACATCACAATCAATGTGTACGCTCTACAGGTCAGGTTGTGAGTTGTGGTATCAATGTAAAGTCTCCGCGAGTCTTGCGTCTGACATCCCATTCAATGTGTACGCTCTACAGCCAGATGGTCTGGTTGTGAGTTGTTACACCAGTGGGAAGTCTATGCGAGACATACGTCCGACATCCCAGTCAAAGTGTACCCTCTACAGCCAGACGGAGGTCAGGTTGTGAGTTGTTACACCAATGGGCATCTACGAGAGATGAATGTTCAGCACCCCAGCCAATCTGTGCGCTCTACAATCAGATGGTCAGGTTGTGAGTAATGCTGTCACTATAAAGCCTCTGTGAGTCTTGCATCTGACATCCCAGTCAATGTGTACGCTCTCTACAGCCAGATGGTCTGGTCGTGAGTTGTTACACCAGTGGGAAGTCTATGCGAGACATACGTCCAACATCCCAGTCAATGTGTACCCTCTACAGCCAGACGGAGGTCAGGTTGCGAGTTGTTACACCAGTGGGAATTCTACGAGAGATGAATGTTCGACATCCCAGCCAATGTGTGCGCTCTTCAATCAGATGGAGGTCGGATTGTGAGTTGTTACACCAATGGGAAGTCTGAGACATACGTCCGACATTCCAGTCAATGTGTAGGTTCTGCAGCTAGATGGAGGTCAGGCTGCGAGTTGTTATTCCAAAGGGAAGTCTATGTGAGACATACATCCGACAGCCCAGCCATTGTTATTCCAATGGGAAGTCTATGTGAGACATACATCCGACAGCCCAGCCATTGTTATTCCAATGGGAAATCTATGTGAGACATACATCTGGCAGCCCAGCCATTGTGTGTGTGCACCACAGCTAGAGAGGGGTCTAATTGTGGGTTGGTGCACAGTGAGAACTCTTTATGAAAGGCAAATATCCAACAATCAAAGTGCACACTGTATTGCTACTTGAGTGTAGCCCTTTACGTTTGACAATGTCTGGCAAGCGATGTGCAAGCTCTTCGGCATCTAAATGGAAGTGGGTTTTGATTTGTAACGCCAGTGGGAAACATTTATGTTTTGCAGTGTCCTGCGGCTATTTTTTTAAAAATATCATGTTATACCTTCTCACAGCGATTGTGTACACTCCACAGCTAGATGAAGATCTGGGTGTGAGTTGTTACAATAGGGTGCCCAGACAGCATTTCTGTCATTGCTGATATATCTGCGGCCGTGGCGTGTATGTACTGTGATTGAGCCCCCAGCAGTCAGCTGATTTCTTGACAAATTTTAATGTTTCATAGATATACCAATGCTGCCTATGGGAAGCCGCTACATTAATTGTACTGATAATCGTTGGTGTAATTTTAGTCAGACCTCCATCATTATTTTGTCCTGTTGGAACAAAATTAATGGTCACACAAATTCCCATATTTTGAACAGTTCACTTATTCATAGTTGTCAAGTTGAGAATGCTAAGCAATCTTAAATTTAAAAAAAAAATATTGGGAGGAATTGACAAAATGCATTTTTCTTTTCGTACATGTTCAGTGGAGTTTCTGTGTTATTGATGTCCTTGGATTCTGAAGTATTGGGTTTAATTTTAAGTTCAAAATGTGTGACCTACATGACATTTTAAATCAAACTGGCATTCATTGTTTCTTCTTCTTCTTCTTATGAAGTTGATTCGTCTATGTAAAAGACGATCCCTCAACTGCACCATATGCGACTCGACGTTACTCTTCTGAGGCTAAAACAGGGTAAAAGCCTTGCATATGTTAGGACCATTTAAAATATATTCATTGTGTAAATTCTTTTGTATATATATCTCTGGTATAAATATCTCTTGGTATCCAGATTGTGCACAGAAATAGACCCGCACTTTAGATACAATGGTAGCTGCAACGGATAATTATGTTCTTTAATTCATTGTCAAAAGCCGTTGCAGACGATATTGTTTGGGCTTCTGTCGGAAGGTTGTTCCACATCCTAATTATTTGAAACTAGCTGAGGTCCCCGGGCCTGCCCGGGATAAATCGGTTTGAATATTAGTTTCAGTTCTGGGTGGTTATTATGGACCTGCTTCATCTGGCCTGTTCCTATTTGTTTATTTTATTTTTGTTTGTTTGTTTTTAAATAAGTCTAACTGCTCTGCCTTTGTGAGTTGACACCCTGCGCATCCCGTACAAACGGCATGATTTGCGCACGGGTTAGTGTATTTGATAGTGAACACATCGCAGGAAGTGATAACGAAACGTTAAAATGGCGAACCATGACTCGAAATAGATCTAAATGATGGCGAAACAATAAATTTCCAATTAAAAAAACTACACCGATTTGAGACTTCTATTAAAAACTGTGCACCCTTACATCCATTATGATGCACCATATAAAATTTGAAGTCTGAGTGTTGAGTGGTTCAGAAGCCTTCTGCAACTAAAAATCTCAAGTCCACAAATATATAATATATAGTATAGATTCTCAGGACTTGGCATTTATTGGGGTGGAATTCCATACGCCAGTCCCTCTCCCATTTTTGTAGACTGTCCAAATCTTTCTGTAAAATTTCCGCATCTTCTTTTGAGTTTATTGTTCTATAAAGGAGGCTATCATCGGCAAACAGTCCTAATTTAGTGCCTGGAGAGATCTTACTTGGCATATCGTTAATATAAACTAGGAATAGCAAGGGGCCCATTACAGTACCCTGAGGTACTCCCGAGAGTTTCGAAAGGGTATTAACAGGGAAAAGAAACACAAAAGTAACCTTGCTTGGATCAGCGATAGATTTTTCGTCTGATGGCTACAAAAACCCAAAAAAACAAAAAAAAGCAACAAAAAAAAAAAGTTCTCAGACACTGAAATCGTTAGTCTGAGAATATCTGACTTGTCATAGTTGTTAACCCCTTCCCTGCTTTGCCCGGAACTGTTCGGGGCTTCAAATCTCGCTATGTCTGCCATGTGCCCAGCTCTGTGGCGGGCCTAGATCTAGTTCGAGTGCGTTTTTTGAGTGATCATATAGAGGCAGTTCCCGAATTATTATTATTTTGTATTTCCTGGTTAGTTCCCTCTAGTTACTTGTCATCTGCATGCTTTGAAAGCTTGGGATTTGTGGTAATTTTTAAGATTTGCTAGTTTTGTCCTCTTTTTACCCAGTGTATGAGTGGAAATCTGTGTGACAGGCAAGGGGTTAAAGTTCAGTGCCACCCATTTAACAACACAAACTTAACAGGAATTTGCTTTTCAAAGGGCAACCCTTTGCCAGACGTGACTATACGCAGTGCAGCAACGTCAACGTGATGATGTTAGGGTAACAATATAAAGAAATAGCTGCCGCGTTGAAAATGTAATGGAAATGCATTTCAGCCACAAAAGGTGTCATGACTACCCCCAGGACCTAGAAAGTGAAATGTAAATGTCAGAAAGGATAATTATGATGACCACGCAAATTAACCCAGGATACAGAACTTAACGAAGTGCTAGACTTCAGACTGCACTTTTAGTGAGATAGATATCAGATATGACCTTAAAAAAACAAACGTGAAAGACAGTGTGGCTGTTATTATACCGTTAAACCCAAACTCGTCATATGAGACCAGCAAATGTTGAATATTCAGTCAGTTCATTACGCCTGAGCCTTGCCCGGCAAAGTGATATAAAAGGCCTTACATTATTAGACTATTACATAAGTTAAATGTTCCTGCAGTAGATGCCTACGGTAATTTATTTCCCCGCATTTACGTTGAATAATTTATTGAATGAAATGAGATTTTTAAATATCCTCATCACAATCAGTGAATCATCACACTGATATGATTATATCACACCCATTGCTGTGAGTCTGAATAATATTTTTTTGGGGGGGGGGGGGCAATACTGTTAGTGTTATCATAAATGAAAATTTGCAGCTTTTTTTCATTTTGGGTGGGGGGGGGGGGGCACAGACTAATTAAATACCCAGACCGGATGATCCCATTGTGTGACGTCACAAAAAGGCGAAAGGTCGTGAACCATCCGCCACATTAGGTTTACGGTAATGACCGACGCTTCAGCATAGCTACAATTTTGAATGACACCATTTTGACGCGCCTACTGAACGCGGAAGTTTGGTTCCGCACCAAGAAATTAATACATGTACAACCAATCTTGACAAATGAAAAGAAATTTCTACTGCAGATAGAACTAGAATCGGAATTTCCCGAGCGGCGGCCATGTTGATTATACGGCCGCCGCTCGGGAAATTCCGTAAAAAACGGCACAGCCCGGAGCTCGTGTTTCCAGTCTGGTTAATTTATTAGTCTGTGGTGCAGACATTGTCCGTGTTTTTCCTTTCCATGATACGGTTGCATATTGTAGGATGCGTATTTTAAATGGACGGACGCCTTCTGCGGCTGTATAACCAACATGGCCGCCGCTCGGGAAATTCCGCAAAACCGAAGCTCGTGTTTCCAGTCTGGTTAATTTATTATGTGGGGGGGGGGGGGGAGAGAGAAACGTACTTTTATTTTGCGTGACTAGATCAGGTAATCTGCATTATCCTGGATAAACCTGTCCACTCGCCTTTCTATATCCGTCTCTTTTTTGGTCTAGAAAACCTCATGATATTCTAGTCTTACCCTACTACAGATGTTGTATGCATTAGAGCACTATACACTTGTTTCCTTGTAGGGAAATTGCAGGCACGGAATTAAGCATTTTAAATATGGCTTCCCTGTGTGGTGGACTTTTTTTTACAGGTAGCCAAAACGAAGAACATTGTGTTTGACATGTTTACTTTTTTTTAATGCTAGAAACTTAAATCAAGTCAATCGGTCGATACAAAAGTCACTGGGTTGGATTAGTTCACACCTGATAAAATTTTAGAATAATATATTGAACTGTTTAGGCTGTAGTTTTGTGCAAAAACGGAGGCCAAACTGCATCACAATGAATCGCTAACGCCACTTTTTTCTTTTATGTGACAACTGTGTATTTAGGTCCTTTTCCTTCGCGTTTAATTGAAATTTTTTTATTATTTTGTATTACATGTATTTCTTATGCGAGTCTTATAAACATACAACTTTTTTCCTTTTGCCATATTTTGACGTTGTTTCAAGCCTTACTGCAACCCCAGAGATAATCTGTTGGCTTTTTCCTATATTTTGTTAATGTGTTCTTTGTAAAGCGTGAAACCGTATGCTCACCAAATAGTGTCAGTAGGTTATCCGTTCGGCACCTATGTGATTCCCTTAGATTAAAAGTATAGTGAAAAGAGATATCCAGAAATGGCATCAGTGTCACGAGTTTTCAGTAAGAACAGTTGGAACTCCGGGAAAAGGCATGAACAGCAGAAGTTTCGGTTTGGAAGAATGTCTTATCTACATTTTTGATAGTGGTGGTGACGAAACTTGAAAGACTGCAGTGTTTCTAGTGTTGTTAGTAGGACAACAACTGTTTGGAGCAGCTGTCCTCAGAAAACAAGATATTCCTACAGCTTGAGATGGCAAAGGGTAGTGATTTGCAGTAAGTGTGAAAGTTTTACCTCGATAGCATCAGCATTATTTAAAAAAAAAAAAACAACTTGGTGCTACTATTAAGCTACCGAGAAATGAATAAAAAGAAAGGTAAATCCAATCATCTCTGACCCCAGGCAGGGATCTCAGCACGTTTACCAACCAAACCTCTTTGTATTTTTTTTGGTCTGAGAAATAATATGGTGCCTCTCGTCTTTTACTAGGTAGTCCAAACTGCCCCGCTAAAGGTGCGAAGACCCGCTTTAGCATAACTTAAGGCCAACAGTACAAGGCTACTTAGATGTTGTGTGTAAAACGGCAGGCATCCTACACAAAAATAAAGTGGAATTCTTGTTCTGTCACAATATACTAATTTTTGTGTTTAATATGTGTAGCTGTGTGTCTCCATTGCTTGAACAAGACGTAAGTCGTGCCGTTCTCGCCCTGAGCTGCGCGTACCTATTTGACCCCCTCATAACAAAGGGTCACAGAGCGTCGCACCAATATAGTGCACATGTTTGAAAATAACCCACACAGAAAGCCAGATAAATGAGGTTTAATTCAGTGCATTTTTCATCGTGTTCTGAGTTGAAATTCCTTCAGTTCAAAAATCATTGGTTGAAAAGTTTTACCGAGAAATTGGCGGAAACTTGATACTTCAGGATCAAAATTATACGCATATGAACATCAGCCTGTGTAAGGGTATGCCAAAGTGAGACATAAGGCCTTATTCGGCTTGAAATTTTACCTTTCCTGGAACAGGCAAGCTAAAGTGGCTATATCAATGTTCAGAGGATTTTGTGACTGATATTTCTGATTGCTTGTAAGAATGTTTCTATAGTGAAAGTGCTGGATATTCATGTTAAAGTAAAAGATTTCAGTGCACAGTTTTATTTCATAATTACTACATATTTCAGAAAAAGGCCGTATAGCAAACCAACGAAACCTGTTTCGCTTGAAACTTTTCATGTGAAAGGAAGTCTTAGGGGAAATAAAGAGGGGGAAGAGCAACTGTCTTCGGTGAAACAGAATGAAGAACAGGAAATACAAAGTATGCAGTAGAGCGTGTCAGTAATTTTGAACTCAATACTAGAAAAGGAAAGGAAATAACAAAGTAATCCTGGTAGAATGTAGGACACATTTACGCCTTAATCTGTGCCAGTGCCCTGTATTTAAAATACTTAGTCCTCATGTACCAGCCAAACTCACTTCCAAAAGATGTTGAATAATTGTTTGCACTTAATTAAAATATACACCATCACTTGTGATCCAATCAAAACCATCATGTTTACATGTAGGTCTCTTTTCGTACCTGCTCTGAATCTCAACCAGAATCTGTTTGTAAATACTGTTATGAGATTTGTCTTACGCAAGGCCATTGTTTTTTCTTTCCTGCACCAAGTAGCACGAGGTTTGAGTGGCTGTTCCTTCCTTTTTAGCATTGAATGACTGGTGTCTGTTTCATGGCATCGAGTGGCTTGTTTCTTTTTGGCGTTGAGTGGCTTGTTTCTGCTGCATGGCATCGCGTGACCTGTTCCTTCTTTTTAGCATTGGCCATCTCGTTTCCTTTTCATGCCATCGAGTGGCGTGTTTCTCGTTTTTGGCACTGGGTATCGTGTTTCTGCTTCATGGCATCCGGTGACCTGTTTCCTCTTTTTAGCATTGAGAATCTTGTTTCTGCATATGGCATTGAGTGGCTCGTTTCTGCTTTTTAGCATGGAATGGCTTGTTTCTGTTTCATGGCATTGATTGACCTCTTTCTGCTCTTTAGCATTGAGTACCGTGTTTCTGCTTCATGGCATTGATTGACCTCTTTCTGCTCTTTAGCATTGAGTACCTTGTTTCTGCTTCATGGCATCCAATGACATGTTTCCTCTTTTTAGCATTGAGTACCGTGTTTCTGCTTCATGGCCTGGATTGACCTCTTTCTTCTCTTTAGCATTGGGTGTCTTTGTTTCTGCTTCATGGCATCGAGTGCTTTGTTCCTTCTTTTTGGCCTTGAAGGGCTTGTTTCTGCTTCATAGAATCGAGCGACCTGTTCCTTCTTTTTAGCAATGAATATTTTGTTTCGCTTCGTGGCATCGAGTGCCTTGTTTCTTCTATTTAGCATCGAGTGACTCGATTCTTCTTCTTGACATTATCTTGTTTGTTTCATGGCATCGAGTGCCAAAAAAGAAAAAAAAAAGTCCGGGTTTTCACAGAATTTATCATTTAAAGCAGTCTGGAGATATTTCTTTCCCAGGCGTTGGATTTATTGTTCTAAAATGGTTAATTTTAGAGTACAAGCTGTTTTACTGTCTGACCAATTGTTTAATAATATTAGAGTTTGTGTAAATCATAAACTGCTTTCTGTTTGATCAATAGTGTAAGGTCAATGTGATGTTGATGTATTAACTGCTTCTATCTGTTCAGTTGTGTTAATTCCAACTTTGGTTTTAGAGAATCCGCATTCTGAAACGTTTAAATTATGAACAACATGATTCAACTTTCACAACTAAATTCGACTCTATCAGATATGCCAAGTCCATGAACAGGTCTACTCCGCCCAGATCTCACTGCAAAAATCCTCACGTCCCTCTGGAACTAAAATTAACGTTAACAATATATAAACTGGAACAATGTCATTTCATTGAACACAAAAATTGATTTGTTTGCCATATTCTCCTGTATTCTTTCTTTTGGGGTCTGCGCCCCGCACTTTGCTTGATTTATCAAAATCATGCTTTAAAAATATGTACATGACAAGTGAAAGGAAAACATTTTAGAACAGATCTACATAAAAGTATAGGCTTACTCCTGGGCATTCTCGCTGCTCCAACGGATCACAAATTTAAACAAAATTTCGCAGAAATACATGTATTAACTTTACAATGTCACTATGTACAATAATTTTGAAAAAGCACAGATATATTACAAAGAAACTCGAAAGTCAAAAATCACAAAGCTAGAACGAAACAGGGAAAAAGCGGTGAAGAAAATGAATGCAAGACATAGAAGAAAACTTGAAAAATTGCAGGGAAAACCGCAATGAAAATCTCTGGAGAAGCTGAAACATCGAATGAATTCGCTTTTGACTTCTGCAGGCTTTATCTCGGCGGGTTGAAAAGGAAAGAAAAATGTACAACTCAGAAAAGTTTTCCATAGGCGGCAGCTAGATGAATTTGTCCCAACTTGTGATTTTGAGAGCACTGTTCAGTTTTTCTGTTCAGAACATTAAAACCAAACATTTCGTGTCCATGGTTTTCAGTCCTGCTGAAGTTCTGTGGTTTGCATTGTCATTATTCTGTAAGAAAAACAACAAAAACATTGAAGAGTTGGTGTAACCCGTCGGGGATCTACTATATGGCCTTTAGCGTCTTTACAGATGGTCTTAGCAGCTAGAATATTCACTTTCACTTTGACTGACAGCTTCTCTCGTGGCTTATTCTACCAATGTTTGACCCGAGAGTGCGATGGCAGTGATTGCAGGTCAGTCTTTTGGGTTCACTTTGGCGAGTGTTTTCATTCCGCCTCTGTCGTTTTGTCAGGTATGTTTCTTTTGCCTTGAAGTCTATTGCGAGCGTGCCACTGCGCAATTTTTGTCTCCATCTGCTTCGATCATTTGCAAGGTTCTCCCATTCATTGGGGTCGATGTTGAATGCTTTCATCGTGACCTTGCAAGTGTCTTTGAATCGCAGATGTGGCCTACCTCTGGGTCGGTTGCCAGTAGCAAGTTCCCCGTAGAGAATTTGTCTGGGGATGCGATCATTTTCCATACGGTGGAGATGTCCATGCCACCGCAGTCTTTTTTTGCCTAAGAGAGCCTGAGTTGATGGAATGTTGGCTCTGCTCAGAACTTCGATATTTGAGATCCTGTCTTGCCACTTGATCTTGAGAATTTTGCGTAGGCAGCGCAGGTGGAAGGAGTTGAGGGATCTTTCATGTTTGGAGTAGGTGGTCCATGTCTCTGAGCCATACAGCAGGGTGCTTAGGACGCAAGTTTGGTACACGAGTACCTTTGTTTTGATGGTCAGCTTGCTATTGTTCCACACCCTTTTTGAGAGTTTGCCAAAAGCTGTGGCCGCCTTTCCTATTCTGGCATTTATTTCAGTTGTTATGTCTGTGCTACCACTGATGGTTGAGCCTAGGTAGCAGAATTTTCCCACTTGCTCCAGAGGAGAGCCATTCAGCATGATTGGGTTGGGGTTTCTCAAGCCTTGTGTCAAAACTACAGTTTTTGAGACACTGATCTTTAGCATGAATTTGTCACAGGCTTTGGCAAGGCTATTGATGAGAGCCTGGAGCGTGGTTTCATCGTGGGCCACGATTGCAGCATCATCTGCGAAGAGGAGCTCTTGTAACATAATATGCTCTGTACGAGATTTTGCTTTTAGTCTGGCAACATTAAAAATGGAGCCGTCCACTCTGGAGTTAATAAGTACTCCACCTGAACATTGACCAAAGGCATTCTTGAGTACGGCTGCAAAATATATACCAAATAAGGTAGGAGCAAGAACACATCCCTGCTTCACACCGCTGTTTACAGCAAATGAATTGGATGTGCAGCCCTCAAAGTTGACACATGCCCTCATGTCAGTGTGGAAGGATGCAATAAGTTTTAGCAATGTTGGTGGACAGCCTATGGATTTAAGGACTGCATACAGGCCAGATCGGCTTACGGTGTCGAAAGCCTTTGTTAGGTCCACAAAGCATGTTATAAGCGGCCTGTTTTGTTCTTTACATTTTTCTTGGATTTGCCGAAGTGCAAATATCATGTCAATAGTTGATCGTTTGCTTCGAAAGCCACATTGTGTTTCTGGTAAGACTTTTTCCGCCAGTTGTTGAAGGCGGCAGAGGATGACGCGAGCAAAAGCCTTTCCAGTAATGCTGAGGAGGGATATGCCTCGATAGTTGTTGCAGTCGCCTTTGTCTCCTTTGTTCTTGTAAAGTGTGACAATTTTGGCGTCTCTCATATCATGTGGTATGACGCCTTCTTTCCAACACTGCAGTAACAGATTATACAGGTGTGGTAATAGTGGGCCTTTTAGGTCTTTTAATACCTCTGCAGGAATGTTGTCACTTCCTGTGGCTTTTCCAGCAGACAGGTGGTCGATTGCATTGGAAAGCTCGACTAAGGAAGGTTCAGCGTCAAGTTCGGCCATTATTGGCAGTTTTTGGAGGTGTTCCTCAAAATCTGGTGGAATATTTTTCTCAGTTGAATACAACAGAGAGTAATGCTCTACCCACCTATTCAGTTGTTCATTTTTATCTGTGATGGGTTCACCATTTACAGACTTAAGTGGGGCGCTTTTGGTGATGATTGGCCCAAGAGCTACTTTCATCTGACTAAAGGCGGTTTTCATATCTCCTTTTTCATTTGCCTCTTGTATGCTGTTACACAAGTCTGTCCAATATTTGTTGGCGCAACGTCTTACCTCCAGCTGAAGTTTAGCTTTTGCATTTTTCAAACAAGTTTTTGTACTCTGATTGCAATTTTTGTTATACTCATTGAAAGCAGATTTCTTTTGCTCAATGAGAGGTAGGAGAATTTCGCTGTTCTGGGCTACCCAGTCGTTGTTTGAAACTTTATGCTGTCCAAAAGACTTGATGGCACAGTCATGAATTTTTGAACTGAGAGTGTTCCATGTTTCATCTACCGAGTCGCATTGGGTGACATTATCCATGCTTTCAGCAAATAACTTTTCAAATGACTTTCTATTTGATTCATCTCTGATTGCTGTTACATTGATCTTAGGGATTGAAGGGGCTTTTGATCTGTATATTTTCTTGGCCGAAATTTTGATTTTGCTGACTACCAGTGCATGGTCGGTGTCACAGTCAGCACTGTGGAGGGAACGAGTTATTTTTATACAGCCCAAACTCTTCCTCCTTGAGAGAATAAGATCTAATTGATGCCAATGGCCAGACCTGGGATGGCGCCATGATGTTCTTTGGCATCTCTTAAGGTCAAAGTACGTGTTTGTAACACATAATGAGTTTACGGAGCATAGCTCCAGAAGGCGCTGCCCGTTTTCGTTGATGTTGCCAATGCCGAAGTGCCCAATGCACTTTGGCCATGCGGAGTGATCTGCTCCCACTCGAGCGTTAAAGTCACCCAGAATTAGCAGGCCTTCGGTGAGAGGGATGTTGTGGAGAGTCCTCTGCAATGCCTCGTAGAAAATGTCTTTGGTTTCGTCAGAGGAGGTAAGTGTTGGGGCATAGACACAGATAATGTTGGTAAAACCAGACCGGGTGTTCAGTCTGAGTGTCATGATGCGTTCTGACACTCCAATTGGAGTTGCGATCGAATTGATAAGGGAGTTTTTTACGGCGAAGCCCACGCCGTGGATTCTCGGCTGTTCGCTGCTAAGGCCCTGCCAGAAGAAGGTGTAGTTTTCTTCTTTGACTGACCCGGAGTCGGGAAGTCGAGTTTCTTGAAGGGCAGCGATGTCGATGTTTAGTAGCTGAAGTTCTCGATCAATAATTTGGGATTTCCGGATGGAGTCAATATTAGTGAGATCTTGCTGTTGCAAGCCTGGGCGCATTGTTCTGACGTTCCAGGTACCAAGTTTTAGTATTTTTCTGTTTTTGCCAGGTGCACACTTTACGTCAGCTTTTTGACTTTTGGTCTAGCTCCAACCACCTTATGAAGCAGGCTGACGTGGCGGAACAACACCCAACTGCCTGGGGGCTGCCCAGGTTACGGCGGGCGGTAGTTGATCAATGCAGCTGAAAAGCCGCTCCCACCGACAGAGGGGACCCCTGGCGCTCATCCGTACGCCAAATGGATTGAGCTTATCACCGGTAACTGCCACCTCCCGTGTTGTGCCCATCCGTAACGGATGGCTGGAGTGTCCTCTCCAAATCGGAAATGGGTGGGCTTATAGAGGAGAGACAGACGCTTGCCAAGCCCGAGCAAACGCCTCCTCGTTTTGCTGCCTTGCCTGGGCTATTTTTAAGAGATGGTGCTTTGCCCAGAGGCACCAACCCTCTCTCTGCCATTCTAGTTAAACCCAAGGGAGAGACCAGGTCAATACATTTGGAACTAGTCCGGCTGCAGGAGATGCTGGAAGCCAGTTTGATGCAGTTCTCCCTGACAACCACCTTCGGGTCTCCACTCCTGATTTTCTGTCTGGGTTTACTCCCATAGCCTTTGCTATCATAGCAACACACAAGGCAGTGTGGTATTTGTATTCAGGGTTACCTTCCCCTAGTCTTCCTCTCTCCCGAGATGACCCACAAGACAGTGGGGGTGACAGTAGCAGGCTGTATTGTGTACTGTCGTACAATAGCAGAAAACTCTGGCCTGACTTCTGAAGCTAATTAAACATTTTGAGCAATCGAAATCTTACTTAGCAGAATCATTTAGTGTACCTTGAACAAAACTTTACCCCTCAGTGTGGAAGAATGGGACTGACTCTGAATGTTGTCTGTCTGATTTTTTAATTTCTTGTTCCATTGCTTCATTTCCATTTTAATCCTTTCTGCCAAGCGTAATGTTGCAGTGAAGCCAGAGCCAATGTGCTCCTTCCATTCACACAGTTTGTAGTCATATTTTGCTGGGAGAACATCCTGCCAATATGATTGTAGCATCTGCGGGCTACCCCTTGCCCTCCCCCGGTTTTGTTGTTGTGCTGGTGGCTGAGCATGTGTCCACTACTTTTTTCATTTTATTGTTGACGACCGCCAGAGTGTACTGTACTCCGTGACCTGACCTTCTTTTCTAGTGAGTAGTTTTTTTCCTCGCTCGCTTGTTGTCAGTGTTTTGACTCGTTCAGTAAATATTAGTATGTTCCCGAACATTCGATAACATTGTGGAGACGGATGTTTACGCCAGATTTGGCCTTGGGTGATGTAACCTGATGACGTATTGATGCGTGATTGGTTAGTTTGTGCGAGGGCAAAGGTAACGTTTATTTCGGGAACTTTCTGTAGGAATGTTTATATTTATAGACCTGTGTGAGTGGTTGGGGGTGAGTAAGTGAGTTTCCTTTTTGTGGCGTAGATATTTAGTTTCGCTGGTGTCTTCCTAGTAATTTATTGTTCACTATACAGTTATTAAACTTTAGTATTATTTAATCTATCGTCGGATTTCGTGTTTATTTATTTTACAGCTGTAATAGTTTCGTTTTCTAAAGGGTTGTAGTTATATCAACTAACTCCCCCCTACTATAACGTGCTAGAACAACCTCAGCTGTTACATATTGGGGGCTCGTCCGGGATCCGACCATATTCGAGCGGACCAGATCAAAATTATTAGATTTATTTACATAGTTTACTGTAGGAATATCATCGACAAGCTATCTACAACATGTCGGAGGTTATTGGAAGGCTTAGCCAGGAAGCGGACGCTATGGAGCTCACTGGGCAGGAGAGACGGGACTACCTCCGTGAAGGCCTGGAAAGAGAAAGACAGCTGGAGGCTCAACGACAGGAGAAGGAGGCTGAACGACAGGCTCGGGAGAAGGAGGCTGAACGACAGGCTCGGGAGAAGGAGATGAACCACGAGTTGGAGATGGAGAAGATCCGCCAGCAACGTGGAGGCAACGACTCAGCGCAGAAGACCGACGACCACGCCAGTTCCAAGAGACCCAAGCTACCTGCATTTCAGGACAAGAAGGACGATCTGGATAGCTGGTTGCTGCGGTTTGAGAGGTTTGCTGAGACAGCTGAATGGCCCAGATCCACCTGGACGACATCACTGTCTGCCCTGCTGACCGGGAGAGCTTTGGAGTGCTTCTGCAGACTACCGATCGACGAAGCCAAGGACTACGACAAGGTCAAGGAAGCGTTGCAGAAGAGGTACAACCTGTCAGAGGACGGATACAGACTCATGTGCAGACAAGGTAAGCCTGAAGATGGAGAAGATGTTGGAATGTTTTTGACCAGGATCAAGACCTATCTAGAGAGGTGGATAAAGCTGTCGAAGACGGAGGAGACCTACGAAGGAGTGAGAGATCTGTTCGTCAGAGAGCAATTCATGGATGCCTGCCCACCAGACCTTGCAACCCATGTGAGGGAGAGGAAACCAAAGACGCTACAGGACATCGAAGATTCAGCGGAGGCGTACCTGGTAGCGAGGAACCGGACACTCAGCGGGAGCGCCAGACTGCAGAGCCGGCCAGTGCGACAGAGGCCCAACGGAGACAGAAGCACATAGGTCTGTTATAGGCGCCAGAGGCCGGGACACAAGGCGAAGGAGTGTCGTGCAAGGACAAAAGACAAAGGTGAGTTCAGATATTACCTTTGTGGAAAGCCAGGCCACGTTCGGAGAATGTGTCCAGCCCAGAAGGATACGGGGCGAGGCAAGCCGAACAAGGCGGCGGCGGCCGTGGTTATAGCGGCGGACGAGTCGTCAAGACAAGATGTGACGACGGCTGACACCAGCATCAACGTTCAAGCGGTAATGAAGGACGGGAAGCTACAGTTAGCGGTGCCTGTTACTTGCGGAGGATGCAGTGACGGAAGGACCGTGGAGAAACTGAAGTTACCAGTGATGAAGGGCTTGATTGGAGATCGAGCGGTAGATGTCCTAAGAGATACCGGCTGTGAAGGTGTAGTGGTGCGGCGAGCACTGGTGGACGACGGACAGCTCACCGGTGGGAAGAAACTTATCGCGAGGATCGATAACTCCTTGCTAGCGGCGGAGGAAGCCGTTATCGACGTGAAGACGCCTTACCTGACGGGCAGAGTGACGGCGCTGTGTCTCCCGGAGACCATCTGCGACCTAGTAGTCGGGAATGTGGACGGAGCGAAGGACCCGTACGACCCTGATACTGAGGTGATGGTAGGAGCGGTGACCACGAGGGCCCAGGAGAAGAGGAAGGACCAGTCTACGTCGCTGAAGGTGCCGAGGGCAGAACGGCACGCGGGAGTGGATAGAGAGGAACTTATCCGACTCCAAGAAGAAGACGAAGTCATTAGGAAGTTAGAGCAGAAGAAGATCCCAACTAATAGAGGCAATAAATCTGTTCATTTTGAGAAACATGGAGGAGTACTGTACCGGATCTACAAGGACCTGAGACAGGCGACGGTTATAAGGCAAGTGGTACTACCCGAAAAACTGACAGAGTATGTACTGAGTGTAGCCCACGACTCGATCGTCGGAGGACACCTCGGCGTGAAGAAAACCAAGGACAGAGTTATGAGCAATTTTTATTGGCCTGGAATTGAAGGTGACGTCGCGAGATACTGCCGCTCATGCGACATATGCCAGAGGACGGTGAACAAAGGAGCGACCCCAAAGGTGCACCTGCAGAGTATGCCAGTAGTGGACGTACCATTTAGGCGAGTGGCCGTGGACTTAGTAGGACCTATCGACCCCCCAAGTGAAGGTGGACATCGGTATATCCTGGTGTACATAGACTACGCTACTCGCTACCCTGAAGCCACACCCTTGAAGAAGATCGACGCAGAAACGGTAGCAGAAGCCTTAGTGAACATCTACAGCCGTTTGGGTGTGCCCGAAGAGATCTTGTCCGACCAAGGGACCCAGTTTATGTCAGATGTCATGAAGGAAACGAATAGACTACTGGGAATTCGACAGTCGACCACTACAGTCTACCACCCTATGTGCAACGGGTTGGTGGAGCGATTCAACGGCACGCTGAAGAAAACATTGAGACGACTGTGCGCACAGCAACCCAAGCAGTGGCACAGATACATCAACCCGCTGCTCTTCGCATATCGTGAAGTTCCCCAAGAGTCGACCAAGTTTGCCCCATTCGAGTTGCTGTATGGGAGAACTGTGAGAGGACCAATGCACATTTTACGACAACTATGGACCAAGGACGTAGAGGAGCCGGAAACGAAGACCAGTTACCAGTACGTCATGGAACTACGTGAGAGGCTGGAGGACACATGGAAGTTAGCGACGGAAGAACTCTCCAAGGCTCAAGGTAGACAGAAGACCTACTACGACCGGAAGGCGCGAGAGAGGAAGTTCCGCCCCGGAGATGAAGTGTTGGTGCTACTGCCGACGAACACTAACAAGCTCCTAGTCCAATGGAAGGGACCATATAAGGTAGTCTCAGTTGTCGGTGTCAACGACTATAGAGTCAAGATGGGTGCAAAAGAAAAGACCTTGCACGCCAACCTCATCAAGAGATACATTCCAAGGACGTCAAAAGCAGCAGCAGTGGTAATGGAATCGAGACCTATTGTGACCGAGATGTGTGGGATGGACAACAGTAGGAGAGATACCACGCCTGAACATGTCAACGCCATAAAGGACGGCGGCGGTGATAGTGCTGAGACTGTATTGGCAGAGGACGACATGATGGACAAGAGTCAACCCGTGGAGTCAGCTGGCATGACAATCATCGAGGACTGCGACCTGGAAGGCGACAACGGTGGAACGACGGAGGACCTTGCCGACCTAGGAAGCTGGGACCAGAAGGAAAGCTACAGAGATGTCCAGTATGGAACGCAACTGACATCGGAACAACGTCAAGAACTCTGCGATGTGGTGAAGAATTACCAGCACGTCTTCACCAATCTCCCTGGATGCTGTCAGTTGGGTGAACATCGCATCGACCTGACGACAGAGGTACCAGTTCGTCAACGACCATACCCGGTGCCCTACGCAATGCGCGACTCATTGAAGGAGGAGCTTAGCACTATGGAACGGCTGGGCATCATTCGAAGGAGCTCATCAGCTTATGCTTCACCTATTGTTGTCGTCAAGGAGAAGGACGGATCCAACCGAGTCTGCATCGACTACAGGAGGTTAAACAAGATCACAGTATTCGACCCTCATCCGACAGCAGCGCCATCAGAAGTGTTTCAGAGTCTCTCGAGAGGAAAATTATTCTCTCGGATATACCTGAGCAAGGGATACTGGCAAGTGAAAGTTCGAGAGCAAGACATTCCCAAGACGGCGTTCGTCACCATGGGCGAACACTATGAATTCATTCGGATGCCTTTTGGGATCATGAACTCAGGAGCCACGCTGAACAGGATCGTAAAGCCATTGATCCGTGGAATGAACAATGTGACAGCATATGTGGACGACCTGCTGATTCATACAGAGACATTCGACGAGCATGTGAAGACTCTCAAGGACTTACTGCAGAGGATGGACCAAGCTGGATTAACTGCAAGACCATCGAAGTGTCTGATTGGAACGTCTGAAGTAGACTTTGTTGGACACTTAGTGGGAGAAGGTATGATTGGCCTGTTAGAAGAGAATGTATGTAAGGTACGAGACGCACCCAGACCCACCACTAAGAAGGAAGTGAAAGCATTCTTAGAATTAGTGGGATATTACCATGAATTTATTCCTAACTTTTCAGCGATTGCATCACCATTGTCTGATTTACTTAGAAAGGGTCAGCCCAACATAGTTCAGTGGGATGAAACGCAGGAGAAAGCGTACACCTCTTTGAAGAATGTCATTATCTCCAAACCCGTGTTATGTCTGCCAGATTTTTCCAAAGAGTTTGTCTTAGCAACTGATGCATCAGATCGCGGATTAGGCGCTAGTCTTATGCAGGAACACGAGGGAAAGTTGTACCCTGTGGCATATGCTAGTCGTAAGCTATTGCCTCGTGAGACAAAATATTCGGTCTCAGAGCGCGAATGTTTAGCTATTGTTTGGGCTGTAAAAAAGTTTACTTTGTATTTGTATGGAAAGGAGTTTGTGCTCCAAACTGACCATCGGTCATTAGAGTTTTTGAACTCTGCCAAGTTTGACAGTCCAAAGTTATTACGATGGAGTTTATTTTTACAGTCTTATCGATTCAGGATTCACTACGTAAAAGGCAGAGAAAATGTCTGTGCCGATTTCCTGAGCAGGGTATTTTAAAGTAGTACACTATCAGTGAAATGCATTGTAACCCATACTTTTGCCTACTAGATGAATTTCTAGGACGGCAGTATTGTACTGTAATTGGGGACATAGTTCATCTGTGACTGAATATTGAATTGGTAGCTGCTAGAGAGTCATGATGTGTTAGTCACATTTTGATTTTATGCTATGTCATATTTGTTACCAATGGAACTTGGTGTAATTTTTGGAAAATGTAACCCAAATGGGGACTGCGAGCAAGCAGTGTTTGTGTTATATTGCAATGTTGTAACTTGTTTTGACCTAACATGATGAAGAAAGACCCTAATCAGTGGTCAGTATGTATTGATATTTTTGCCATTGTACGTATGAGTTACACATTTTGGAGATAACCATGTTATGTACAACAAGTCATATGCTATGATTCGTGCACGAAGCATTGTGTAAACGATGGGCCATCGTTTCACCTTATATGATTTGTAATAATATCATTGACCATTGTTTCACCACAGTGGTGGCGTTGCGTTATTTTGACTAGTAGGCCTACTGTTTACTATTGGGAAGCAATGACGGTATTGTATTAGTTATGGTATTAGTGATACAAAGTACACTGCATTGTATTGTATTTGTGATGACATTCGGGAAGACACTGAAATTGTTAATAATTGTAATAGAATTAGCAACTACCTTTGTGAGATTGGGAGTACTGTAAGATTGTTATTTCAAGATATTGCAGACGCTGAATAATGTTTTGGAGTTGAAAAATATTCAACTTAAATTGGGGAGTTGTGTAGCATCTGCAAGCTATCCCTTGCCCTCCCCCGTTTTCTTCGTACACTGGTGAGCATGTGTTCATTTCTTCTTTCATTTTATTGTTGACGACCGCCAGAGTGTACTGTACTCCGTGACCTGACCTTCTTTTCTAGTGAGTAGTTTTTTTCCTCGCTCGCTTGTTGTCAGTGTTTTGACTCGTTCAGTAAATATTAGTATGTTCCCGAACATTCGATAACATTGTGGAGACGGATGTTTACGCCAGATTTGGCCTTGGGTGATGTAACCTGATGACGTATTGATGCGTGATTGGTTAGTTTGTGCGAGGGCAAAGGTAACGTTTATTTCGGGAACTTTCTGTAGGAATGTTTATATATATAGACCTGTGTGAGTGGTTGGGGGTGAGTAAGTGAGTTTCCTTTTTGTGGCGTAGATATTTAGTTTCGCTGGTGTCTTCCTAGTAATTTATTGTTCACTATACAGTTATTAAACTTTAGTATTATTTAATCTATCGTCGGATTTCGTGTTTATTTATTTTACAGCTGTAATAGTTTCGTTTTCTAAAGGGTTGTAGTTATATCAACTAACTCCCCCCTACTATAACGTGCTAGAACAACCTCAGCTGTTACAATGATCGTAGAAATTGCTAGTTTAATGTATAAGAGGTTACAATTGTAGCTATAGTTGGCCGATGACGTAGAGGGAATTGCTTTCTATTGCGTATTCGATAGTTTATTATCGTCACAAACGGTGGGGTGGTGACGTACGGCTTTGTTTGGCTTTCCGGCAACGCTGTGTGAAACAATCTCGCATCCCGGGGAAGCCTGGAGAAAATTTTAATGAGCGAATTTTGGATATTGCTCAATTGTTGCTGGTTGTGAAGGGGCCCGATAATAGTTCAAGCTTCGGTGTCTCAAAAATGAAAGTCCGCCACTGGGTATTTCCTGAGACGCAGGATACGGAGAAAAGAATCAGCTCACCAAATTTCGTCCCGTGCGCTGTGTGCATACCAAGGACGTCAGCAATGTGTGTGCTTTCGATCCTCATCCTTTTCATAATGCAAACACAAAACTTGTACTCACCATGCCCCAGCAACTTACGCGCAGGCAGTTTGCGGACATAATAAAAATGAGTGAGGGAATGGCGCCCTTTGGTGTTACGATAGAGCGAAAAGGAAGATATGGGCGGTGACTGGCGAGAGGGACGGAGAAAGAGAGAGGAGGAAAGAATCACACTTCCAAAGAGGATGCCTGAATTGATGCTGAACGACCCCAATCAAAGTATCGTTTACACATATTGCGGTAGTGATTACATGTAATTCATTTCTCAGTAGCAGGATGGATGTTTGCTTGCTAATATAGTCGGCTTCTTTGAGACTAACCTGTAGATGAAAAAAAAAAAATGCTCTTCTCATATTTTTGTAGCAAACATTGTGGAGAGGACAGGCAATTTTCTTACGTCAAAATGCAAAATACTTAGGGCGCAGGTTTTTCATTTTACACTCTTATAGAAAAAATGCCATGTAGCAAACCATTCCAAATCTCAGAAAATATTTCATCTTCACTGGTGCACGGATACATTGGTGAGCAATGCATACCTGCATAGACCTGTAATTCACAAATTCTTCATCTTTGAATGCAAAAGGCTTTTTTTTAACTAAGCTATCTACAGTGACCAAATTTTGCACATGTTTCGAATACCTTGGATGGTGCACCGAAGTTTGGATATTCGTTGCTTGCCTCCGAGCGTTTTCTTTTTTTCACGAGCGCATCACCCGCGTGGTGAGTACTATGACTTTCTCTCGTATGTAGGTCACTGCTGCTGGTTGATTTAAACTATAAGACGTGCTCACGGCTAAAATTAGAAAACAGGAATACCCCGCTGCTTGCTACACTGAAACAGATGAGTAGGTAGAAAGTGACAGGCGGGGGGGGGGGGTGGGGGGGCAGTGGTTAGGGGGTCCCTGCGGAGTGCGACTTTTAAGCTAGTAATGAAAGATACCACCTTCTGACGTGAAGCCATTTCAAGCATACAAAGTTTAGTATGATACTATTTTGTGCTGTAGGTTCTTGCCATGAACAAGAAACATTTCAACTTTACTGACATTCAGTTGTGAAATTGAATAATTTAAATTAGACCAGTGAAACTTGGTACACTTGACCCTTTGTAAAAGACGGTCCCAGACAACTTGAAATATTTAGATGAGTGGGATTAAAAAAAAAAAAAAAAAAACGAGGCGTATCATTGATTAGATTTGAATAAGCTCACATACTGAATGGTATACAATAATTATAGGCCATCTTTATAGTTATACACTGTAATAACATAATATATGCCATTTAATTCCTGTTCGGATGTTTTTGGTTTGGATGTCAAACGTTTGATAAATGGTTACGTAGGCATAATTATTGGTGGAAATTCCATATTTTTCCATGTCTGTTCAATCGAGGAAGCTACCCTATTCTTCACGACGGGAAGCAGAGTTTGTATTTTGCACGAAGGGAGATGAGGCACAACATGTGTGAGATAATCAGTCATCCTCCTCCCCGCCAAACACGCACGCACAAACACACACGTACGCAGGTAGAAACCAATCAACTTCTCATAAACATACACAGGAGGCACGGTGTTTAAACCAATCATCTCAACAGTATCTGAGGAAAAAGAGATACAATTAGGACTAAAAGAGCTAAGGAACAAGTAATTTCAATATCGTCAAAGATCTTTATTAGTCAAACTGAACTGAGCTTATTTTGTAAAACATATTAAGAAGTATGCATGTCGAGCGTAATCGCTGTCTAAATGATATCATCACAAGTCTATCCAATCACAGACTAAGTAACTACGGTGGTTTCAATAACGGGATGGTGAGAATGTTTATCAGAACATCAGTTTGGCTACAGGTGAACTTCGAAATCAAATTCTCTCAAAAGTTAAGGGAGCTAGACACTGACTCGCCAGGAAATGTTATTCTGTGTTGCTTATACTCGCAAGATTTTTAGGACAAGTAGATCAAATGTCTCGTTCATCTTGCCCATGAAATGTTCACCCCAGATGGGTCTTATGAATTTATTGCCTGGGAGCTTTATAATAAAGGTGTGTAGCCAAAATGATCAACTCAAATCTCCGTGCTGCATGGCTGAGTTCCAGAGTCTTTAAACCTCTCTGAACCACAGCTGTACCTTTCAGTGTAATAATACACCTTTTCAACAACTATTCCTACAAGAGATTTGATTTCCAAGTGCACCTGCAAACCTGGCAACATGAACATGTTATAATGTGCAATAAATTACATACTATGGACGTTAAGGATGGTAGGTATATCAACAGTGAAAATGATATCTATAGGTAGAAAGTAACATGGTAATTCTTGCTTATTATATATCATGGACTTTGACAATGCTGTGAGGGGATAAAACACTTGTTCTTCATTGAGCTAAATGAGATTATATTCTGCTTAATGTCCATAGAAACCGTTGAAAATCCCATTTCTTAATAACTTGTAGCACGAGTGGCCTTGGACGTACAGGATGCTAACCGCTTTTCATTGTCTTTTATAAACGTTAGTTAAATACTCTGGTCCGTGTTGTAAAAGACAATAAAACTATATACTCAGTTAGATTCTGAGGGGACGCGCAGTTTGTACTGTTCAAAAGTTTGAACAATTTTATTCAGTGCTGAAATATTTTGGGGATGAAACCTTACTCGGTTGACCATTTCAGTCCTTTTGGGCATTTCCAAAGGGGACATACGTCTTCGAGTACTGAACTCTTTCAGAAGATCAGATCTCGCTGGCGCAGATTATTGGTTGAAATCAGTCTTTATTTGCGTGACTATGTAGATGTGCATCACAAGGCCCTTCCTAACTCTTCATTAGACAGTTGTTGGTGCAGCTTTATACGACATGCATTAATTTGACCACTTTCTCTATCTGTTCTGTTAACACTAACAGCAATAACATTCATAGTTCAAGAAACCATATTCATGGAGGAGTGAATGAGATAGTTAAAATGAAGGGTCGTCTTCTGTTAGGCGGCTTTGCTAGCTGTGATTTGCACTACTATATAGCATCATTACGTTGTTACATGTATTCCCAGTCATTACATGCCTACACACGGATGTTTTCTTGCCCACGAATCCCTTTCGAAGTAATACTCTTGTAATTTTAGGATTTCATTTCTCCTTACAATAGAACGAAGGTGACAGTATTGGTTAGACCGAAAGTGTGAGGATATCTCTAAAGTTCACAGGAAAATGACAACAGCCAAGAAAATGATATAATCAAGAAAATAATGCACTCAATTAGTCAATAAGGATGAAAATGATGAATGAAAGGACAAGTTATAGTACAAATGTTGAAAAAAAATCTTGCACGTTTTAGAGAAGAGAATGACAACGATATCACATAATGTATGTATTATTGCACTTTTCATAATTTCAACACATGAATGAGGTCAGAAAAACTGCCAACTTGATCATTGGTTGTCTGTGTAACAAATGTCTAACAAGATCATATGAAATATTACGTCTGAACTATTCAAAACATCATTAAATAGTGCCAGAAACATTCAACGCAGGAAACTTCCCGGGCTTGGTAGATTTATTTATTTTCTGGTAAGCGCTATTCTTGAATCTAAATTTAAAGTTAAAATAATAATATGTCAAATGTTTCCTGAAATATTAAAATAATGACTGGTTCTTTGCCCTGCTTAAAACCAGTAATATTCGTTCCCTGATGCAAGGCTTGCCCAACAAAGCTCAATAAGTAAGGTGTGAGGACGTACTAAGATGATCAAACTCGCAGATTTGGTGACCAGAGAAATAAAATTATTTTCGCCTTTACGTTTTTAATACAGTAATCGATGTTGGAAATAACTTCATTACCATGCTTATGTCATTATAAATCTCGAGAATTCATATACGCCTTCGTATGATGAGGAGGACATCATTATGTCGGCAACGACTTGATGAACTAAAGGGATCGAAGATCTTTATTATTTAAAGACGATAATAATAGCCATAGGCATTTTGCACGTATGTCAAATGATGAAAAATGTCTATAACGCCCAGTTCGGGCAACAGCGCAGACTGGTTGCAGTTGGCATGAGGCTCGTCCTCCTCTCCAGAGTATCATCATCACTGATGGCCAAAGGCTACAACAATGGCGTGGGCTAATAAGCATATCTTCAAAAAACCTGTTCACGTTGACCCGAAGGGCCATGAACTCCTGGCCAGCTGGAGAGAATCTCCAGGCTAATGAACTAAAGGCAGAAACGTTCTTACAAAATACTCAAAACTTATGATTTGTGTCATGACAGTGGTTATCGATATGGAGAGTACGTCGACTTAATAACAATGTTTGTTATAGATTCAAACTCTGTTCTTATAATCTATTGGTATTATGTTTGCATTCCAGCCGTCTGCAGGTCCGTGACAAAAAGTAATTATTAAATATTGCTCTGGCGGCCCGAGGGGAAATAAACAGCTCTGGCGGTCCGAGGGGAAGTAAACAAACGGCTAATTCCTACAGTTTTTCCATTGACAAAGTTATTGCTATTGAGATCTTTTGTTTCTCGGGGGCCTCAGCATAATGCTGTTGGCCCCCTGTTCTTGATTATGTAGTGCTTCTCGTTTGCTTTGTGGTCGTCGTCCTTAGTCTCTTCTGGTCGTGGTATTTAATTTTATTCATTTTCTGGTGAGTGCCAAGGTAAGGGCAAGACAAGTAACAGCTGAAGGGAGATAAGTGGACAGCAGTTCTGGGACACTGTCCCTTTCAGGAGTTTGATCCCTTTATTGCCAATGTAACATGATTGTCACTAATTGACTGAACATTTTCTTCAAAGTTCTAGAGCCCCAGTTAAAACAAGTAATACGATATTAAGGCCTAGCAGGGCTCTAGGGTTTTTGAATTTTGGTCTTTAGTTCTTGGTGCCGCCAGGTAGCCTAGCGGCACCAAGACTACTCCCACAGCAGAGCATAATTTCAGGGATCTTTATAAAAACTCTGCGTTGGGTGGTCCCGGGTGCAATAGCCATTGTTTCTGCCTGTATGGCTGGGCCGGCAGAAAAAGTCAGTCGGCCCTGGCAGATAAAAGAAGTTATTTTTTAAATAAATTTATTTAACAAAATACACTGTGCGCATATTAATATAATTTATTTATTTAAGATTTTATTCTAAAATATTCTATTTAATAATTTATTTTATGGCTGGCGAGCCTCCTATCAGCCCGTGTGCGGTCATACCGGCGTCACCCGGCCTCCGGCCCCCACCGGCGGCCGACCTCAGCACGCTATTCCGCGATTGGACGTCCAGCGGCGCAACTGCTACCGTGATGGTTCACTGATCCGCCGGGCCAGGGCTGCCAGCTTTGCTGCAGTCAATGTACAGATTTATTTTATTAACCAGGGCCCTTTTTTCTTTTTTGAAACTATTATCTACTAGAGACAAGATGCCGGCCAAGGTAAATGTTTCTGAGATTAGTTTTAAGTTTATTTCTTTCTGTATCGTTTTTCCTACAATGAAAAAGGATGTGCTCTGTCGTCATGGGCTCGTCGCAGAGATTGCAGTTGTAATTGCCCCTAAGCCTATGTATACCTATCCTTAAGGTATTTAAACCTGTTTCACTGGGTATGCTAAAATCCATCCTAAATGTATCCCAGTTTTGATATATCTGTTCTGTGATAGTCACTTTTTGGTTTAAATAATCTTCAAATTCATTTGTCCAAATTTCATTTACGTTTTTTAATTTGACTATAGATGTCACTTTTGTCTAATTTTATATTTAAAATTTCTATTTTAGTTGTGGCACTCTTAGCCAGGAGGTCGGCCCGTTCGTGTCCGGTGACCCCCATGTGCCCCGGTATCCATAGCAGGACCAAGTCTGTACCGCATCTGGAAATCCTATCTACAAGTGTGATAATGCTGTGTATCATGTTGTGTTTGCTGTTGGACTGGCTTTCTGTCTGTATTGTCTTTATGGCTGATAGTGAGTCTGTAAGAATGGTCACCCGTCGGTCCGTGATCCGGCGGGCGTCCAGTTCTATAAGTGTTTGTTGTATTGCGTGTAGCTCTGCGGTGAGTATACTCGTGTTGTCTGTGATTCTGATTGACCTATCTAAGTCTGTGTCTGTGATTCTGATTGACCTATATCTAAGTCTGTGTCTGTGATTCTGATTGACCTATCTAAGTCTATGTCTGTGATTCTGATTGACCTATCTAAGTCTGTGTCTGTGATTCTGATTGACCTATCTAAGTCTGTGTCTGTGATTCTGATTGACCTATCTAAGTCTGTGTCTGTGATTCTGATTGACCTATCTAAGTCTGTGTCTGTGATTCTGATTGACCTATCTAAGTCTGTGTCTGTGATTCTGATTGACCTATCTAAGTCTGTGTCTGTGATTCTGATTGACCTATCTAAGTCTGTGTCTGTGATTCTGATTGACCTATCTAAGTCTGTGTCTGTGATTCTGATTGACCTATCTAAGTCTGTGTCTGTGATTCTGATTGACCTATCTAAGTCTGTGTCTGTGCTGTAGATGCCCAATCCCACACGCCCATCCTCTGTCTTCGACCCATCCGTGTAAATTTTCTCTGTGTGTTTGTAGTATCTTTCTATGTGTTCGTACACCCTGGCTTTCATAATAGTAGGTGTATCTAGTTTTTTACTGATTTCATCTGCCGGGGCGGTGTCTAAAGTGAGTCCCACGAGCCCCCAGGTTGGTGGAAGTGGGAGGTGGCAGTCCAGCTGGAGATCACCGCCCCCGAGTTTGTGGGACAGTTCAATCATGTTATGGATGAGAGTTTTAATTCTTAATGTGTCTGGTCGCGGCTTTCGTTTAAGTTGGATCAAAGTTATTGACCTTGAAGCATTTATGGTACGATGTTTGAATCAGAAGAATTTAGTCTGAACAGAGTTATCCAAAGTAGACGTCTGCAATAAAGCTTTACATCAGTGGGTGAGAATGGCATGAAAGAATACAAATAACATGATCATGAGAAATGATGAACATAAGAATAAAATAATTGTGTTGTGCTCTGTTTTCAGATTAAGTGATCAGCCTTAGATTGTTAAACAATGAGGTCTGTAGAAGTAAAGCTTTGCCATGGTAATGGAATAATTAAAGTGAATTAAGCAGGTCTTAAAAGTCTCTTCACATGATGGGTATTTTGCACGGGAGTAATATGTCCGTATCGTGTCCACATTTTTTTCGTGCAGATCACAGACTAATAAATTAACCAGACTGGATGATTCCATTGTGTGACGTCACAAAACAGCGAAAGGTCATGAACCATCCGCCACATTAGGTTTACGCTAACGACCGACGCTTCAGCATAGCTACAATTTTGGACACCACCATTTTGACGCGCCTACTGAACGCGGAAGTTTGGTTCCGCACCAAGAAATTAACACATGTACAACCAATCTTGACAAACAAAAAGAAATTTCTACTACAGATAGAACTAGAATCGGAATTTCCCGAGCGGCGGCCATGTTGATTATACGGCCGCCGCTCGGGAAATTCCGTAAAAAACGACACAGCCCGAAGCTCGAGTTTCCAGTCTGGTTAATTTATTAGTCTGTGGTGCAGACATTGTCCGTGCTTTTCCTTTCCATGATACGGTTGCATATTGTAGGATGCGTATTTTAAATGGATGGACGCCTTCTGCACTTGCAGTTTGGGCCCCTAATATGTAAGTAAAACGCATGATGAATACGGAGCATGGTTAAAAAAAAGGGGGTGGGGGGGGGGGAGAGATGCTCCTGGCACTCACTGTTGCATTTCCAGTTTGCTCTTTCAGCCAAGCCCGTTGAGATCACGGGTTACAGATTTTGCATTATGCTGCTATGGTGAGCTGAGTTCCCGCTGTATGTAAGTAATGAAACCCTCAGCTTCAGTTATTCAAAAATAAAAAGAAAAAAAGTGACTGAATAAGATGATATTCATTGATCATTTGAATTCATTTACATATTATGCTTCTTATATAACAAGCGGTGATATTTCAAAAGATGATCCTCAAATAAAACACTAAATCTGCATATATGTCACTGTGGGCTAGTCGTTAAGAAACTTTGAAACTGACTCGATGGGGGGATTTCCCTCGTCGTTTCCGACCTTCGCTGTTCAAGCTCAAACAAGACCTCCTCAGAATTTTACCATCAGCTCCCAGATTGTTCGCATAGGGATTCCCTGCTGAGCTGACGTCACCCATTGAGCGGGAGGAGGTGATGTCATTGCCCATCATATTATTTCCTGGTACATTAAGCATGGAGACTGTAGTTGGTGAATGTGACCTTGCCCTTTGCGGTTCCTCGATGCGCACCAGGGGTATAACCTGTGGGTCTCCACTGTTTCGTCGCGACCTGTCTGATGAATCATGCTTAAGCAGCCCTGAGAATTCGTTGTCCCCTGATTCTGACCTTGATCTGGAGTAAAATTTTCGTTTGTTACGCAGTTCAGGATGCCGCCGCTTGGGGATCGGACTGCCGTGGTGTCCTTGAAGCTTCAGGCGGTCAGCGGGTGACAGCCTGGCAGCAACACTGACATTGTCTGACATAGATCGTCTCATTTCGCTCATGGGTATATCTTGAGGTAGCGTATACTGGACCGTGGGGGCGGGCACTAAGCCGTTGTCATTGTCGTTATAGTTATTGTTGTTGTAGTTGTTATTGCTAAACGTCGGTGTGTTGGTCACGTGGGTCATATCCACCACACAGTTTGGAACTGTCAGGTACTGTCCGTAATGATGTGGCGATAGGTTCTTGTTCGAATCAGTACCACCGCAGGCAGCAACTTCCCTGAAATCATCTTCGGTGCAAGGGAGAGAATGAGAACTTTCAGCAAGCACGTTTTCATTACTTCCCTTGTTTACAGATTCCTGAGTATCTCTCAACGGTATCAATGTTTGACTCCCGACGTAAAACGCCACACCATTGGTGTTGTTGGCATTCGTGGTATTTGACGTCACTGCAATGGTCGCAGCGTCGCTGTCCATATCAGAGGGTTCGCTGCTTTCGTGATGATGCGTCATCACAACATCATTATTCTCCATTTCCACGTCACAGAAAGTGAACATGCCGCTGCCCTCGTCGCTGGCAGGGGAGGTAACGAAGATACTCGGACTGGGCACAGGACTTATGTCCCCTCCTAAACTGTCATCATCGCAGACTGATTGGGGTCTGCTGTAGCCTGTGGAAAACGGTACAGAAAGGAAATGTTTCAGTGAAGAAATGGTACCATCATTGCTGATGGTCTCATTCAATACGCTGTCTCTGTTGCCGTATTGACGCAGATCATTCTCCATGGAAGAACTACTCACGGAGTCGTTGTCATTGTTATTTATAGACGCTGTGCTCATCACGAGTTTAACCAAGGTGTAGAATTTGGAGTCCTTCCTTCTGCGAGGTGCAAATTTTCCTGTGGAAAACAAAAGGCAACATTCAGTGAAACTGACATGGCTTCAAAACAGACGAAAATGTCTCCCATATGTCTCCCATATACAAAAATAAAAATCGTAACAGAGTGGGGTAGCAGAGGGTAAGAAAATGATTGCTTATCTTGCGAGTAGGCCTACTTCTTCATTGTATGTGGTTTTATTGTCTTATAGTGTGTGGCTAGTTTTTGATACTTCAGTCCTATTTACAAGAAGGCAGGTACTCGTACATTAGTTTGTAATCCTGAGGAGTCAGTGAGGAAACAACACAGACGCCCCACATTTTTCTGCGTATGCCCACTTATTTGTATATAATGCCGTGCATCCTTCCTTTAGAAGTGATTTCAGTTAAATGGAAAGCCATCATAGTTGTGTTTTTTTTTTATAATGTGGTGAGAGTTGTTTCTATCCACAAACTTTATTCAGTAGCTTAAAATTGTATCTTCATTCTGATTATGTTGATGGTTTCTTTCTTTCTTTATGCCAGTTTCACTCCGCCTCCTTGGCAATCCATCAATTTTTTTTTTCTCTCTGGGTGTGGTATTAAAAAGAATAAAATACTCGACCACTAGCCTTCACCGGGAACTGGTATTGTTAAATGAATACATGTATTGGATTAATATTCTGTTATGACACTGGCAGGCCCGAGAACAGAATGCTGACAGGCCCGGGAACAGAATGCTCTTTGCCCTGTTCTCAGATGGCCACGGCAATCATTGTGATAGGCCCCAATGGTGCCATTGTTTGTACATAAAACCAATGGTGTTAATGAAAAGTCGGCAATTTTTGTACCTCGAACTACTTTTGTTGTATTTGTTTTTCTCTTTCTGGAGGTGTGTCTTCAGCTGCAAGAGCAACAATAATTTTTTCACGACAGAAACAGAATATCCTTAATAACTTATACTAATCTCTTTGCACTATCAATAATTATTTGGCTGCATTTTGTTACAAGTTTTCGAACGAAGGGGGCTTTTTTTTTTTCCCCAGTGACATCAAAATAACTATAAAAAAAAAAAAAGGTAATAACGATGCCAACACTGTCCAGCACAGAGGGAAGATGAGGGCCCCCGAGCTAAGTTCGTTAACATTTTTTTCCGGTACAGCGACGGCCAGACGAGGACACTGTTATTGCGCGGGGGCGTCAATTGGCTCGGACAAGCGTTCTGGTCACTTCGTGATTGGATTGGAGCAGGGCAGTGAAGACAAGTTTCCTCTTGTCCTTCTCGTCCTTTTCTTTTACAAACCGTTCCTATAACTTTGTCAGTCTTTCTCTCTCTCTCTCTCCCTCTCTCTCCCTCCATCCCTCCCTCTATCTCCCTCCTCTGCCCCTATTTGTCTATCTGTTTGTCTGTCTGTCTGCCTGTCTGTTTGTCATCTATCTATCTCATCTATCTATCTATCTATGATCTATCTGTGTCACGAGTGGAGTGAGTGCAATTAAGGGGATTGCTACAGAGCGGGTGTAGAGTAAGAAGGGCTCACAGGAGACAAGCAAGTTAAGCGTGCTGTTGTGAGTAGTGGGGGGGGGGTCTGAATGAGGCGAAAGCGCGGTATTACTATCACTGCAAGTTAGAAGGTCCTACGGAGCGGACCTGTGAATAAGAGCCCATCGGGCAGACATAAGGGGAGCAGTCGAGAAGACTAGTGAGAGAGTCTTTCCAGTAATGACTGGTACGTAGAATGTTGATTGATTATTATGATTGATGTATTATATTATATTCGTCTATTACCATGATGTAAATAAGTATATGTGAGGAATGTGGAAGTCCTTGATATTGGATATAGCAATGTGCGCCATGAGCGATAGATGAAAGTGAGTTCATGGATTTGTAGCGCGAGTGAGTAGTGTGTACTCCGATGGAGGTGTGTTACCGTAAGATGTGTGGTGAGTGAAAGGTGAACTAGTGTGTGTACGCTTCATGGATTGTAAGGAGAGGTGGAGTGAATAGAAATGGTAGGGTATTATACCAATGTAATGTTATTCTTGTAGGTGTCGGGGACGGGCCGAAGAGCCACCTCGATGAGCACAAGTGATAGGCCAGCATAGGGCCGGAGGCCATACATAGGCCAGAAGTGAGGCTGTCAGTGCAGGACAGTAGAAGCACATAAAGTCGTGGCAGTCGGGCCACGGACAGGGACGTAGATATGAGAGTGAATGAGATACTATATTATTGCCATGATGATGGGCAAGTGAACTGATAAGTTGTATGGCAATAGGAAGGTGATGTTGAGAGACTGCGGTGCCAGTGAATCATTAATGTACTATTAAGACCCTGAGGGGAGAGGCTGAGGCCGAAGTGCCTTTAGGAGTAACTACCGGATTGTGGATCCGAGGGAGAGTGTGTGTGAGAATAAGGCCGTTGTACGGCAGTTGATTTCAATAATATAATGTATGTAATTGCGCTATTATTTGTATAATTATGGTTAATAAATGTGTGAGTCTGATGGGTTGTTTTGTTAAGTGTTAAACTTGTTTGTTCGTGATTGTCGTCCTGTCATAAACTATTACATCTCCCAGTCTGGGATTTGTGACAATCTGTCTGTCTGTCTGTCTATGTATCTATCTATGTGATGCTCCATTCATACTTATCTATCGATTCACCTCCTCCTTCAATAAACCTCCTCTCTTTCCTTCTGCACCCGCACTTACAGTTTCTGACGCCCCTCAACAGTACCCCAAGACGCATTCACGAGGGATTTACCGTAACAAGCAGGGATATGTGAATCTTAGTGCAAATCCTCGCTGGCTTTTAGCCTGGTGCCCATTCATTAAAAGTTTATTACGGTACTCTCTGTTCTACTTTCCCATTTTTTGTTTTCCATTTCCTGTCAATGCCACATTCGCGCAATTATTTTCCACCATAGCCTCACTTCTTGGTTTTGTTTTGCTTCATTTTTCTGTGTGTAGTTTTGTGTTTGAATTATTGTATGGTCACCACTGCCAACAAGAGCATTCGTCAAACTATTTAATCTAAAATAATGAATGCAATCAGGAAATCTCCAATCATTGTTTAAATACATGTTGATCCAAAATAGCTTTATATTATACAAGGCGACTTTTTTCTTAACCTTATCATGTTTTGAGAATATATTAATTGAATTTCGGTTCAGTGTCGTCTTGTAGAAACGTATCACAGATAATATAGTTTATCGTGTTTGTTTCTATTTAGTTGCATCGCAGACTAAGATGCAAGTCACCGAAAGCATAATTATTGTGTTGGTTCTGTGATTATGTGTATCAGATCACCAGCTAAACTGTTTTGGTACGTTGAAACGCAGACCTGGACAATTTTCTGAATATCTTTATGAGTAGTGCGCTCAACCGGCATGGGGCTAGCGCGCGAATACTCCAGTCAGAAAGAAAGACTGCTTGATAGTTGACTGCACTTTCTCTCTTCTTTTGGAGACATGGAGTAGCCGAAGGGTTAATCGAGCTTCTTCTGTCTGTCACTTCCTGAACCTTTCTAAAAGCATGTCGTGTTTTTCCTTCACTTTATACCCAGCCAAGTTTGCCCCCCCCCCCCTTATTTCCAGTGTCTGATTTCATTATCTGCCCCATAATCTGCTTTACAACAAACCTAACAACACCGAAATACCGTTATCACCACCGCAGTGCAAAGGTCACATGTCGATCAAGTTTAGTGATGCCGAATGTGCAGGCCTAATGTGTGTCTCGTTTGACGTCAGCATTCGTTTCGCGTGCCAACGCCCAGACCATGAAACTTCAGCCGTTCATCCGAAACGGAAATTATTCTTTTTCACAAGCTCCTTCCCCACAGCAAGATATATCCCGTATTGGCTCTTTTCTCGTCTGAAATAAGGAAGAGCAGCACAAAATGCTTGCTATGAGATTCCAAGTTGACATTGCTAAATCTAAATTATCTTTTTTTTTTCCTTTGCAGGTTTTGAAAGCCCTGCCCGGGCAAAACGACAGAAAGCTTGGTAATATGGATATTAGTCATACTACGGGATTGTGATAAGACGCATTATTTATTGTGAAGACGTGCCGCCGGAAGATGAACTATTCTCGTCAGAATGGTCGAGTTTGAGAATGAGATGTCTTGTCTAAAGAAAACAATGAAGGCATTCATAACATTTAGTACTGATAAGTTGAGAGTTGAACATTTTATAACGTTTATTAAGAATTTCAATATGGGCATAATTATTCTGCCTCTTCTCCGTGGTTTCTTTCTCAGGTTTCCTATGCACCCGAATTGCTCCTGTCAAGTGTCATAATTATAATAACTAGTAATTGCCCCATTCTTCGAATGATTAAGCACATCATTCCAGACCGAAAGGAATCAGCACAAAGACATTCATTGATGTCGAGACACTTTGGGTCATCCACACAAAAATTGGCTAGTAATAGATCATAGATAGGAGAATTTTTCAGAAAAGATGACGTCATGGGCTCATGTGTTCGTAAAAAATGGAGGATCAAAAGTAGACAATTAGCGTCATAAAGCAAGTTACTCAAAAAATACTTCCCCACCTTTTCAAGACTCCAAATCTAAAAAAAACCTTTTGCGGGTCGCAGGGCAGGCACATGTAAAATTTCACGCAAATCCGAGCTGTGTGAGCGGCAGTAGATCTTGTTCAAAATCCCGTGATTCTTTTTTTTATATTATTATTACATTCTCCTTTCTTTAAGCATTAGCTCTAGAGTTCGAGGCATGAGAGGCCTAGCCTTTCGACAAAGTTTTCTTGGCATGACTGACACTCCGAGATCTATAATAAAAATATTTCATTTCGAGCTTGAAGCACACTATAAATGTTCCTACACAGTTTTCTTGATATGATATAATAAAGTGCCGTGCAAAGTAAACGTCGCCAATGATTTCGTTGGTTTAGTAGTACAAGTCGTAGTTATTTTCTAATGTGTGACAGTCAAAATGGAGAACATTCGATTTTTGTTCACAAAAGTCAGCAGCCCCTACCATTTTTTCGCCGACAAGAGCATTCGTCAAAATATTTGATTTAAAACAATGAATGCAACAAGGAAATCGTCAATCGTTGTTTAAATGCATGATGATCCAAAATACACGTAGCTTTTACGTTATACACGGCGACTTTTTTCTTCACCCTATACGTTTTGAGAACACATTAATTGAATTTAGGTTCAGTGTCGTCTTGCAGAAACGTATCATAGATAATTATAGTTTATCGTGTTTATTTCTATTTAGTTGCATTGGTTTAGTACAAGTCGTAGTTATTTTTTTTCTAATTTGTGACAGACAAAATGGAGAACAACTGACTTTTTTCCCCACTAAAATCAACACCCCAGCCATATCTCTGGAAGAAACTCTTTTTAAAAAAAATATTCCCATGAGAGTTAGATTATTTGGTAAGTACCGGTATCGCATTGAATGTGCAAACGCGTCAAGGCGCAACTGTATCGCCCTCCGGCAGGTTGCCAATATGTTTTCCCCAGTGCACATCCAAAAGTGAATGCATTTTCATTTCATTTGGGATTCATCCTCTGCAACTCCAGCATTTTACCGAATCTGTAATAAAAACTGTAGACAGTACGGCATGTGATACCACTGAGAGTATCCTGATGTATCATTTGTACAGTTCGAAGTTTTACTCGGAATGAACTTGTTTTGGTAAAATTCATAACTGCAGTTCCATTTTGCACAGAATCGGAATCGGTCTTGTTCTACCTAGAAATAGTGTGGGCCCATTGGCATCCTGTTCCTAACAGAGTTGCGTGCCTTGAAACTCTCCGACATTCAAAATGTCACAACACTTTTGAATATTGTCCCGGAACTATTCCATCTTCTTCTTTTTTTCCCCCACCGTTCGTTGCCATATTGACACGTGTAGTAACCATAGCAACAGGTGCAACAGAACAAAGACATGAAAACGATAAGATGCCACTATGTCTTGCGTGTTGCTAGTTCTACAGCAATTCTGACATTCACACAGTTGCCATACCAGATCTTTCTGAACCGGCCCAAGGCAACTATCTTTATAATGGAATAAACACCTGAAATAACGACAGTATCATGCTCATTTGTTTTGTTTTTTCTATCTGCCATGTCTTTTGCGATTAATGTCATTGGAAAATGTCTGTGGCGTTTTTTTTAACATATAGCAATACTCTGTATATTATTTTTGCCTTAAGGCTTTGGTTGCTGAGCAGAAACAATGCTGGTGAAACTTTCGAAAGTACATCGTGTACAATTGTTGCTTTACTCTTGCAAGCCTGCATAGAGAAAAAAAATGTCTACATTTATAATATAAAATATGTGTCTAAACATAAAGGCAGAGAAAGAAAACCCGTGTAATTATCAAAAACAATTATCGTCAATTCAACAAAAATATTCATTAGTGCCTGAGTCATCTACTCCTCTGGCTTTCCATTTTGACCATCTGTGCACCTCTCTCCCTTTGTCTGTCAGTTCGTTTGTCTATCTTTTTTTCTTTTTCTCTCTCTCTCTTTCCTCTCTCCTCTATCCCTCGCATGTCTGTCTGTTTGTCTCTCTCTCTGTCATATTTTTTATTCTCTCTCTCTCTCTCTTTTTAAAGCAAAAAAAAAAAAAGTTTCAACCATTCATTCATTAACGGGTAGCCTATGAACATGGCCACATTTTTTCTTTGACACTCGATTTTCAATCCCACAATTGTTCGATCTGGCTAGTTGTATTGGTTTAATGCTGTCTTTTCGGTTGCCAGTCGTCAAGCATTAATAAATTTTAGACTCCTAAAGACCCAGGACTTTTAGCGCATGATCCAGCTGGCAAATGGCACAAAACAAATGAAATGTTCAGCTTTAACGACCTAGTTTAATACTCTCCATACCTACCTAACATGCTGTCTATCCTGCTGGAGTCTATTCCTTCCTTTATGCAGAACTGCCGGACATCTTGTAGCATGCCCTGGAAGGGGAGGGGGGAAGGGAGGAAAAGTACAAAAGAAAACATTTTTAGAAAGGGAGACAATTAGATTGGTGTCAGCTGAAAATCAAATTACCTTAGCCATTACCAAGGGATACCGTGGTTCAGACATGCCTCTGAAGTGCTGAAGAGCCCGTCGGCAGAGTATTGTAAGCCAGCTCCATCGATCTGTCTACGTTTTTTGTATTTTTTTGTAGTGGAACTGTTGTCTTTTAACTTAAAATAATGATAGCGTGGATGCAAAATGATCCATTTTATTGATACAGATAACAATGGCCTGGCCCTGTCATAAAACCATTTAAGTAAAGCGTCGGGTGTTTGCCATATTGTTGTGCATTTTTTGCATTTTTGAGAAAATAAGGATTGAAGTGTGGTCAGTAAATGGGCTAAAACGCATAAAACATGACGCCACAAACGCATATCTCCAAAAGTTTTTAACTGATTGGAATGACACTTATACATAATGAAATTAGGAGTGAGAGAACCACTTTCATGACAAAACCTCAAAATCGGCAAAATGTCGCATACAGCAATATGGCAATACTCCTCTCTCATTATATTCGTACAGGATCACATTTGTTTTGTTTTGCCAATGATAATATTCTATGAACTCCATAATGATCTTTATGTTTCACTATTGATTAAGCGGGAGTACAGTAGTATTTCAATGCGTCCATTTCAAGTAACACAATTTTTTTCTTTTTCTTTTTCTGTAAAATTAGATCCTTTGTACTTGTTCTCTTTCATGAAAGGAGCAGCGATGCTCAGAATCGATTTTAATGATATTATTTGAGTTTTGGCAGAGAACAAGACAGTAAAGCCGTATTATATAATAGGAACTTATTCATGTACGGTAAAGCTTCGTTAGATTTTATGTTAACATTTAAAAAAGGCTCTATCAATACCTAAATGGCTTCTTGTTTAGTAAATTACACCTGTAGGTATTTGTAGTAAATTACACCTGTATGTATTTGTAGATGTCTCTAGTCGGTGACTTTACCTCCATAGTAGCACAACTGATGGTTGATAAAGGTCTATAAATGATGTCACTGATGGGAAACAACCAGTACTATTTGGTGTTTCTTATGATGATAATTTCACAAGCTTGTACTAATTCTACATCAGTGGAAAGCCTGAAAATATCACTGAATAACTAACAAGCATGGGCCCGGAACAGCTACAATGATGATGATAAAGGTGAAATTCATACATGCACTTATCAGCAAGAACAAAAACAGTATATTTCATTGCGAAAGAATATTAAGAAACGATCACTTGACATTTATGTCTCAGGAAAAGGAAATCTCTATTTGATTATACTCGACGTACAATTATGTTATTATGATATTATAATCTCTGTGGCATTAAGCAAGACGCTGTTTGCCACATTGTATTCTTCCTGATCTGCAGGAATTCTGCCTCTGTTTACTCGTGTTTGAAGCACATTCTGATAATGAATAAATTACTATATTGTCAGAAGCCAATAAAGGTAAGCAGTAGTTTGAGCGTGGGCTTGGGGGATACAGACCACCAAGAACATTTATCGGCGTTTAGATGCGTGTAACTAGTTCGTGCTCAGAACTGCAGGAATGAAAGACAGAAAAAAAAAAAACATGAATGTCAGCTTAGTGCTCAGAAAAACGGAGGTGAAAGAAAAAAATACAAGACAAGTGGCTTCTTCTCCTTATCTCTTTCATTCCCGATTTCCTGAGCACTCAAATGAATTGTTTTTCTTCATTCTTTCGCCCCCCCCCCTCTTTTCTGAGCAATAACTAGGCTAATCATACACTTATGGACGCCTCACCTTCTCCTGATTATGTCAGATGTCAGTGAAACGATAATTGTGCACTTTATGAATTGCAACATGGCATCGTTTTGACACGGACACGACTACTGTGACTTTGTTGTTTTTTTTTTGTTTGTTTTGTTTCACTCCTTTCACTGCATTGACTAGGAAACAAACTTGATTAGGAAATTTCAGTCATGCAAATGGGTTTACCTTCAGTTCGTCGATCTCATTCCTGAGTCCTTCCACAGTTTTGTCTAACTTCTTCTTCCGTGAGTACAACAACCTCAGCTTGACATGCTCATGATCAATCACGGCCATCACCAGACCTGGAGGGATGAAGGGCAAGAATAATAACAGCCAATCCTTAGATGGGCTCTGAAAGGTCTTCTCGGTAGTTCCAAAGATCATGCTTTTGCTACCTTAACTCTTTGATCATTATAATTACTAAAATTGACATGAGATCAAACAGAGTACAGTTCGCCAAACGTAATTCGTTGTGAAGAGAGCAAGAACCAAGGTTTCGCCGAACTGTAAACTGTCATTTCTCTAGCAAGGTGTCCAAAAAGCAGTGTTTGTTTTATCAGTGCACCAAAATTTGACTGTCAGACCACATAGAGCATTAGCTTAGCTAGTGTTGTTATTTGTCTGTTCGTTTTCATCAACTTAGCTTGATTTTTTTTTTTATGTGGACGTGTACACGCTCAAGTATAAGGCTATCAACTTGACTAGATTTATTTTTTTTAAAATGCAGATTCTATGTAGATATATGCACGATCAAGAATGGGGCTGTCAACTAGGCAAGACATTTTTTTTTTTTTTTATGTACATAGATGCATGTAGGCTCATATGTGTGTACGGTGTTCTGCGGTGTGAGTGACGTAGGCCTAAACATGATTTGAAACTGGAAAGAACTGAAAGTGGTAATCTATGTTTCGTTATATATCACACTAGTGGCGCTGTTACAGTAATACTGCCATTCTTGTGCTTTTGTTGTAAACATGGAAACCGTTACGACATACACCTCTGGCAGGAAGTAACTCACTCTTTCCCCTATCTAAGGGTGATATCGTACCAAGCCTGGAACGTCACAACCAGTTGCTGTTAGCAAAATGTGCAGCTAAGAAATAATGGCAGAAGCTGACTGTGTCTGGTCGGACGAGATATGATAGAGTTCCCGGGTTAATTAAGAAAATATAGGAAATTGTGGTATGCTCTTCCTGTCTCCCAGCAGCTGATTGTCCTGTTCCGGGCTTGGAATGGATACACACCCCTAGCTCGCTTTCTCACATATTCGCCCATTCATTCACCCACACATTCACTGGATAACAAACGACCTCATTCATGACCACTGACGTCATTGTGAACTTACTGTTGACAACCCGGATCACCCTCCACGGCAATAGAAAAGCCAACACAAAAATGGAATCGTCCACTGCAAACTCTGATAAACCTTTGATAAAGATGAGATCGACCACCACTGACGTCACGATGACGACAGCATCAAACACCTGAAACAAAACAAAATAAAAAGTTAATTTATTCATGAAATCATTTTCTTCGCTTATTCATTATTGATTAATCAACTGGGAATGTAATTTTTATTAGGCTCAAACAGAGATAGGAAATCAAGAAGGGGATGACTCATAAATACAGTTAGGGGGAGCTTTTGCCTAATTATTGCCTCTGCATTTCAATGCACCAATATATCGCTAACTAAATCATAAATACAGTTAGGGGCAGCTTTTGCCTAATTATTGCCTCTGCATTTCAATGCACCAATATATCGCTAACTAAATCATAAATACAGTTAGGGGCAGCTTTTGCCTAATTATTGCCTCTGCATTTCAATGCACCAATATATCGCTAACTAAATCATAAATACAGTTAGGGGCAGCTTTTGCCTAATTATTGCCTCTGCATTTCAATGCACCAATATATCGCTAACTAAATCATAAATACAGTTAGGGGCAGCTTTTGCCTAATTATTGCCTCTGCATTTCAATGCACCAATATATCGCTAACTAAATCATAAATACAGTTAGGGGCAGCTTTTGCCTAATTATTGCCTCTGCATTTCAATGCACCAATATATCGCTAACTAAATCATAAATACAGTTAGGGGCAGCTTTTGCCTAATTATTGCCTCTGCATTTCAATGCACCAATATATCGCTAACTAAATCATAAATACAGTTAGGGGCAGCTTTTGCCTAATTATTGCCTCTGCATTTCAATGCACCAATATATCGCTAACTAAATCATAAATACAGTTAGGGGCAGCTTTTGCCTAATTATTGCCTCTGCATTTCAATGCACCAATATATCGCTAACTAAATCATGAAACCGCACAACAGCCGAAGATCCCATTTTTTCCCCCAAATATTCTATGATTGATTAACCGAAAGTTCAAAATTTCAAATGTTTACATACATCTAATACGGTACAGTTGTAAATGAAAATGTATTAAGATAAGGAATACAATAAACGTTTTCTTGCCTCTCCAGTAAAATTCGATCTTTCACATTTATGCGGTTTCATGACAGGGTCCTCGGTATACGAAGTTTGCCATCCTAATTTCTCTAAACAAAGATAATCTATACTAATAAAAGTGAAACTTTACGATAATTGCATTGCGCCTTTCGCTACTCCTCCGTTAATGCTGATTCGGTGGCCCTCAGATTTTATACAGCGCTTAGTATATAGACCGTGGTCGTGTGCCCGGCACAGAAAATACAAAAAATTAATGATTAACAACTCGCAGAAGGTTTGTATTAGTTTCTAGGTTGCGACACATTGGCGTTCGATCTATTTTTTCGGCAAATTAATGTAATTGAGATTGGTTCCGGTGTCTGTTTCACACTCACAAAACAACTTCCGGTTAGGACTGGTTTGAATGATGAGATTGAGTTCTAAGACTATCAAGTATGAAACTTTGTATGTGTGTTCTCAATGTGCCTAGTCTAGGAAAAAGAAAGGGTCTGGAATTGGGAGATTGACGCTGCAGGGCCAAAAGTACAGGTTTGTGTTTTCAATATGCCTAGGAAAATATAATATTCCGTTTCCACAAACAAACTAACCCGTGCGCAAATCATAGCCATTTGACGGATGCTGGCGGGACGCGCAGGACGTCAACGCGCAAAGGGAGAGCAGTAAAACGTATCTAAAATCAAACAAACAAAAATAGAATAAAGCTAACGGAACAGGCAAAATGAAGCAGGTCCATAATATTAATAATCACCCAGAACAAACTAATAAATCGATTTATCCCGGGCAGGGCCGGGAACTCAGCTAGTATCTTCATACTTATCGTCAGACACACAAAAAGGCGCATATCAATGACAATTTCTTTGTCGGATTCAAGGTCTCGAAATCCAATCGCACGTCAAAGATCTCAAAAAGCTACCTACAACAATACTAGTTTTTACTACTTCAGTTAATTGTCTCAAAAATAAACCTTGGTCGAGGCATTGATTTTCAGTCCCATCATGGATCATGTTGTTTATGTTCTTTTTCCCAGGCAGCCTCTCCTTGACCCAACAACGCCCACTAGGAAAACAAAAGTGCTGTACTTACTGAGCTGGGTACACCTTACCTCTAATTGCTAATTGAGATTTAAACGTGCTGGAAAGAGAAAACCGCTGGCAACGAAGCTTGACAAAGGTAGATTAATAAAGAATGAAAGCCGATTGTTTTTAATTGTCAAAGAAGTCCTTATCTTCTTATCTTGTTTGTGGAAAAGATTGGGACAATTATTAATGATTTACTCGCTGACGACTTTGAGTGCTAGAGTGGAGGAGTTTTACACCCACACATCATTTGATTTTCTTCTCTGTTTAAAACGTATCAGTTGTTCTGTGACTTTTCAAGCAATTCAGAAAACGGGTACAAGTAAGGACATAATACAATAAAATCAGAGTAAATTTTTTTGCACGATGAATTATTTCATTTCCATCCGGGAATGTCAATGTGTGGGCTTTTCCAATTAACAAGAACACTTTTCTCAGCCATTGCAACACTCGTTCTAATTACTAAAACACGCGACAATTTCAAGTTCGATAGAGCCGACGGGCAAAGCAAAAGTAAAAAGGTTTTGAAATAGCTCTCGCAAACTTGCAAGTCATCCGGCCACCAAGACATAACTGAAATATAAGATCCTATGTTTTCCTTTCTTTAGTCCACCCTGAAATCAAGGCAGCGGTTATTCTATTTCTATCGTATGCCTAAAGGATTTCCCGAGGAATGTAATTATCTATTGTTATATTGGAGCTAAGTATAATATCGCTATTGTGAACCAGCCTGGTTAGATTAATTACCTGAAGACGATCATAGGGAAATTCATGAACACACAATGCTGACCATCTTGATGAGCCATGGTTAGCATCACGAGAAGGTCTACAGTAAAGTTGTTCATATAAGTATTTCTGTGTGGATACCCAAGTGGCACAGCACTGGGAACTTATATATATATAATTTTTTTTTTTATTATTTCATCTAGTTAATTCAATAACACCTAAACGGTCACTTCAAAATTTATTTGATTTCCATAACAGGATACGTTTTCCTTCTTAAATAAAAGCAAAGTCATAACATCTGAATGTTAAAGTCGAGTGCAAGAAATATCTCTTTTGTGGGGATCGTATTTTTAAATCAAACCGTCGGTTTATTTTTCATAAGACCATGCAGTGTGTCCATTACAGTGCATTTTAGAGTAGTAACCTCATATAGATTCTGTAGTGTTTCGTTATGGGCGTTCCAATTTTGATCTAAGTCTAAGACACACCAAACTCAACAAATGCGTGTCCAGGTAGCAAGTGTTCAGCTCTTCTTTATTTTTGGTGGCCACTTCCTGTCACTTGCCCGATAGGACATTTGGCAAGTGAGGCCAAATCTAATTTATGTTACATCTCCCTTTTTCTATTTGAGTGTGATGATAGGATGGACATTGACTTTTTTTTTTTTTAATTTATTAACTTCATGTACAGTTCAGTTCTGTTTGTCATAGTCCATAAATAATACCAACTATGATGAGTTTCGGTTGGTACAGTTGGTTATCTGCTGGAAGAAGATTTCTTGGTCGTCTACCCATAAGCAGTTGTGCTGGTGAAGCGTTCACGTTCTCAAGTGGTGTTGTGTTGAAATCTAAGACTGCCAGGTATTTGTCTTTGCACTTTTGCCACAGTCTTTTCACAATTTGCACCGCTCGTTCTGCCTTCCCATTGGCACTCTGATGATGAGGAGATACCATCTCGTGTTGAATGTTATATTCACTGCAGAATTCTTGGAATTCCTGACTAGTAAACTGTGTTCCACAGTCTGTCTTGATCTTGTTGGGAATACCATGAATGCTGAAGTTCTGTTTCATAGCTTCGATTACAGATGAACTTCTCAGGCTATTAAGTTTAGCTGTCTGGATGAATGCAGAATAGTAGTCAACTGTTATGAGATAATTTATGGACTCAAACTCAAATAAGTCTGCAGCTATTTCAGCAAATGGATGCTTTGGCAGCATGGTATATTTTAGGGGCTCTGCTGGCTGTTTGTTGCAGATTGCTGCACACAGCTCACATTTTCTTACTTTTTCCTCGATCTCAGCATTCATACTTGGCCAGAAGAAAACTTCTCTGCCTCTTTGTTTGCATTTCACAATACCCATGTGGCTTTTGTGGATGAGATCAAGTGCATACATCCTCAGACTAGGTGGTACAACTATTCTCATTGAATTGAAGATGATTCCATCAATAACACTCAGCTCACTTCTGCTCTCAAAGTAGGGTTGTAACTCTCTTGGTACATCGTTCTTCCGCTCTGGCCACCCTATCAGTATTGCTTGATGTAGAAGCTTGAGTTCTTCATCCGTCTTGATTTGGAATAGCTTGTATTTCTCCTCCGAAATGTTCAGAAACTCCAAGGTGTTTACTTGACTCAGGTCTATTTCTGGTTCAGATTCCTGCAGATAAGCCCTTGACAAAGTGTCTGGTAATTGCATATCTTTGCCTTTCTTATAAGTCACTATTAGGTCATACCATTGGAGGGCCAACAGCATCCTCTGAAGTCTCATTGGCGCTGCAAGCAGTTGTTTCTTGAATATCTGTTCTAGTGGTTTGTGGTCAGTAAACACTGTTACCTCCTTCCCAAAGATAAAGCAATGGAACTTCTTGCACGCATGAACAATGGCTGTCATTTCTTTTTCTATCTGCGCATACCTTGTCTCAGTGTCTGTGAGTGCTCTGGATGAATATGCAATCGGTCTGTTTCCTTGCATCAAGACTGCTCCTAGTCCTGTAGAACTTGCATCACAATGAACCTCGACTGGTTTATTCACATCAAAATACTGTAAGACTGGTGCCCTTATACATAAGTATTTCAGCCTGTTGAATGCCTTTTCTTGTTGGTCTTCCCATTGGAAGATAGTTTCTGCTTTCAGTAGTTCTCGCAATGGCTGATCTTCTTGGCTCAAATTTGGAATGAATTTTCCCAGGTATGTGACAAAACCAAGAAATCTGCGAAGACTTTCTTTATCACGTGGTCTTGGCATCTCTTTGACTGCTTTAATCTTCTCAGGATCTGCTTTCAAACCCTCTGCGCTGATGATGTGTCCGCAATACTCTACTGACTTTTGTCGGATCCTCACTTTTTCCATATTCAGCTTCAGATTGTAGGCTGTAGCTCTTTCGAGCACCTTCTTGAGTATTTCATCATGCTCTTTGAGATCCTTTCCAGCTATCAAGATGTCATCCATGACAGCAAATGCACCATCAATGTCTTCTAACATTTGATCCATGATTCTCTGGAAAATCTCTGGACTACATTTCAGTCCAAATGGTAGTCTGAGCCATTTATATCTTCCAAGTGGAGTGTTGAAAGTAGTCAGTTTTGATGAGTCATCATCAAGTTTGATTTGAAGAAACCCACTTTTTGCATCAAGCTTTGAGAACACTGTTGCATTTGGTATTTCTCTTGTGATTTCCTCTACTGACCTCATGGGATGATGTTCTCTCTTAATCACTTTATTAAGATCCTTGGGGTCCAGACAGATTCTGATCTTGTCATTCTTCATTGAAACCACCATTGAGTTTACCCATTCTGTAGGTTCATGGACTCTTTCAATAAACTCATCCCGTTCCATCTCTTGTAGTTTGCCATTGATTCTATCTTTCAATGCTGGTGGAAACTTTCTACATGCATGGATAACTCCAGTGCTGCCTTCTTCTAGTTTAATTCTGTAAACTCCAGGGAGAAGTCCTGTAGTTTTTGTTACCTCAGGATACTCATCTAGATCTGTTTTGGATTCCTGCAGGTTGTGAACTTTTGTAATCAGTCCCAAGGCTTCAGCAAGGTCTCCAGAAATAATGTTCTCTGCTTTTAAGTCGACAATTTGAAACTTTGCAGCAACAGTTGACTTTGCTTGTAACTTTATGTCTACCTGACCTATGGGCTTGAGCAGATGATTAGAGTATGATTTGAGTACAGTCTTGCTCTTCACCACCGGTTCCTGACTTTTGATTTTGTCAAAGTCACTCTTTTGTATGACATTGCATTTAGCTCCAGTATCAATCCTAAACTTTAAGACAGTATTGTTGACTTTTAGGGCTGCTGTCCACCTGTCATTTGGTTGGTCATTCAATGTGTAGATGTGCAGTACCTCTTCCAGATCTGCACTTTCTTCTTCCACCTGATTGACTGTCTTACTCTTAGTTTTATTACGACAGACTGCTTGCCAGTGTCCTCTTTTCTTGCAGTATGCGCAGACAGATAACTTAGCAGGGCAAAACTTGTGAGTTTCTGGCTTGCCGCATCTGCCACACTTCTTTACAGTCTGTGGATTCTTGTTGTAGGAGTGACTAGGTTACTGGGTTTTCTTTTGTGATTTAATTTGAATTTGGTCCACTCTGACCTCTTCACGAAGCATCTTCAACTGATTCTTTGACTCATGATGCTGCTGTCCCAGTTCAATCGCCTTGGCTAATGTCAATCCTTCACCCCTATCAAGAAGCTTTTCTTGGAGTTTAGCTTCAGCCACTCCATCAATAATACAGTCGATCAAGATGTCCTCTGGATTTTCATATTCGCAGTCCATGAGGATTACTTTCAGATCTTTCACATAGTTTGTGAAAGTCTCACTGCTGGATTGTTTTCTATTCTTGAGTTTGTGACGTGCCATTCGTTTGTTCTTCTTTGGTCTAACATACTCTTCGAACTTGTTGAAAACTAAATCCACATCTTCCACACCCTCTGCTATTTGCAGGGTTTTGTAGATCTCTCGTCCTTCTTCTCCTATCCACGTTCCTACCCAATCACATTTTTGCTTTTCTGATGCACCACTCAATGGTCCATTGAAAATAAACTGGCAGTGGTCCTTGAATCTGTTCAGTTCAGCAAACTGGTCTGGTGCATTCCAGTTCATCAGGGGTTGAGGGAATTGGAAGGTCATGATCGGTTTAGATCTGTCCTTAGATCGTGAAATAAGCTTATGTAGATCTACTTTTACTGTATGTATGTCTTTTTACTTCTGACACCATGTAGTGTTTCGTTATGGGCGTTCCAAATTTGATCTAAGTCTAAGACACACCAAACTCAACAAATGCGTGTCCAGGTAGCAAGTGTTCAGCTCTTCTTTATTTTTGGTGGCCACTTCCTGTCACTTGCCCGATAGGACATTTGGCAAGTGAGGCCAAATCTAAATTATGTTACAGATTCAGTCTCCGCATTTGTCTGTTTCCTTGTAAACCTGTCCATCAGACACAGCTTGCATTTTTTGTACTTTCATCTAAAGTTCACACACACACATACATATTAGCTTAACAACACTCAATGGCAAGACAATAGATAGAAGACATGGGTCTTTCATTCAACGAGATAATAAGCTTGTGTTGAAATGCACTGCACTTAGTCTTACTTAACGCCCACGTCATGTGTCAAGGACAGCCGCCTGTTCTCTGTCGCAATAGAAAAAAAAAATTAATAAATAACATTATATAAGAAAATAAGCGCGCAACAGTTCTTGACAAAAGGTCAGAGATCGCATATTATTATACATGTACATGTAAGTGGAGTATAGAAAAACAATCATTATCCGACCTGTAATTATTGTTTGTTCCAACCCCATTTTTTCCACACCTGAGAAATTCGACATTAAAGGTTTACGGCTTTAGTATTATGATAAGGAGTTAGAATAAATCGGCAATGTGAAATAGCTTGATAAGTGCCACAAAGCATTTTATACACGTGTCAAACTTAATTTTTTTTTGTTTGTTTTTTTAAAAGAAAAGTGAGGTAGAACAAACAAGAAGTAAGGTCGCGACCATCTCATTGGACATTATTGTAACAGTTCCAAAATACGGAGAAAAGTCATTAGATGCACCTGTGTTAACATCATTATCTACAGTAACTTTTGTGGGGTATGGACGTGAGCTCTCAACACTGTCCAGTTTGACGTATTCAGGAGTGATTGAAAGATGGCTTTTTGTTCACTCAATATGAACATATTATATACGTAATGAACCAGAATAGGATTCCATATTTCAAGAAGTTGACCTAGATATTAGTCTTGGAAAATCGGTAACCACCCACGCCGAATATTCAGCTTTCCGTAGGGAAGCGAAAACCTGCGAGCCGAATTTTCGGCTTACGATAGTGACTGAGTTACAGAACGATCTTCTAACATGGACATAGCCCACTTGGCCACTGCAAAAGGTAAATGCGCTCTGAAGGTATTCTATTCCAGCTTGCTCAGGTTTCCTGTCTGCTCATTGTCAGAGATATTTTTTGTTCTGTTTGAGAAAACATCATTCTTTCCATTTCCCTAGTGTAGCCTCCCCTTTTATCAGAGCTACTTTACTTGGCCGGTCGTCCCCGTGCGAGGTATTGTTTTTCAGTGTTCATACTCGGCGTGCGTTATTAGTTTTTCTCTATAGTCTTCGCATTGTGGTCTTTCGTCTTGTTACGAACTGTACTGTATTTCTCAGCCTGCCACCGTGTAATTGTCTGGATATGACGGCGGTGAAATGACCCAGGACACTGTGATTGTGAAAGAAGCTGTTAGTAATAGTATTACCCTATCCCATGGTTGTTCTCAGAAATCTTTTAACTCTTAATTTCTGCCTCTCTCTCCCTTTCTCTCCCTCTCTCGCTCTTTGCCTCCCGGTGTGTCTGTCGCTGTTTTCGCCAGTGTCTCTCTCCCTCTTTCTGCCTGTCTCCCTCTTCGTCTCGTCTGTCTGTCTCTCTCTCTCCTCTGTCCCTCTCTCTGCCTGCCTGTGTGTCTGTCTCCCTGTTTTGCATGTCTCTCTTTCTGCTTGTCTCTCTCTCTCTATTTCCGTCTGTCTGTCCGTCTGTCTCTGTCTGTCTGCATCTCTCTCCCTCTCTTTACAATTAGTCACCAAAAATAGCAAACAGTAGAATATATTACATGTATATTAATTTTATACAAACAGCGCAATAACTGTCCATTTCTTCAACGATGAAAATAACGACAAAATCATCGCTAACGATGAGGACATAGCTAATTTACTCCTGAAAACGTGCCAGAAAACTACGTGTATTATTAAAGGGAAAGCTGCTTTATTTCCACTTTAGCTGATTGCTTAACTGGCATGAAATGTTTGCACGGAAAATACCGGAACAACTATTGTACCAGGCAGAGCAGTTAGCCAGTTTGTTTTTTTTCCTAACTCCAGCCGCAGGACAGCTGTACTGGAGAAAGCAAATAACATTTACTTCTGAGGCAATTTTTTTTTTATTCCTGTTTTTTGTTTGTCTTCTTCTGTCTTTTTTTATTTTTTGAAGACAAATCAATTTGTGTTTTAATGCTAACTCACTGTAAATTCTATCTCAACTGGTACATAAAGGAAAGTAATCAAATTTTTTTTTCTGATGAACAAACAAAGAAAAGTTAATTTATATTTTGAATAGAATCAAAATTCAAAGGACCCAGAACAGGTAAATATAAAATAGGTGCCGATGGGTGGACATTATCGTATCACACTATCTAGGATGAACTTATTATGGATGTATAAACGCGTTGGTGTGGTTTTGCTAAAGTGCATACTTAATAAAGATTTTTTAAAAAAGGCTCCCAATTCTGAAAGATTCTATAATGGTGAGAAAAGGGCAATAATTAAAGGTTACGGTTAAAATTTGAATCTTAAGACAAAAAGAAAAAATAGCCCGTAAACTCGTTTGATAAAATGTTAATGTTATTGAATTAGTTGGTTCGGTTTGGGTGTTGGGGTGTATCGAATACGTTATCCATATAATAATTGATATAATGTTTCAGTAAATAGAAGAATATTATAGGTTAGTGAAATAAATGTTTTTAGCTTATATGGTCTGTTCGGGCTAGGTGAAACTGACAAGCGTTTGGGCGGGTTCATGCCAGTTAAGCAATCAGCTAAAGTGGAAATAAAGCAGCTTTCCCTTTAATAATACACGTAGTTTTCTGGCACGTTTTCAGGAGCCATCTTTATTCTTTTTACCCTAATGTCATCAGGATGTGGAACAACCTCCCGGCAGAAGTCCAAACACTATCGTCTGCAACGACTTTCGACAATGAATTTAAGAACATTATTATCCGTTGCAGCTACCATTGTAACTAAAGTGCGGGTTGTATTTCTGTGCACAATCTGGAAACCAAGAGATATTTATACCAGAGTTATATATACAAAAGACTTTATACAACTAATATATTTTTAAATGGTCTTAACATCTATGTAAGGTTTTACCCTGCTTTTAGCCTCAGAGGAGCGACGTTGAGTCGCATATACTATAGTGCAGTTGGGGAATCGTCTTCTAGACGAACCATTCCTTCAGAACAGGGGACAAGGTGGTCTAGAGGCAAGGTGCTCGCCTTTCATGCCAAGGGTCCCAGGTTCTAAACCCGGGCAGTGCAGGCATGTTGGAAAGTGGATTTTTCTCATATTTTCAAGTCCCTGGTCCTATTGGGGGGTAGGATCGAGTAGTTCTTGGAAAATTGGATTTTTCTCATAATTTCAAGTCCCTGGTCCTATTGGGGGGTAGGATCGAGTACCTAGTCTTCTCGGATAAGGACGAAAAAATTCGGAGGGCCCGTGTGCACGTTGCGCACGTTAAAGATACCTTGGCAGTTGGAAATCGTAAAGAGCAGGCCGAAAGGCCGCTACCCGGGCAAAATTGAAATTAATAGATTAAAATTTATCCATATCATCTCTCCCCCCCCCCCCAACACTTCGAATCTCCATACACTGGCGGACGTGATGCACTCCGAAAATCCATGTCCGGACTCGCCACTAAAATACTTGTATTTGTTTAACACTCGACAATATTTTTGATTCGTTCAATTATTGTTTGACTGGTTCAACTTTCCATCGCGTTACAATTTTTTTCCCTGATGAAGATCAATTGATCGAAAGCTTTGATTTGTCTTCCCCTTTCCTTTGCATTTTATTTTATCTTTCCTTATGCGTGGCTTTGCTACATACCGTACAACTTTTCCTTTTTGCCATATTTTATATAATTTTAATAAAAAACAACAAAAAACTCGCCGAATTTTTAACATGACCTATTGCCTCTCATAGGCTCGGATTTGCCTGATATTTTACAGGTGCCTTCAGTTTGGGCTCTTTTTCAGATTCCGGGACTTGAAAAGGTGGGGAACGTTTTTTTTTTGTTGTTTTTTTGAGTTTGCTTTGTGTCGCTAACTGCCTACATCCGAACCTTGATTTTCACGAACACATGACAAGTTATCACTTCGATTCTTGCCATATGAGTATGGACGGGGTGTGCAAGGCGTTAACGCACAAAAGGAATGCTTTAAGACGTATCTGAAACCACCCAACCAAACAAACGACAACAACAAAATAAACCTAAAGGAACGGGCATGGTGAAGCAGATCTACTATCATCACCCAGAATTGAGACTAATAAATGGATTTATCCCGGGCAGGGCCGGGGACCACAGCTAGGCTAGTTTAAAAAAAAATTGTTGTATGAGTCAACGCCCAGCGTTAGCAATAAAGGAATAAATCCTAAAGGAATTAGAAATAAAAGGGAAAAACTCGCCAGGTTTTTAGCTCATCAAAGAGCTTTCCCCAGGCAAAACTAAGAGATTGAAACAATAGTCCAAAGCAAAAAAGATTCAAAAGAATGGTCACATAAGGAAGAACAGGAGAACGGATTTTCGATCCCAATTGACAAGAGACAGAGAATCTGAGAGTGAGGAATTGAAAGCAAGAATGGCCAATGCTATGTGAGATGGAATGACCTCAGGAACTATGCTGGCCCAGGCATGGGAATAATGCTTGAATAGCAAAACCTCTCGTGACGACGGAAGGCAGGTTGAAGCACGTCTAAATGAGAGGGAAAAAAATACAACTCTCTCCCACCCAATCTCTCCCATACCCAAGTAATCAGCCAAGAAATACGATCGAAGAAAGGAAAAAAAGAGAACAAAATAGAGTGGAAGATGAGGCGGGGGCAGGTCATAGAGAGAGGGAGAGAGAGAGAGAAATAACCAGAGAAAGACAGGAGAGTGAGAAGGGCAGAGGAGAGACTGGGGGAGAAAGAGAAGAGACAGGAGGAAAGATTTGAGCTTGGGTTTTACGGTGAGTCGGCACGATAACGGCGCCGAGACATTGGGAGACAATGCGAGAGAGGGAGGAAAGAAAGAGGGAGAGAGTTAGAGGGGGAGAAAGAGATAAGGAGAGAGAGACAGAAGGAGGGCAAGAGATCACATTAATTATGTAAATACAGTTAGCTACTTACTCTTTCTTTGTGGTTGTTTTATGGAGATAATTATTACATGTATTATCTTTTCTAATCATTAATAACTCCTTTCCACGTTTTGCGGAATCTGGACCACAAATGTAGCATTACGAAACTTATTAAGCTAAAAAGTAGTGTCGCATGCTGTAAGTGGTTGGTTACTTGAAATACTGACATTAACATTGCTTGGTTTCTTCTTTGGAAAATGCCACTCAAATATACCAAACATTTGTTATCCCTAAATGCCACCTTGGAATCCCCTGAACTATCTTTAGTTTAGAAAACAGTGTTTGTATGGACTGAAATCTCAAGGAAATATTCAAATTTGTATCGTTGATTTTTATTGTCAATTAAAAAAACACAAAAAGTAGTGGCGGGCGTATATCATTGTGGTGAATTTGCACCCCCCCCCCCGCCCACCCCCCCCCCCCCATACCAGTGTGTTAAGATTATAATTATGACTGTATAAACTTAACAGCTCTGAATACGAAACATAAATAAAGAAAATGTACCCACATAGACCGGTGGGGTGGGGGGGGGGGGGGCAAAGTCTCCGTGGTCGAGGTGCCCTAAAATCCAAACTCAAACCCACCACACGAAAAATCTCTTCTTTTTTTTTTTTTGCCCATCGCAACAACCTGAGTGACATCATCTAGTCTCCTTTGTATCTACATATTCTTTTTATTCAATTTTCAAGGAAAACTTCGAAAACGTTGACATGACGGTAACATGCATGTTTTTTTTGTTGTTTTTTTTGGCACTCCTTCGACTACTTCAGAGCATGGGAGACTGCATTTTTGACACGCGTTGAATTTGGTGCACTTTTCATTCCTAGAAACGAGTGCTTTGTGGCCTGTCCGGCTTGAAGTCTGAATAGATTATTTTATGGGAAGCTTTTTAGATCAGACAGGGAGAGAGAGAGAGAGGCTGAAGGACGGGTTTATCTTGGGTAATTCCGGATACCCTGTCTAGTGTCACCCAAACATTTATAGGCCTAAAGCTGCAAAGAAGAACAGTTATCAGTCAACTGCTATGCATTCTTCCAGTATAATACAGGTTAACTGTATCCTCGTACTATGCAGGTATATAATTCTCGTTCTTAGGTCAACATGGTTTTCCCTATTACAGCCAGTCATTAGGAATTACATCTCATCGATTCTCTTCATTCTGTTAATCTGCACAAATCGATGTTAACTCTCTCGGCCCCGCCCCAATTCTCGCTTAAACGGATTCTGATTTTGTGAGAATATATTCTTAGGGGCAAAATCAAGGTGTATTTTGTGATCATTTGCTTGATTCAATGTATATATATATTGCGGAAATTATCTAAAAAATAATAGCGTTCATCGCCTCGAGTTTTTGTGGGAACTGCAACCGAGTGATAAATTTCTATGTATCACTGGTGATATATGGGGCCTTGAGGGTTAAAGACTCACAATCATGTGGAAAGACCGTAACTGGTGACCACAGACTAATAAAATACCCAGACTGGATGATCCCATTGTGTGACGTCACAAAACAGCGAAAGGTCATGAACCATCCGCCACATTAGGTTTACGCTAACGAGCGACGCTTCAGCATAGCTGCAATTTTAAATGACACCATTTTGACGCGCCTACTGAACGCGGAAGTTTGGTTCCGCACCAAGAAATTAATATATGTACAACCAATCTTGACAAATAAAAAGAAATTTCTACTGCAGATAGAACTAGAATCGGAATTTCCCGAGCGGCGGCCATGTTGATTATACGGCCGCCACTCGGGAAATTCCGTAAAAAAACGACACAGCCCGAAGGTCGTGTTTCCAGTCTGGTTAATTTATTAGTCTGTGCTGGTGACAGATTGCAGAGAATGTGACCTTGCTTTTAAGCCAATCAGCATTACAAATTCACCTTATCCCTTGCCCAATCCAGCCCCTTCTCAGTGTAATCTTGAGAGAGAAATAACTGTGAGAATAGAAATTATTTCCCAATTTATATTCATTCTTCAATCCCACCTCCCATCCCCGCCGCATTCCATTTCTAACTCGTTTCCTACTTCCGGCAAGCAAATATCATGCCCTGGGAGTGTGTGTGTGTGTGTGTGTGTGTGTGTATGTGCAGGGGAAATTCCGCATTCTTACCAATTCCAATAATAATGATAGCTGATATTACAAATGATTGGTTTGTCGTTATCAGATTTCCTGATTTCAGAAATTGTCAGTTATCTTATTCCAATCTAAACACACGCACATACACTCACACAATGCACAATGAGAACATTCCGTGACAGAGAGAGAGAGAGTGAAAGAGAGAGAGAGAGAGAGATTGGGAGAGAGAAAGAGGGAGAAAGAGGAGGGAAGAGAGAAAAGGAGAGAGAGCGAGACAGCGGGAGATGGGATGAACGGGAGATAATGAGATATGATTTCTTTGCAACTTGGCATTCTTGACCGGAATTATACAATATGGTTGACCTAGATCTGTGAAATTCTGCGGGGGCTCATGACCTAATTTCTTGAAATCCCGCAATTATTTTGTGAAGCTGGCACTGGTCAAACTTTTGCCAACCTCTACGACGCCATTGCCTCCTACGCGACCAATTCCGCATTCTCTATCACTGACCATCCGATGACCGACCTATTCGAAGATTCCAACCGGGTATAATGGAGTCTGCGTCACTGGTGGACAAATTAACCTGGCCGGCGTGACAAGGGTAGTAGGCAGAGAATTTGAGAATACGTTTAATCAGCCTTTTTTTTAAATATAGTTTATTATTATTATTAATGAAGGAATGGGTGAATGGATGAATAAATACATGGCCGACTAAATGAAAAATGGATGGATGGAATGAATGATGAATGAATAGATAGATGAATGAATTGATAAGTTTGTGACTTTATGGATGGAATGAATGGATGAAAGAGTGAATGAATAAATGAATGAATAAACCGATGAGTGAATGAATGAATGAATGAATGAAAGAAAGAAAGAATGAATTAAAGAATGAACAGAATGAATGAATGGAATGAATGAATAGAATGAATGAATAAATGAATGACTGAGTCGACCAATCAATGAATGGAATGAATGAATAAATGAATACGCCCTTGAATGAATAAATAGTGAATGAATGAAGGCGCCAATGAATGAAAGAAAGAATTTATTGAATGACTAAATGCAACTGAATGAAAGAATGGCTGAATAAGTGAATAAATGAATACAATAGAATACGAACCGAAATTCGAAAATAAAAAAAATAAAAATAAAAATGCGAAAGCCGTAATATCAATATGAAAAGAAAGAGCTGGAGAGGCCTTCTTTAAAGGATGATGATTCCGGAAAAAAAAAGTAATAACAACAAAAAAGAAAATGAAAATACTAAGATGTCCTTGACAGCGCAGAGCTGACAAAATGCCAATTAGCAAAGTGAGTAATAATACCAGACAAGAAAGAAAACAAACGGAGAAGAAAAAAAGCGACTGGGTGGAGCATAATAATAGAATCTCACTGTGGTAGATTCGTTCTATATCACAGTAGCTTGCATGTATCTGCTTTTGTCAACAGCATCCGCTCCGCTACTTTTACGGACAGTGTCGTAAAACACATTTTGCCTCTGTATACTCATCCACAGCATTCGTTCCGTTTCGCCCCCTCACCGCTAAAGAGGCAAAGGGAGTTTTTAACACGTCATTTTCCGTAAAAATAGCGAAGCGGATGCTGTGGACAAGACCCCTAATGCGGGAGATGGTTTTCTGAAGTCCTTTGTTACCTTTTCTTTTGAGTGCCTTGCATTTTGAGGTTTTGACATTGTTTTATAAACAATGTATCTGTTTCTGAACATTTCAATAGGAAAAAAGGCCACGTCTTTTTTTTTTTTTTTCACTTGTGAAATTGCCGGAACAGAATGGTACGTATGCGTGGTATGATTGTGTCAAAGAATCAGAAAGGGAGAACCCGTTTTCGGCCCAGGTAAAAAAATTCGTACCAGGTTTCGGCCCGCTGACACACCCATTTTCTTACCCGTTTTCGGCCCACTGTTTTTCCTTCATATCCTCACTAAATCTTCAAGCTCTCGAGTATCGATAGGTTTCGCTCAAAAATGACTAAATCTGCCCTTCTCTATCCGTGGATGACTAGTCTGACTAGTTTGAGCAGTTTATATTATATTGATGAGGAACACACTCATGATAGTACAAGTTACGTTTGAACGTCTTCCTCGTGCAGAAATTGTGTTTTGTGGGCGAGTCAAAGACAGCGGTGGAGCAGCCAGGGAAAAAAAAACAGTAGCACACTACTGTGTTCATTAAACAAGTGTGTTCGAGGATCACTTTGTCTAAAGCATTCAGAGAAGATGGAATGCATTGTCACACATAGAGGAAATGTCGGCCTGATGGTTGAAAAATACAGATTTTGCAAACAGAGAACGACAGCATCGACAATCGAGTGGAGGTGTATAAAGAAGAACAGTTGCCAAGCACGCTGCACTACAGACTTGGAAATAACGGTCTTACTTTCAAGTTCACTCTCACACAATCATCCAGTACTGAGTGAGGAAGAAATGTCGAAGCACAAAGCTCGTCAGTCTTGCAAAAGGAAGGCAGAGGAAGACCCGACATTGCGACCATCCAAGATAATTTGTCAAGAACTGAGTGGATCGGGGACAGAAAATTTGAACTACAAACACATGAAAGGTCTACAAAACGCCATAAGTCGGAAGAGGCTGAACTTGAGGCCGGTTCTTCCCAAGAGCAAAGAGGAAACCTGTTTAGCTCTCTTAGAGGAGTTAAACAAAGTGGACTCAAAATTTACAAAGATACACGGCGGAGAAATCATGATACAGTCAGTGGATGTCCAGTCTAACATCGTCATGGTATCAGCAGAATCAAACGCTCGCTTTCTGTGTTCACCAGATGTTGAAATTTTCGCCGACGGCACATTCAAATTTTGTCCGCGACATTTTTTTTCAAGTGTACACACTACATGGACTTAGAAATGGATTATACGTGCCCTGTGTCTATTTCCTGTTGCCTGACAAGAAGAAGTCTACGTACCTCACAATGCTGAACATCCTGAAAGATTTCTGTCAAAAGTTCAACCTTCACTTAGGGAACAAGACATTCCACCTGGATTTTGAAAAGACAATGTTGTCAGCAGTCAAAGAAGTTTTCATCTGGCCCAGTCTTGGTGGAGACAGATCCAACAGTTGGGACTGAGCAACGAGTACAAGGACTCATCAAGTGACACTGGAAACTGGCTCAAGAAGTGCTTTGGCCTGCTAGCACTCCCAGTGGACGAAATTGAAGACTGTTTCGCTTTTGTCCTCTTTGCAGACAAGCCGGACGATGAAAGGGTTGACAAATTCAGCGATTATCTCTTCACAAGGTACATCTCCTCCAATTCCGACTTCCCACCGTCTTTGTGGACATATGACACTATTGAGCAGAGAAGGACCAACAACGGCTGTGAGAGTTTCCACCGTCATTTTGGCGACATGTTTTCAAGTCCACATCCCAACATATTCGATTGGCTCAGTAGAGTTCAGGATAAGCAGTTGAAATCTGACATGAAGATCAAGGCCTCTCATCGAAAATTCATTAAAACAAAGAGAACCAGGATTCAGGAACAAAGAAGAGCTGAACTTATAATGAAGTATCAACAGCAGGAAATTTCACAGGCCGATTTCATCTCTGCCATCTGTCTGAAGATGCAGCCACTGACAGCTTAGACAAAGTTTTTATTCAAGATGGGAGGATTTTTATCGATTTTTAACGACATTAAACCACAAAATAATGTCCTGCACAAAGTCTTACTTCCACCTCCCTGTTGGTATGCAGGGGGCAACGGGTTTACAGCCCGGCTAACGGAAGAAGTAGATTCGATTATCGATCCTCTTAACCCATCACTAAATAGCAGTGGGCCGAAAAAGGGTGGGCCGAAACCGTGCAAAATATGGGTTGGGTTGTGACGATGTGTGCCGAAAACGGGATCACCGATCAGAAATACTCCACTCCCGCTTTTCTCTTCCCCATTTCCCATCCAGTATACGCTTAACGAAACAAGTATTGAAAATCTTTAAAGACAGTCTTGCGTAAACGAGGACACAGCCCAAGAATCAAGAAGTAATTTGAAGAGCTACATCAGCTCTGCCAAATACTACTAACCAAAGAACGCGACGTAGCCTCCAATTCAAATGGTAGTTTCTCTAGATAGCTGGATAGATAGACCGACCGACAGATAGATAAATAGATAGATAGATAGATAGAAAGGTAGATAGACCGATAGACAGATAAATAGATAGACAGATTGATAGATAGAGGGATAGATAGATATAGAATATAGATAGATAGATGGGAAAGACGATAGATAGCTAGATATACAAAAATGTAGATAGATAGATAGACAAAAGGTTAGATAGATAGACAGACAGGAGAAACCAAATTACTGTATCCCTTTCCCCATTAAACCCTCACAAATAAAGCATCACTAAACCACTAAAAAAAAAACATGAAACCACGCCCAAAAAAAAAAACAAAATGCTTTCCTCTCCAGGCGTTTGCTTGTAGTTAGTCAAGGCCATCAATCATCGATCTGTGGTTCTTTCGGTTCTAATGGAAGGTTGTGACTGAAGCAACAGTAACAACAGACGGGCTTTTTGTGCGTTGGTAAGTCTGCTAGTAAAGATCAGGCTACAGTAAAACGAAACAACATGAAAACGGCGGGGCCGCAGTTTAAGCGTTCCGTTGATTGAAGTGGCTTCTGTAGTCAGTGAAATTTTACATTGTCTCTACAGAAATGAGTCCATTCCATTGTTAATTTTTTTTTGTTGTTGTCGTTTAATGTGGTTAACAATGCTCGTAACAATAGGTGACCTTCTTGTTTGTTCCAACTCCACTGTTTCCACAGTTAGGAGATTTTAAAGCGTTTGTGACTTACGTGTTGTGCTAAGGAGTTAGAATAAATCGGAACTGTGAAACAGCTTGATGGGTTAGTATCGCAAAGCATTTTAAACACATGTCAGAGTGTGGATTTGTTATAACTCTTATGAACAACCTCCAGTGTTTTTCAGAGAATGCGAGATCTAAGGTCGAGAATAGTGTAAAATGCACTGCAAAGCACAGACAATGTGACTTAAACTACTACTTGCATAATATTGTTATAGTACTCGTTTTTGACCTTTAGATTTATATAAATATAAATATACAAAAAAAAAACTTCGATGTTTTAATCATTCTGTCTGCAGTTATAAAATTTCAATAATTAGCACAATGTTTTCAAAACAACGAAAAAAACAAAAAAATATCAGAAACAGGTAAGCACCCAAGAGAGCAAAACTGGACTACAAAGACTCAGAAGAGATTTCTCCTCGCAAAGCACCGACAGTGCATGTTAATATAATAATGTGAGATATTCGTTATTTTATGTCCCAACACTACTAGAAACCACACACCCATAGGGTTTGTGTAATCAGTAACAATTTCGGTGAAAAAAAAAATGTGCTAGGTGGCAGATCACTGGCAACCATCTCATAAAACTGATCTTCATTTATTTTGAAGCTGTCTGTGCACGGTCAATGGTGGAATGTATTATTTCCTTTTCCAGATCTGTTACTGCTAGTGCTAAGATAGCGATCAAATTTATTGCCTCAGATTTCTGGGTTTGTTCTTGGTCATTTCTCAGTTGTTACGTTCTGTTTTCATTGGTGTAATTCCCCCCCCCCCCTCTCTCTCTCTCTCTCTCTCTCTCTCTCTCTCTGTGTCTCTCTCCTTCTATCTCCCCTTTCTCTCTCTGACTCTCTCTCTCCTCCCCTCTCTTTCTGTCTCTTCCACCTCACACACACACACACACTTTTCTCTCACTCTCTCTCCTTCTGTGACTCACACACAGAGAACATAGTACTTCTTTTTGTGTCATTTTTTAAAGTTAGATTTCAGCACTGGGCCACTGTTGTTGTTGTTTTTTTTCTTCTTCAAGTTACATTCTTTCCATCCTGTTTTTACAGACTGCCATAAGCAAGAATTATGATTACGGTATAATTTTCCTTTTGCTCGAACAAGACGGAATATCAAACATATAGGCAGACACACATGCGGAGATAAACATACAATATACAAAGAAAGATAGGCAGGTAAATAGGGATAGACAAACATACAGCCAGACAGACAGATACACAAAAAACTCTACAGATAATGAGACAGACAGACAGACAGACTGTCAGATAGATAGACTGACAGATACAGATATATATAGATAGGCAGGTAGATAGATAAATACACACACGGACAAGCAGACAGATAGATAAGTAGATTGATATTATAGGTAGATAGATAGATAGACTGACAGATATAGATATATTTATATAGATTGACAGACAGATATATAGATAGATAGACAGATAGATAGACGGATAGATATAGATATATATATATAGATAGTAGATAGATAGATCGATCGATAGATAGATAGATAGAAGGACAGACGGACGGATAGATAGATAGATAGATGGATAGATAGATAGATAGATAGATATGCCAAATGACTATGTCCCCACTACCACTAAAACCTCGTACAAACAAAATAATCAGTAAACCACTAGAAGAACATGAGAGATTATCGAATACGAGCACTATTCAATCATGGACCGGAAAAAAAGACTTAACGCCTGATGTAAAATTTATAGCCAACATTAACAGGGAACTCCCGTATTTATTCCTAGAACGTTTTTCTTTCTGAGCTCTCTGTAACTCAATAATATACGTTCTGGTGTCAGGAGGGAGACGTGAACACGAGAGTCATTCATGTCAGTGGCTATGAGCAGATACTGTACAGAAACATGGTCTGTGAAAACGTTTCAGTTCTTAAGATAATGGGCGGGGGGGGGGGGGTGGATGACCCTTTTTGAGTGTAGGTGTGCGTGTTTTCTTATGTTTTAAACTTGCATGTTTGTGAATATATATTGGGGACAAGGTGGTCTAGAGGCAAGGTGCTTGCCTCTCATGCCAAGGGTCACGGGTTCAAAACCCGGCCGGTGCAGGTATGTTGGAAGTTTGGGATTTTTTTCAGATTTTCCTGATCCTATTGGGGGGTAGGGTCGAGTACCTAGTCTTCTCGGATAAGGACGAAAAAATTCGGAGGGCCCGTGTGCACGTTGCGCACGTTAAAGATACCTTGGCAGTTGGAAATCGTAAAGAGCAGGCCGAACAGGCCGCTGCCCGGGCAAAATTAAATAAAATTCATCTCTACCATACCCTCCCCTCCCTCCCTCATCTCCCCCCCCCCCAAAAAAAATAACCCGCCGACCGGCGCTGCACTGTGGTGACGACGTGCCTGCTCCAGTTGTAACTGGGCTGCAATGGCACAAAGGCAAATTTCCCAAAATGGGATTAAAGAGTTATACAAATAAAGCAATGTCATGTAATAATTTACATGTATAGCGCTCAAATCCACACACACATGTACAAAAAATGATGTGCTCTAAAACGCTGAACTAAAATTAAAAACAGGATTAACAGTAAGACCAATTCATCATGCTCTCACTCACACACATTAACAAACACTTGATCTATTCTTACTCTCAAACTTCTGAGACCAAAAACATCTTTCCGTTTCAATGAAAGTAGTCCAAAAACAATTCAGTTTTGAGAATGTGTGTGCCTGGTTGTGTGTGCATGTATCTGTATGTGAGGGTATGTGATTGTCTGTGTATGTGGTTGGATGTAGATGTGGGTATGCGTGCTCCCCATAGTCTGTCATGCCCACAGAGACTTCATTAGCTAATATTTGCAAGTCTGACTGAAACTCGGCATGCTCAAGGAAATTGATTTATACAACTATGAAGCCTGTTGCTTTCAGACTTCTCCATAATGTAAGTCCCACAAAAGAAAAAGTACATTATTGCTTTTCATTTTAACCCTTTCAGTGCCAGCTCAGTAAAATGTGAACAACTTTGATGTTTAAGTGACCGAAAATACCATTTTTCTACAGATCATTTTTACACTACAAAGAAGTGGTACTGTTTCAAGTCATATCTTTTGCATGAAAAGGTGGAACTTATAGGAATTTTCATTACCAAAACTATAAGAAAAATCAGTTTTGCAGTATTAGCAATCAAAGGGTTAAAACTAATGTGTTTCTTGTCCTTACAGGCAGCTATGTGTATTATTTACTTGGTTACCTACATACTTTCATACTTTTCTATTTTCTTTTCTACCTATTATTTGATTTAGATCTAAATCCCTTTAGTTATTTTGCAAATGAACATCTATCTATTACTTTTTACTTTGTTTCCTGGAATTAGTTAGTTATAAATCTATTCAGTCACCTGTAATCACTGAGCCATGAACTGAATTGATACATTCCAAATCGCATGTCAATCGGAGGACCCCCCCCCCCCTCCCCTCCCCATAATTTACTGAATTAGTAATAAAATATAAACGTTAAAAACCCCATGGTAAAAATATAAAATCTGCCGATTATCCAATACACAGCTAATAAGAGTATTTAGGAATGAATTGATCCGCCTTACCACAGCCACTACCGCCCCTACTCCGGTCCCCTCTCTGCAATAGCTGAGCGTTATACAGTACGTCGATACCTTATTTTGCATTAGATTCCGGTGCTTTATTGAACAAGGGATCCTGATAGCGGTTCACGCAGCGATTCTAAATCACAGTGACCCGTATGTTGACCTGGGTGGGCGTCAGCCAATAGACGTCATGGGTATTTTTGGTCCTAACGAAATAAAGGACCCCGGCGTGAGCTCGTTCGTTGTAATTTCGTCCCTTTAGAAGGAGAAGGTTGTATCTCCACTTTCTGGCTGATCTGAGCTACACACTACACAAGTCATTATTTCTACAGGCCTTCTCCATTGTGTGTTAAAGTAATAAGCGGATTCGGTGGGTAATTTGTAAGTATTGCTAAAAAAAAAAAAAGAAAAAGTCGTATCGCTAAAAGTTATGAGCACATGAAACTTCGATTGTCAATTTCGCAAAAGTTGATGGATAGGAATTGGAAGATGTTCATTTTAAGGGGACAGTTTGCGTTCCCAGGATCGAATGGAAACTCTCACTGTCTGGCGGTCGAACCTAGTTGGTAATGCCAATGGGCACAGTTGGGCGCGTTTGTAACTATATTACTTTACCGACCTGAGTAATGTGGAAAGGCTGGGATATTAAAATTTATTCACACCTGTTACACATTTATGCTAATCTTTAAATTACCAACACTCAGTCACTGTTCTGGAATATCAGTGATTCAGTAGAGATCGTTGGTGTTGTTTTTATTTGCCTTTTTTTCGGGGGGGGGGGGGGAATAGCGTAGGAGAGAATGGGGAACCTTATTAATACAGTATTGGGCAAAGAGCATGGTCTCAAAAAAAAAAAAAAAAATGAGGTAAACGTATAACTCAAGTGTCACAACTGCCAGAACGTCGTTACAAAATCACATTATAAAAGGGAATACAAAAAATGTTATTTGGTTAGCAGTCGGAAGTCGTGATATTTGAGGTAAGGCCGAAAAATTCCCACAGCCATAGGCAAGTAATACTTTTCTGTTGAGTCGTGGCAAACGGAGGGCCTTTGACCTAGCGCCTTGAATCAGATGGCGACGATGATGCAGATTACTGATAATAGTAAAGTGTAATCCAACGACAGTATGATATTCATTGAAATGGATATTTGAAAACAAGGTGTCACTCCAACACCGGTGATAAGTTAGACAAAAATCCTCAAAATGGTCATTTCTGGCCTTTGACCCTATTCCTGACGGCTGTTTGTACTTTCCAGATTGATAGTATGATACACACGATAGTTTTTACATAATAAGATTCTAAAATGAAGTCAAATGGGGACCACAACGAGAAAATGGACCAGCTTTAGAAAGGAGAGAGAGAGAGAGAGAGATTTTGGGGATTTTTTGAGGAAAACAATATTTAATAACTTTAATAAATTATTCATGTTGAAGATTTCAAAGCTGAAAAACATCCAAGCAAAAGTAATACCTATGATCGTAATGCCCATCTACGAACACTTGGGCAACTGTTTAACTTTCTATCATACATGAACATCTGAAAGTCCAGCTGGCTGCTATTCTCCTTCCCAACTGACCTTTGACAGTATTTAGTATTTGTCTCAGTAAGAGAGGGCTGGTGCAGATAAAATATGAAATCCTCTCGTGCCATGCATTTCATAAACTTATTCGAAACACGCCAACCGATGACCAATTTCCAATTTTTGGAACACTTTCTAATTTATCAACTTGGTAATAATTATAATTATGTTCGTGATTTTGTACTAATGTTTTTGTCTTTATAGCTAGTTTTGTTTGTTTCTGAAGTTTTGAAAAAAGCAAGAACTTGTTGCACAGACAAACTATCACTCTCTATTATCCAGCTTTACATTGAGATACCATTCGATTCTCGGGTCAATCATTCACACAATGTGATCTATTTTATGGGATTGTTAGCTTAAAGTAAAACTGCAGGCAGCCTGACAGAGACTTACCTCAATCTTCCTTTTGAGAAAGTGAGAACCAGCACAAATGATCTTCAGTGTAACCTGAAAATGGAGAAGAAAAATAAAGATAAACAGTGATAAACAGAGATACAGAGAATGTCATATTGTCGGAATAGTACTTACAGCAAGTCTGTTCATGAGGACACTATGGTGTCCCCTATACATTTTTCCCAATAAACCATCGATAAAATAGATAATTATCTCATGGTCCATATGAACAATAGGCGTAAGTCCATTATTATAAAACTGAGCTCGTTGTAGAAGGTGATGTCATGGGTTATTGCCCGTACTGATACCACTGTTATCAAGCAATTCAGTACTATTGTGAAGACGCAAAGACGCAAAAGGTTCTTGTGATGGTCTCTGAAGGGGAAACTCCAATCTGGCCAGATATAGAAACAAAGGATAAAAAAAGACTACCAACCCTCATCCCCCCCCCCTCCAATGACACTTAGAGCAATAGCCCACTGACTCAAGTTTATTTGGGACCAGTTTCGTCTTCCACTCAGGCTTGAACATCTTTGAATCGTTCAGAGATAAAGACTCAGTGCTTGTTTCAAAATATTATAAGAAACACAGAAAATAATCATGTGGGGTCGCATCAGTGTCGCAGGTCGCGAAAGCAATACAGTAACAAACATAGAAAACGATGCCCATTGGCATTACCAACTCCGTCCAGCCACCAGCCTATTTTCAGTGAGGGATTGCCCCCTCCTCCCCCCCCCCCCCCCCCGATCAATGGAACGCAAATCACAAGGAACACGAGCTCACGCAGGATTCCCTTACGTCGTTGAGGACAATAGGTTTTGATACATACAGGCTAGTTACAGTCTCACTAGTATGCCAGATCCCGTTTAACCCCATTATCCATATATCACTCTAAAACAGGTAACTCCGCAAAACAGACTACGCTCAATGCCTTGGACACTTAAGAATTACACAGTCGCACTTCTAACACCGCTGATGAAACACAATAGGCCTGATAAAAATATGGGTCCTTCGAGGCTTTGGAAGCCGTGCAAGGTCAATTATCAGTCAAGTGACATGAACAATTAACGGCCATCACTGAATGGCAAAATTGCAAAGGAGTGGCTATAGAGATCTTTATTGAAATAAAAAGTAACATCCAGACGGCTTTGGACATCGCGACAGGTTAAATTTATTCATTTGTATCGATCTGTCCTGTTGTAACCATTATGTAGCCCCTATCTCAAAGACATACACTTTGCCATACATTCTGATAATTGACTGTCATTGTGAGTCACTCACGATCAAAATGCTATTGGAGACCGGCTGAGGTCAATGCCTTCGGGAGGAACAAAGCCATTGTTTATACAAATTTCCATTAAAAAAAAAGAAACAGACACGCACACATCACGCATAATTATAATGTAGGATTTAAAAAAATGAACAAACATAAAAAAAAAAAACTTTTATCAACATGCCCCCACCCCCCCCCCCCCACACACACACACAAAAACGCGGATAATTGCATATTGATCAACAAGGAGAAGACAAGGCTGGAAAATGCTCTTTGACTGTATGCAGGGCACAAGATATTAAATATGCACCATCAGCAGAAGTAACGTTCCTATTACTTTTATCACTGCTGTGTTAGCGACCTGTTTTCAAGGCGTATTTTTGCAATATACAAAAAAAAAAAAAATGATAGCTTCCTGAACACCACTCAACAATCATGTGAACTGAGCAAAAGAAAAAGAAAAAAGTACAAAACGACTACATTTTCAGCCGACTCTGCAAGCGGCCATTAACACGTAAAGGAATCGGTTGAAATGAGGCCGATCAACATCATCGAAACAATTCGAGGTCCAGGCTGTCAAATCCATTGGGCGTAGCTGGTCGTACATCATGAAGTGTTCAGGTCGATGCTCAAACTTCTCGTTTTCCTGCCGGCCTCTTCCCGCCTCATCAGTTCTTTCTAGCTGATGAAAAGCTCAGATCAAAATGGCTTTGGGGCTATCGACAGGGAGCTGCTAGACCCCCCCCCCCCCACCGCCCCCAGCTTTCTTCCGCCTGTCTTTCTTTCGGTGCTCGGTGAGAAACAGGAAGTTCATCGCGCTTGAATCAGGGGACATTAACCCTGCACTTACAATCAGCAAAATTTGTTAGAGTAAGGCCAAGGGCACACACAAATCACGTTGTAGACATGCAAAACAGGAGTCGATCAAATTATTTACGCATTTAAGGGGTGGGGGGGGGGGGGGAGAAAAAGATGAAAAAACGATGATGATGAAAGACTGCATATTTCAGCTTATTATTTTCTCGAAACACAAATAAAATTGATTAATCGAGAGAAAGCCAAAGGCAAAATGGTAAAATAAGACGGTACAACCAATATGAAATCTCCCGAATAGAACAACATATAATTATTTATTACGTACAAGTATTATAATTAGAGCCGCTACCCGTTAGCCAGATACCCACGTAACTGAACATTAACATTTTCACTGACGGCACGGCCCACTTCTCCAGTATTGTCTTTCCAAGTTTATTTATTTATGTTTTTAGTTTTTTGTGTGTGTGTCTGTGTGTTTGTGTGTGATGGCACATGCGAGAGACCACCGGTGTCACAATTTAGAAGGGGATAGCCCAGGATGATGGGAAGTCATTGTCGCCACCCCAAGGGTGAGAAATGAATGGCTGGATACGTGGGCAAAGTGAAGCTTAATGACAATGGGTAGGACATTAACCGAAAAACAGTTCTATTCTCTCCCCACTTCAAGGCGCCCAGGTTTGGACTGCCTAAATGAAACTAAAACATAAATTATAAACCAGACTCTGTTTGAAATAATAGTTGTACATGTAATACTATTCTCTACTATTTTATTCATTTCTCCAGCTCTCTATTAGGCCTACACGTAGACACTAATAGAAGACGTTTATTTGGAAACTGATCGTTGAATCAAGCTACGGATTGTATCGTGCTAAATAATTTGTCTCGCAAGGGAAAATAAAAGGAATCGTTCCATCTCTTTATGCTGATCTTTATCCATAACTTACACATGATAATGTCACGCCCCGAAATAAGGTGAGCCCAGGATTTAGCTTATGACGGCAATCTCCAGCTCACGTCATCAATGCTACACTTACATGTAAAGTGATGATGTCGACATAATTATTTTATTCTTTTTAAAATTTTTTTTGCATCAACTACGAAATTTCTGTTATTGACACAATAGTAATAGGAAAACATTAAACTAGTTCAACGGCTTGTATTTATTATCATAGTTACTATCCTAGGGATTAGATTTAAACGTCCGTGTCTCCGTCTAGCATTATATTATAACTAGACACGTGTTTATAGCAATATTTTAAAAAGTCCTTGTCTCCGCTAGGCATTAAAACTAGACTGAAATGATTATAATTACAGTTTCTAAGCGCCCGTGTCTCCGCCCGGTATTATAACTAGACTGAAAAATTTATAACGATAGTTTAAACATCCGTGCCTCCGTCCGGCATTATGATATAACTAGATTGAAATACTTATAACTAAAGTATTACACGTCCAAGTCTCGTCCGGTTTTATCTAGGCTGAAATATTTATAACTAGAGTTTTAAACGTTCGTGTCTCCGTCCGGTATTGTAACTAGACTGAAATATTTATAACTAGAGTTTTAAACGTTCGTGTCTCCGTCCGGTATTGTAACTAGACTGAAATACTTATAACTAGAGTTTTAAACATTCGTGTCTCCGTCCGGTATTGTAACTAGACTGAAATATTTATAACTAGAGTTTTAAACGTGCGTGTCTCCGTCCGGTATTGTAACTAGACTGAAATATTTATAACTAGAGTTTTAAACGTGCGTGTCTCCGTCCGGTATTGTAACTAGACTGAAATATTTATAACTAGAGTTTTAAACGTCTGTGTCTCCGTCCGGCATTACCAGACACGTAAACCGAAATCCATGTATTAATAACAATAGTTTGGCTAAGCAAATTTAGAGATTCCATATTATACCATACCAGGAGTTACTCACGAGATTTAAAACCCGTTATAATTTAAATTACTCACTCATTATGCGAATTGATGCCTACATAAATTCTCGACAGTTTCAGTAACAAGGATACAAGGCCTGTGATTCACCAAAACCACTAAACTGAAAATTTACTGTAATCTTTCCTGAAATTGTCATCACTTTTTAAACAAATGAATTCCTGTATCATAATGCCCGCAAAACTAGAAGTGGACACTTTACGACAGCCACTGGGATCTTGGAGTGACAAGAACTCTTGTGTTGTTAAATAAATCATCAAATGATAACCCCCCTCCAGCCAACATAGTCATTTCGCGATCCCTGACACAAAATTAATACAATCATTTGGTATAATCGTTATCAAATCAGCCATCCTATTATGAGATATGACGAGGCAACAAAATATCAGCTTGCCGTGGCAAAGGAATGACTTAAAAAAAAAAAAAAGTCCAACATTGACAATGACTCAGTGCAACATTCGAGCTGGAATGTAACAACTGTGCACCTAAAAAAAAAAACAGGATAAGCAACTGCTTGGAGTCTTTAGTACCATGACACTTAGCTGACTAACTAACCCTTTGAAGCCAGAATGGCCACTTGGTCGATATAATTATCTGCAAATGATAATTTCCCGTTTGCATTAATAAAACCATTATCAGCCGTGAAAAAATGAAAAAGACAAAATAAATAAATAGACAAATGAATAATAATAATAAAGTTCATTTATATAGCGCATATCCAAAGATGCTCTATGCGCTTTACAAAACATGCAGAAACAGAACAAATTTCATTCCTAACAATTGACAACACACACAAAGGCACATACACACACACACACACACTATCTCTCTCTCTCTTTCTCTCTCTCTGTCTCTCTCCTTCACACACACACACACACACACACAAAACACCAATAGCTATCAGACTACACATCAAAATGTTTTCTGAAGAGATAGGTTTTCATTTCAGATCTAAAAAGTGCCTCACTTTCTTTTTATAGATAAATATATAAATAAATAAATAAATAAATATAGTCTGTTCCAGGCCTCCCTCAAGTCGAATATAAAATACGAAAAAGAGACAGAAAAGAAAAAAGCGGGTTTAATCCATAAACACCCACCACGTTAGAATAATTATTCATTATCTTCTTGTATCAGATTACCACGTTGTCAAACAGCCATCCAAAATAAATCAGACAAGAGTTATCAAACTGAAGACAGCATGTTTTTTCAAGGAAGATACCCACCGAATGTCGCCACATACACGCAGTCTGGTTGCAGATGATTTTTACCCATATAGGAAAGAGTTAAATAAAGTGACATTATCCTTTCCATCTCTTAGCCTGCACGGATTTCTATAGTGCAATTTGGCATACAGCCATGTTGCATGTAGAACAGCCCATTCTTTATGTCTCGCTAGACTTTGGCTGTCAGTAACAAACCGATATTGTGTGCAGACTCGTCTTCTTTTTTACTGCTAGACAGCAACTTCCAGATAAGACAATCGCCGAATCTATGATTTCAATATCTTGCCATCTCAAATTCTGTTTCCCCACAAGAATTAGTTACAGTACTTTTCTTATTGGATCGCGAATGTGTTCTTAACTTATTCATCTCCATATCATAAATAAATAACGAAACAACGAGCAAAATGCAATATTAAAGTCATACATCATAAAAACCTTTGGATCTGCCTTTGGAAGGCGCCTGATCTTTGATCTAAACTCTGAAAGGAATCAATATTATTCGGTCTCTTTGCTAGGTGAATGTGAATGGGCATTTCTAACAGGATTGCTAGAATTTCGATGACGCAGAGTCTTATAAGAGGATAACATATTACATCTAGGGAATAGGACTGTTCTTCTTTGAGGATATTCCATGACGTTAAAAACATTTTTTGTAATTGTTTTGACAGGTTTCAATTCACTAAAGTTAGAGGTTTGGGGATATGTCCATATCATAATGAACCTGTAATGTTTGTGTATTCCAAATAGTGCACGGTGTCTAGCAAGTTTGAATGTATTTAGTATACAGGACATAATATAACTAATAAGGCTGCTACTAGGTTATGAGCTCAATATCAAGTTTTCATACCTCCCTTCTTTTCATCAGCTAAAAATACAATCATTACGATAATGACAAACGCACTGCAAAAGTTTCTAACATTATGATATTTATATTATACACCATAATAGAAATTCAGCTTTTAGCTTAACTTGCCTCAGCCAAATTCAAGACCAGTGAATAAACAACAACAAAAAAATAAACAACAAAACAAAAACCAGTTTCGGTAATGCAAAAGCCAAACAAATAAATGACACAATGAAATCTGCCCTGTTACATACTATTCTCAGCATGGCGGCCTTTTATTGCACAAATCCACAATCTGTTCTTTTAAAGTCATCATTTAAATCGAAAAAATAAATCTTTACGTGTTCATCAACTTACTTGATAAAATTCCCTCAGGGAAAGGGGACATCGGATAATAATGATAATTGTTTAACCAAGTTGACTGCAGTCTTATTATGAAAGGAATATCTTAAGTGTGGCATGTGCCGCGAAACACTCAAAATCTTCTGTATGAGACTCTTTCTTGAAACAACGCTTAGAGTTATCTATTTCCCTTCGTGGAATTCTGTGCCCGTTAGCCTTGACACCAGTTTCACGGCACCCCCAGGCAATGCGTGCCAAAGTTCGCCCCTGAGACAAGTGATTACTCCTGTAGTGGGAAAACCACGAAAACCTGTTAACTCAATTTCCAGTCCGTGTTGGCCTATAGCGAAATCGTGCAAATGAAAAGCTCAACAGTCTGCCCTTAAAAGTGACGTGACAGTGGGCTCGGGAAAAACGCCAACATCCGCGCAGCTGCTGGAACTCAAGACACAAAAACGCTGCACCTTGACAAAAATGTGTATAAATATCATTGAATAATATGAGACAGTTTCAACAAAGAACTTATGTCTTGTTTATCTGCCGAAGCAATCATACTGTTCTTCTCATTTTCTGTCATTACATGTTATTATGCCCGTGCGATCGCCCATTTTAAAAAATATATTAACTATGACTTAAACTTGACTTAAACCCTTGAACCCCGAGTGGGGCATAGGTCATCTACCAAGGTCTTCCACCTTGCTCTGTCCTGGACACCTTGGGGGGATATTAACTATGGGTATCTCATAAAGGTCATATTACGTTAAGAAATTTAGATGCTATTTTGAAAGGACAGAGGTTTCCGTTACAATACAAGTCCGCCAATTCAAAGCTCTCCACATTGCAAATATTTCATTTTACTTTTAGTGTTCAGCTTAAAAATGACTTGAGTATACTGTGAAGCGGACTCCGGGGCGTCCATCTATTTAGTGATTGTCCCCCATTTATTCGGCCAGTGATCGGCGAGAAGCCATTCTGATTAAAAACTTCCGGAGACGCCAGGCTCCAGAACTATTGACTTGTCTCGCAAACGTGTCTTTTGTCCGAGGTATTAAAACAGAGCATTTTTCTCCCCTTGCTCTCTGGCCTGTCCACTCTCCGTGTTTGCTATCCTTTCCTTCATAGTGATAGTCAGTTAAAATGTCCAAGAGCAGTAAATGGCAAACTGTTTAGTGCTCCTTTTATTATGATTTCACACACGCATAAATGATGAAGTAATGAAGGTCTCAAATGTACTCCTCTACGTGATAAACTACACTGATCATGTTGAAACCTTTAAGAATACGTGACGGAAGAAAGAAGAACTGATCGGAAAGTTCATGTAAAAATGTATCAAGTGAACAGGTTTTTAACCAAACAGACTTTAAGTGAACGAGCGGACAGATAGATAGATAGATAGATAGATAGATAGATAGATAGATAGATAGATAGATAGATAGATAGATAGATAGATAGATAGATAGATAGATAGATAGATAGATAGATAGAGTTAGGCTGGACGGTAGGGCTTTTGAGAGCCCTATCCTCCACCTGGTGTCACCTAGAATCAGGCGTTAATATGTATTCTCTATTTGGGGGTCCGCCTTCTTAAAATAGTGGGGGACTGAAATCTATCAGAATGATATTTGTATCATGTGGTTGCCGTTGCACGGAATTAAAGCCCGAATGGCAACGGCAGAAATTAAAAATAAAAAAAAACAAACCATCTATACCAGACATAATAGGCATAAGTGGGCTTCTTACTCTCATTGAAATTTGTGGAGCTAGGTAATATGGTTAGTACACCTTGATTCAGTAGTAGTCAAATTCAATATTCATTTCTTTTAGTTCTTTATTTATGATGTATGAATGATTGTATGCAATATGCGGCGGAAATAAATCACTGAATGTGAGAAAGCGTTTGGACAGAAAATGACTAATTTTTGATGAAGTAGTGAGGCGTTTGATGAATTTATAAAGGAAATAATAAAAGAGATATCATAATTATAATGATTCTGGTTACATTTTTGTTAGAATTTGTTTTCTATGTATGATAACTGACGGAATATTCTGATGGCATTGGTTGCGTTTGCGATATTGGTTTTAACGCCTATCAAACTATGACCCTGTCACCCATTTGAGAAATTTGAAAATGGCTACCCTAACTGCGTCAGATAGACGATATCGAAGCATGTGGATCACGTTTTTTCTCAATCACATCCACCCCATTTCTTAACAACATTTTCATGCGTATGACAAAATAGTTTACATATATTTTGAGCTCAAAGATTCCCTATGACATTTTCATGCCAGTTTGGGTTTTTTTACGTCATGCTGGCTGTGTTTGCCCGACCAATCAGGTAAAAGGGCAGCTTGCAGACACGTCAAATTACATCTAATTTTGGAAATGTATGAAACAAAATGGCGCTGATTTTGGAAAGAATCCCATTTTCATAGAAACGGAATTCCTTTCCCGCTGTTTTTTGGAAGATGAGCTAGGAGCCCGATTATCGATTCTTCCTATCTTGTTTTGCCCGTCTGTTTTCTAAGCAAACTGTCGTTTAAGTACGAAACTGGAACATCTCGATGACGTCAGTCTCCGGAGTCCTGGCCATAATCTCGTCATTAAAGTTTCACAGGCTTAAGATTCTCTTCTGTTTACTTACGCTGCAGCATTACTTTAGTTAGATTTTCATTGCTTCGTCAAGTTTGACTGGGCAGGGGAATACCACCTTTTGTTAAACTGTAATTAGGTGTAGTGATCATTGTGTTGGCAAATTAAATATTTCAGATCCAAATAGAGAATAATATCAATGAGAACAACTGTGCGTGCTGAAAATGCAGTTTCAATACTAATACAGCTGATCACTATGCAAATAAAGATTATAAAGAAACTATAACTAAAGTTTACTGTTTGTTTACAACACAGAACCTCCATTTATGATTAATTTGGTAAGTTCTCTTCTCCTACTGCATTGTGTGTTTTGGTCTTTGTATTTTTACTATTCTTTCTCTTTCTCTCTTTCTTCTTCTAACGACTGGAATGATAGTATTCGTCTATATTCCAATACAATGAATATCTTTTAATTCCATACAATTATCGGCCACTGCCAACTCTTTTACATTTGCACAAACTTAAGGTGAACCATTTTGTGTTTGTTTTGTTCTGTTTTTTTCCTCGAAATCTGTCTGCAATAGGATACTTTTTGGCCAGAGACTGTCCTCAATTGGAAAGAACAGAAGTAGATAAAGCTGCCTCGGACGACCTCTTTAAAGGCCCACATACACGTTGGGTCCTCGAACCAGGTTCGAACATTCAATTCTCAAAACGGACGAAATTCCCAGCATGTGTGGGCAAAATTTTGTAAATCACCTGGGTGCTGGCCCGAGGCCTGGCCAGATGTCGGGTTTTCTGGATGCTCCTAATGTTTTCGCCTCCGATTGGAGGTCAGAGGAAGTGGCGGAGAAAAAAAGTGGACAGTAGAATCTGATCAATGGGATTTTGAGAGAGGTGGATAACCCTGAACACAGTTTTAGGGAAACTTGCCACATGACTGTGTTTGGTACTTCTGAATCCGCCACGATTTAAATGGACTAGGGTTCCCAAATGTGGATTACGTGGTTTGAGAGATCCAGACATCTCTGGAAGACCTGCAACACTACAGAGAGATCGTATGTTGGTGAACGCTGCCTTCGCCCTTGTAGAGTCGGCTCTTCTGGAATAATATACACGTAGAGATTCGAAAGACTTTGGGGATTTCATCAATTCGTCTATATTGTTCTACAAAGCCAGGATGTGTAAAAAAAAATAATTATATATGAAGCAAAGCATCGCGTAGGCAATAATACAGAAACGACACAGATGGCATGGCAGAAGTATTCGTCTTTTCTGAAACAAACTTCCTACGGCCTATTCTGAAATCCCATACCCCACTAAGATATTGCGTGGGGCGCCCCCCCCCCCCCGCCATTTGAGAAAAACTACGTTAAAATATTAAACGTTCTATAAGTCATTAATAAAGTTTAATCCGACCAACGAAATAAAGCATTGTGCAGATGTTTTTCATGTTTCAGAAGGTTTGAACGTTTATTTCATAGCTTGACCCACAGTATCCTCTTCTTCCATCTAGACGCAATCCGTGTTTTGAAATCATGAAATGGTTTGAGAATGTTGCCTAAGAGTAAAATTTTGCTGACAACAAAAAACTGTTCTTATAGAAAAATCTTATGCTTCTGCCGTGCCATTTGTTCTAATCTGAAACAGATTGAGAAATACGTTCCCAAGTGTTGGCATTTCGTGAATAATTAAACACATATCCCTCTAACATATTAAACTTTAGTCCAGAACTTAAAGGTTAGGCATCCAGTATCTAGCCAGATACGTCATACAATGGAAATCCTTGAGCTTGAACTTCACGGATACACGCGTGTTTCTCTAATAACAGCAAAGAACACGACAGTCCAGATGATCTTATCTATATATATATTTGAGGACTTGAAAACTTTGTCCTCTATGCATTCCATGACCACAGCACACAGAGTTCTGAAATTTTTTGTGCTGATGCAGAGCAAAACGTACGAGGTTTTTAAGGAATACTTCTTGAAATTTGATTCTCTACTGATTTTAGAAAAATCAAACAAAAAATCGGCCGAAAAAAAACTCCAGTAGCCTTTTTAAGCGCTTTCCTTCGTAATATATATTTGTGGACTTGAGATTTTTCGTTGCAAAAGGCTTCTGAACCACTCAACACTCAGACTTCAAATTTTATTATGGTACATCAGAATGGATGTAAGGGTGCACAGTTTTTAATAGAAGTCTCAAATCAGTGTTGTTTTTTTTATTGGAAATTTATTGTTTCGCCATGATTTAGATCTATTTCGAGTCATGGTTCGCCATTTTAAGGTTTCGTTATCACTTCCTGCGATGTGTTCACTATCAAACACACTAACCCGTGGGCAAATCATGCTGTTGTACGGGATGCACAGTGTGTCAACTCACAAAGGCAGAGCAGTAAGACTTATTTAAAAACAAACTAACAAAAATAAAAATAATAAACAAATAGGATTGTTTACAACACAGAACCTCCATTTATGATTAATTTGGTAAGTTCTCTTCTCATACTGCATTGTGTGTTTTGGTCTTTGTATTTTTACTATTCTTTCTCTTCCGGTCGAGGAGACGCACGCTTGTTCTGAGAGCTCCTTATTTACCTCATGAATTTACCAAATTTTTAATACTTATATCATACCAACAGTGTTTTCACTGTATTTTATATGAACTGGAAGTGAAAGTGAAAGTGATTTGATTAAATTTTTAATCTCTTAGTACCAGATTTGTGATTATAGCTGGAAGGTAAGGGTGGATTGAAAAATTTCCAAAATGGCGACTGCTTGTGCCGATGGGAAGTCCACATCTTGTGTCATTATCGAGAGGGAGACAGTGAGATTTCTCCTCATAATGTTGATAGGATTATTCATTGTTTTAGTATATAGATCAGAATTGTATTCACTTGGATGTAGATGGAATATTAGATCTAGATCTAAACATGAGGCTAATTATAACAACTGGAAATTTAGTGTTGTCAACTCGCCTAAATTCATGACCTCATTAATAAACACATGGTCTGTCCTCGGACAGAAAAGGAGAAATAGATCTAGAACCAGTTCGAAATTTAAGTTAACTAGTCCTTCAAATAAAATGAATATCTCTTTAGTAATGTTTTTACTACTGTCATTGTCGGGTGACGTAGAGCTCAACCCTGGACCCCAGACCAGATTCCCCCCTTGCCCCGTTTGCCTTAAAAAATGTACCTGGAAAACGAGGGCCATTGCCTGTGATAGTTGTGACTGCTGGTACCACATCGACTGTATGGGAATAAACTCAGTAATGTATGAAGCACTGGGCAACAGCAGTGCCGCATGGGAATGTGTCCAGTGTGGCATGCCAAATTTTAGTTCCAGCTTGTTCACTGATTTTCAATTAAACTTAGATCTAGATAGAAGTAGATCAAGATCCCACAATAGTTTTGATATCTTACAACATTTGGATATGAATATGAATAAAAGTAACACTGAAATACCAATTTTTGAACCAAAATGTTCGACAACTCCACACCCCAAATCCAAGAAAAAAGAGCCAGCCAAAGAGAAAACTATGTTTAGAACCCAGGTTATAAATTTTCAGAGCATTTGGAACAAGAAAGAAGAACTGAGCTCATTCTTGAATGAAACTAAATCTGATGTAATCATCGGAACAGAAACATGGCTAAATGAAAATATAAAAACCAGTGAAATTTCAATCAGCGATGATTACGAAATCTACAGAAATGATAGGAAGAAGAGAAGGGGAGGTGGGGTCTTGATAGCAGTGAAGAAAAATTTAGCCAGTGAAAAAATACCCAGTAGGGAAGCAGGAGAAACTGTCTTCTGTAAGATTAGCGTGAAGGGTAAACCTCCTCTCGTCGTGGGTGCAGTCTATCGACCCCCTAGTAGTGACCTGGAAACTAGTAAGAACATCTGTGATGAACTTCTCAGTGCCTACCAAAAGAACAAAAAGGCTACCATCTGGATAGGAGGAGACTTCAACTTACCTGATATAAACTGGGAAGAAGGAAACGTGAAGAATTGCCAAAATTTAAGAGAAATAAATGACTTATTTTTAGATAGCATTGCGGACATGGGCCTAGAGCAAGCAGTAAAAGAAACCACTCGAGGAGATGCACTGTTAGACCTATTCTTTACTAATTTCCCTAACCTTACAAGAGAGCTCAAAATTCTCCCTGGCCTAGGGGACCATGACATAGTTCAAATCGACTCAGAACTGAAACCCTTTACAAAAAGACCTATTAGGCGACAGATTTACCTATGGAATCAGACAGACGAAAATATACTGAAAAGAGAGGCAGCAACTTTTGGCAGTTTTTTCATGAAATACCACTCTTCAAAAACGGACGTAAACAAACTTTGGGACTGTATCAAGTTAAACCTGAATACGATCATGGAAAATGTTACAACAAAAATGTCATCCACGAAAATTCATCAACCCTGGATAAATACTTTAACGAAACGATTAGTCCGGAAGAAATATAAATGGTTCAAAAAAAATGAAACAGTGCAACTCCGAACGAGTAAAAAAAAAATATCTAGAAATCAAAAGATTGACCCAGAAAGAATGCCGGAAAGCTCATAATAATTATGTCCATGACATGATAAGTGATACAAGTGATAACAGCAAAAAACTATGGAGATATGTGAAAAGTAAAAACAAAGAAAACTTTGGAGTAGCGGCACTGAACGATGAGAGAGGACACCCACAGCAAGATACCCAAAAAAGAGCCAATATTTTAAATACTCAATTTTGTAAGGTCTTTTCTGACCCAGGGGGTGTCTACCCGGGAGAGCTGAGTGGTGCCAAACTGCCGGATATGGATGAAATATTTGTTACAGAAAATGGAGTACTGAAACTTTTGGAAAACCTTAATGAAAATAAAGCTACAGGGCCTGATGGAATTACCGCCAAATTACTGAAACGTTGTGCCAAGGAAATTGGCCCCGTTTACACTTTGCTGTTTAGAGCTTCAATCGAACAAGGAAAAATACCGGAAGACTGGAAAAAAGCAAATGTTGTACCCATTTTTAAGAAAGGAAATAAGGCTAGTCCTGAAAATTATAGACCAGTCTCCCTGACATCAATATCTTGTAAGCTTTTAGAGCATATTTTGCACACCAGCATCATGAAGCATCTCGAGAGACACTCGGTTTTAACACATGTACAGCATGGTTTTAGAAAATACAGGTCGTGTGAGTCCCAGCTGATCACAACTTGCAACGATCTTAATAACTTTGAATAATACCAGGCAGACGGACACCATTTTACTAGATTTCAGTAAGGCCTTCGATAAAGTGCACCATGCTAGCCTTTTGACTAAACTAAACCATTATGGAGTTAGAAACAGTACTTTGAAGTGGATTAAGTCTTTTTTAGAAAACAGAACACAAATAGTAGTCGTTGACGGAAAGTCATCCAATCCTGCACCTGTTCTCTCGGGAGTACCTCAGGGTACTGTAATGGGCCCCTTGCTATTTTTAGTTTACATTAACGATATGCCGAGTAAGATCTCTCCAGGCACTGAATTACGACTGTTCGCCGATGATAGCCTCCTCTATAGATCAATAAATTCAAAAGAAGATACGGAAATGTTACAGAAAGATTTGGACAGTCTACAAGAATGGGAGAGGGACTGGCATATGGAATTCCACCCCAATAAATGCCAAGTCCTGAGAATTTCAAATAAACATCGCAACATCACCTCGGACTACTTTATACATGGCGAGAAATTGAGTGAAACAGATGAGGCTAAATATTTAGGAATTACATTAGACAGAAAACTTACATGGAACCAACATATTAATAGCACATGCAACAAAGCAAACAGTATACTAGCATTTCTGAAAAGGAACATCTCTAACTGTGATGGGAAAGTAAAAGAAAAATGCTATAACACCTTCGTGAGGCCCTCCCTAGAGTATGGCTGCAGTGTCTGGGACCCCCACTGTCGAATAAACATAGAACAACTGGAAAGGGTCCAGAGGAGAGCTGCTCGCTTTGTGACAAATGATTATGCTAGAAGCAGTAGTGTCAATACAATGATGAGAGACCTCGAGTGGACACCACTAGAAGAAAGAAGAGCAAAAAACAAAGTAAAACTATTTTATAAGGGCAGGGAAGGAAATACCGATATCCCACTGAACCACCTCAGCATTAACACCAGAGGCAACAGAAAGAATAACATAAAATATAACATCCCCAACTCACGGATTAACAGCCATCTTTACTCTTTTTACCCTAGTGTCATCAGGATGTGGAACAACCTCCCGGCAGAAGTCCAAAAAATATCGTCTGCAACGGCTTTTGGCAATGAATTGAAGAACATAATTATCCGTTGCAGCTACCATTGTATTTAAAGTGTGGGTCTATTTCTGTGCACAATCTAGGTACCAGGAGATATTTTTAACCAGAGATATACATATACAAAGAAATTACACAACGATATATTTTAAATGGTCTTAATATAAGCTATTTTAGCCTGTTTTAGCCTCAGAGCAGGGGCGTCGAGTCGCACATAGTGCAGTTGAGGAATCGTCAGATTATATAGACGAGTCAACTACATGGGAAGAAGAAGAAGAAGGAACAGGCAAGATGAAGCAGGTCCATAATAACCACCCAGAACTGAAACCAATATTCAAACTGATTTATCCCGGGCAGGGCCGGGGACCTCAGCTAGTACATTTATGTTTCTCAAAAAGTCATCTGTTTGTCTTGTATGTCAAAATGCCTAGTGTCATCATAAATTCCACTAATATTCATCATGCATCTACCCCCCCCCCCTCTCTCTCTCCCCTCCTTCCCCCTCTCTACCCCCTCTCTCTCCCTCCTCTTTTTCCTCTTCCTCCCCCCCCCCCCGCCTCCTTCTCTCTCAAATAACCACTCTCTTTCTTCCTTTCACCTCCCCATTTCTGCCAACACTGCACGAGTACTTTAGTTGGCTGTGTTTTCAAGGCTTTACTCTGGAATGAACCATCTCAAGATTTTATTATGCACATTTGGACATAAATAGGAATAACCTGTGTATTTTAATTTTTGACACACACTTTATCGAGCTGATCCTCTTTCTTACTGTCCTTCCAAGTATTTTGTTCTCCGTCACTCACTCAATCTCTAGCTCTATAAACCCATGCGCTGTAGCTTCCCTCAACATCTAGAATGCACCCCGACACCCATCGACCCTCTAGAATCTCCGGCAGCCCACGACATCGCCTCGTGGCCCGATGAAGCGTCATTTCCCATTCCCCACACAAGGCCACTAATAACGTCATGGCAGCCATGAATGACGACACAGCGAGCGGCTTTACCGAGAATCAGCAGTCCAATCGGAATTTGTGGACTTGTGTCTCAGGAACGTTGACTCAATAAATTGAAGCGGCTACATACAATCAGTGAAATGCCGTTACAAGAAATCAATCTTTGCTTAAGTTCCCCCTTGTCCCTTCACCCACACCACTATAAGGCCATGGTATCGCTTCTATTGGCACTCGTTTCTTTCCCCTTCTCTCCTACCTCGTAACTTGCCGTAGATTTAGGGCGTTGTATACGATAGAGAATAGTATATCTATACTATATATATTTGTTGACTTGGGATTTTTGTGTGCGCCTATCTCAAAAACCACTGACCAGATTGGGGTCAAATTTGGCATGGAATCTTTTTATGATTTATCGGAGGTTCTTAGCCTATTCAGATGTTCGAAACTGTTTGCATTCTATTTGTGATTTTCCGTTATTTTCTTTGTTTCGCGTTCTTTAAGACTTGGGAACGCCATTAACATTTTTTAACAACTAACGAAGGTTGCTTGCCAGTTTAAAAAAAAAAAAAGTTTGGCTTCTCAAATTAAATACCAAAATATTGGCATCTCCTTTGCGCCAAAAGACAGTACAGCAATTTCATATAAATTAGACCTGTGTTGACATTGTTTTATTAAAATATTAAAATTTCCTGGGAACGTCTTTTATGTTTTGTTTCCTCACCTATCCCACTGGCTCCTTAAATTGACCGATCTGGCCACACCTAAACGTTATCTGGCTATCTTGCCTGGAAACTGCCAAAGGTATCGATATTTCGCGGTAATTTCAAAGCACAATTACCGAGCTACACTCCAACTTTCCAACTTTCTGTTCGTCTTGCTTTCACGTGTTCAGTGAAATGTGTCCTGCACCAAATAATGCAGTGTTTATAAATTTTAATGATATGTTGTGCAACAAAATGTTAATATCTAGATCTAGGCATACAAATACAGGTAATCTGTTATGGCTAAAACCGTAAGAAAGTGTGATTAGTTCGAGTACAAGTACAAGCGTTGACTTGGTGTTGCTGTTGTTTCACTCGCGTGTTCAATGTTAAAATGTGCCGTGCAATGCAGTGTTGTTTACATTTTTTTTAATGATGTGTTGTGCAACCAAATTTTAATATCTAGATCTATGCATACAAATACAGGTAATCAGTGATGGCTCAAACCATAAGAAAGTGTGATTAGTTCGAGTTCAAGCCTTGGCATTGAGTGTTCACACAAGAACGAAGTCAAAGAAAGAAAAAATTACGAGTGTGTGTGTTCCAGCCTTAACTGAACCATAATAATACTGAGTCTAGATCTAGGTCTGCATCAGGCAATGTTTAGTTTAATAATTTTCATTCTGTTTAAGTTCAATCACTGGCCGTTAAAAGTCGTCAAGTTTAGATTAGTTTAGATCTAAATTCGAATGTAGTTTAGATCTAAATTAGAATGTAAAAAAACATGTGGGCCTAATTAGAGAAGCGTCCCCAAGCAACAATAACTCAGGCCAGCTAAATGAGGTGTGTTGTAAACATTAGAACACTGCTTTTCGTTGGGCTGAGTTATCCTTACTTTGGGGATGCTTCTCTAATATAGCCAACATGTGTTGTATTAAAACATAGAATAGAAGTGTAGGTGTGTAGCCATTTAATCTCATTTTAGAAAGGAGTTTTCAGCATCGTCACATCGAAATGTTAACGTAGCCTTTTTTTCTGGCAGAATTCAGATTAATTAAATATGCCACGCCGAACTTCATTGGGAAGAACTACTGCAAACCAAAGACGAAATAGAGTTAACAGACAAAATGCTGTTGAGAATGTCGTGAATGTGAATAATAATATTAACACTGAAAATGTACCGATTCGAACTAAAAACACTGAATTAAATTTACCAAGTGCATTAACATACAGCACGGACAATTTTAATAATACTTTCTGTGTTGGACAATTGAGGGCACAGTGCTGCTTTCAAATTTAAAGATGAGGCTTCCGGCATGTGTTGCAGTAATGGAAAAGTAGACTTACAGAATTTTCCACCTCTTCCAACTTACCTAAGACAATTATTTGCTGGAAATACAGAGGAGTCAGACCATTTTTTAGATAATGCTAGAAAATATAATGCTGTTTTCCAACTTGCGTTTCTTATACAAATACAGGAAATAATGTTTTTATCATAGGGTAATTTGCCGATCCAGTGTAAAAATCCACATGTATTCCAACCCGTTCATGGAAGGGGCACACAGCTAGTTGTATATAAGTTGCTTGCAGTGTGCTTTAGTTTTGATAATGGGAGGAGGAGAGAGGAGGATGTGATACCAATAAAAACTGGTACTTCCAAGTGCAACGAGGTCTCTCTCGTCTAGGCCTGCACGTCCTATCGAGAAGATAATGAGAGACGGGAGTAAAATATATATAAGCAGAGCGGACAAGGGAATGTTCTGGCTTAATCATACATAAAAAAGGACGACTTGAGATTTGAGTTAGAATTTGGAGAAAGTACATGGACCCGATAACGGTGACACTGTGCTAGGAAAAGCAAGACGGGAGACAGAATAGAACGACAGGACAAAAGGTAACCCTACCAAAGGCATCCACCAACCACCCCCAAAATTAAAAGGAGGAAACTGGTATGTCCACTTGCCAATAAACAACACCATAGTTAGCTATAGGGAACGGGATTTAATGACACAGTTACTATATTTAAATTTTCCGATGATCTCATGGGACAATCGAACTGTTCAACGCGGTGGTTAAGCACAGTTGTTATGGACTTTGTAAGGGCGATTCGAGGCACACAGATCAACTGCACATGAAAAATGTGTACAAAGTCCATAACTGTGCTTAACCGCCGCGTTGAACAGTTCGAATGTCCCATGGCGTAAATCTAAATAGTATAGTAACTGTGTCATTCAATCCCGTTTCCTATACAGCTCCTTTGACCCACAATCAAGTACTTTTTTTTTTTTTGGCTGTTATCCAGATGACCAGGAGAAAGAGGAAACTGTACCATAGCAAGAGTAAAATAAGGCTAATGTCCACCATCTTAGGATCTGGTTTACTTACTCTTGAAAGACGATCAAATGGAGTTCGTACAGCATTGAATTAGTTTCCACCCAGCCTCGGGGTCAGCAGGCATCAGTGCCCCCTCCCCGCCCGTTGCAAAATGTGTTGTGAATGTACAAGTTGCCCCATGTCAATTTTTCATAGACATTAGGCAAGGCGTGTTTGTTAGAAAATTTGTAGACACAGAAAAAAAAAAGGAAAATGAAAAAAAATAAAAATGTGGTGTTCAGACAACAAACACACCCTTAAAAGTGTCTTTCAGTTTGATAACAACTGGAAATTTATTTAAAAGAAAAACAAAAAATTCCGTGATTTTTGCTGGTTCCGCTGACAGCTGATGCAAATTCCTCTCAAATGTTTCAGAGTCTTTGACAGCGAGGAAAAATGGTGAGTGACACAGTTACTCCTACCATTAGTTAACGCCCTGTATCTTCTCGGCATTTTGCTCGCTTGATTATGTCCTCTTGATGCGGGAGAGAGAGCTGGCGACAGCCTTCACCAAAATTTGAAACTAGGTCAGATCCAACGCTTGTCAGACGCTGATTTGTTGCGGATATTTCCATCACCATAGCGCTTGGTTGCCCCGTGTGTGACTGTATGAAGGTGTTTGTGTGTGTGTATGTGTGTGTGTATGTGTGTGATGTAGAAATTGGGCCCAACTGAAAACTTGTCAAAAATAACGAAAGGCCTGCCAAATACCTATGTCTACTTAGCTCAGCGTGAGACAGTTCATACATGATTAAATGACAGATAGACCGACATCACACTTTTATTCTAATGTACAAAATTATCCAACCATTAAAAAATCTATATTATTATACTATATCTAGAGAAAAATATCTCTCTCTTTCTTTATACATAATATATACACGTCAATATATATTTAATATATATATTAAACAAACACACACACACAAAAAAACATCGGCGATATTTAACAAGACCTACGGCCGCTTATTCAGCTCGGGTCAGAGTGAAATTTTGAAGATGCCTCTCTTTCGACCTGCAATTGGCTTTTCTCAGATCTGGAGAATTGAAATGGTGGAAACGTATTTTTCTTTTTAAGTTTTGCTGATTTCGCACCCAACCCCCCCCCCCCCCCCCCCTCCCCCCCCCCCGCCCATATTTGTTTTTTCACAAACGCATAACTTCCTAGCATAGTCAGTTGAATAATTATGCCTCAAATAAGTCAAAAGAAACCATCTATAACAGTGGGCGTTTTTACCTATCCTTTCTGTGATAAGTGTATCCAGTGAGCAATATTTAAGGGAATGCCCTACTTGTACATTTGCTTTCCTCTCATCCCAGCCCAGGTCAACTCCACCTCCCGTTTTTCTTTCTTTTTTTAATTCTTGATCTTTATCACGAGTGCAACAAACAGAAAACAGATTTTTTTTTATTTTTTTTTTTAAATAATGTTTTTCTGCGCAGTCTTACATGATACCCTGCATGTAGGTTCACAATGCACAAAATGGCCGACAGCATTGGGAGAAGAATTGTTGGAATACAGCACCTCTTCGACAGAGAATGCTCTAGACAAGGTATCAAAAAGAAAAAAAAAACGCTAACACGGTATGCCCATTTCGTCTACCCTGACCTCCTGAAAGCGCCGCGCGCCTGGGTCAAGTCTACATGAAAATTTCCCAATAAAAGAGGTTGTATACTTGTAGGAAAATCAATCCCCATAACGTTTCCCCCCATCATGGCTGTTTTGCTCGAGAAGGTTCTCCTGGAAGCAAGAGTCATCATCCTATTGCACAACGATGGCCACTTTTTTTTTACTGGTTTTTTTTTTTCTTGTTTTTGTTTTTTATATACATTTTTTTCTATTCAATTTCGGGGGAATTCTGTGAAGATATCAACAGATTAGATCCCAAAGGACCGCGAGATGGCAAGGATCAGTTGCGACCTAGACAAATTCATCGCCCTAGCACGCAAGCATACAGACAAACACACTATCACACACAAAAGTCTAATCTTCAGGGCTAGATTAGATATATTTCTCGGCTCCCTGGAGGACATTATTTGGATTGGCGGACACAACAATGTCATAACATTTCCAGTGTTACTGTTAGTCCAAACGTGATTTCCGGTGGCTGGAAATATCATAGGTCTTTATTTGTGCCTTTCAATGCGAAACTTTATTCTTCATAATTCACAACTCTATCTATCTATCTATCTATCTATCTATCTATCTATCTATCTATCTATCTATCTATCTATCTATCTATCTATCTATCTATCTATCTATCTATCTATCTATCTATCTATCTATCTATCTACCTACCTATCTATCTATCTATCTATCTATCTATCTATCTATCTATCTATCTATCTATCTATGTGCCGATCCATCCCACCCACCCATCCGTCCGTCAGTCTGCCCATCTTCCCGCTTGCCTGTTTGCCGATCCGTCTGCCTGTTTATCTGTCTGTCCGTGTCTGTGTAACTGATCTCTGATCATCTTGATATTTATTCATCAATCTGCCCATCTGCCCGACTGTTGATCTTGCCGCCACTCCCATCTCTCTGTCATCTATCCACCCTCTTCCCATCTGTTGACCTTCTTCATTCCTATCCAAAACCTGATTTCCTCATGGCTCTGTTACGATGCCCAGAAATAATAAAATGAGCGGTGCGATGTTTCTGTCGTTGGAGGCCTTTTCTTTTTATGGTTATTATTATCTACCATTTCTTATCACCAACTTTTGTCTTTATACCTACTAGCCGAACCCGGCAAGATAAATCTTACAAATTTTCCTTGTACCACATCCAGCTGTATATCTAGATCTAGATCGCATTATATAAAAAGACTAATAGATCGTTTTGTTACACAACAATTCCTTGCAGAATACACAGACGTGATACGTTAACTTTCGGCCAGCAATGTGTAAATAGTGACGTAATAGAGCAATTTCCGGTCACACTTTTCGTTTGCATCCGATGAAAATGTGTCTGTTTTTGCGGCTCAAACATTTTTAATATAAATAATAGTAAAAACTGATTTTTTGTTCAAAATGAATGTGTCCACGTAATGCTTCGTCAAAAATTGATGCAGTACACCAAGTTTCATCATTTTTAATGGCGTAGTCGCGAAGTTTTAGCTGCTTACAGGTTCACCTCCAGCTCAATTATAGTAAGATATCCTTCACCCCCCCCCCCCCGGCTTCTCATCCCCCTCCCCCCATCATCTTCAACTCTCACTGCTGGCCCAGCCCGATCCCTCTTGAGTTCGGCTACATCGTAATATCCAATACCAGGACATACTTAGGCTACTTAGCCGTTTCCATCCCGGGGAACAGAGCCCATTTATCACGAGTACAGTTGAGGGAAATCTCGGGGAGATGGAAAGGGATAAGTAAAATATGATCAGCTCCCAGTTTTCTAACCTCTCTAAAATTACTACAGCGGTATAAAATTGGTACCAAGTTCATCTATATGGAAAATCGCAGAAGGCTGTATCCAGTATTAAGACAGGAAAAAGAGCAGTAACTGGCAACGGATTGCCGATTGAAGATGTAAGACAGGACTCTTAAAAACGATTTGATGGTGAACAGTAAATAAATGCCACAATGGTGAGGCCATTTCGTAAAAGAATCCGGTGAAAAAGCATCAAACAATATGCATGTTACGCCATCAGAGGAAACCATAAAAAGCTTACAATGATTTTCTTTTGGAATTGCATCTATTTATAACAAGACTTGATTCGCTCGTTGTGATTAACGCCAATTAGTTTTGGTTGGAATTAGAAATATCATTTCTTCTTTTTAATAGTAATAAGTAATTTTGTTCTTTTGTGAGTTATGTTTGAAACAGAAACTATTTTACATGTGAAGCCTGTGGTGGTTTTCTTTTTGTGTTATAATTATCAGCCACTCCTTATTAATTTTGTTTTAATATTAATTTTATTTTTTTCTGGTGGCTTGTCAACTTGCATTGATCCTCAAATGGCCTGACTAGCAGAGTTTTGAACTGTTTGTTTATTACAGTGACTTCTTCATTTTCTCCTCCGCTTCCCTGTCATGTCTCTCAGGGTATATTGCTTTAAGCAAGTAACCCCCTCCCTCCCCCCCCCCCCAGGTTAATTCAGTGTTTGCCTAGATTTTAGTTCTCTTAAGTGACTGTTATGCCCTGGGCACTGTAAACAGATAGTCAAACATGTCCAAGATAAATTGTACTCGTAGATCATCATGACTAACCTTTTTAGTGGCTGTAATGTTGGACCCATCCATTTATTTTCATAACTGAAATGATACACGAGTATGTTATTTGATTTATTTGAACAGTAAATGTTCATATTTTTTTCCACGGCTATTGTTGCCGTTCACTTTGAATAAAAAGTATACACATCAATAGCAAGCATTCACATAATTATTCTCCAACCCGCATAATAGTGAAAGCAACGCTGTAATAATATTATTAACACTCTTTACATACCTATTTTAGATATAACGAAATTCAGGCTCCATCTAAAGTGGTGATTCACATGTCGAAAGCCATTAAAGAGCAAAATATGTATTAGCTGAAATTCAGATCTCTATCATTACAGTCGAATGTATGATGAATCACCTGCTATGAAAACTGTCAGAGAGAGACAGGCAGAGAGGGAGAAAGAGAGGGAGGGGGTGAGGGGGAGAGAAAAAAGAGAGTGTGTGAGAAAGAGAGAGAAGACGGAGCAAGAGAGAGAGACAGACAGACAGACAAACAGAGAGAGTGAGAGAGAGAAAGAGGGAGAGCAGACTAACCAGTATCACCCTACACAGTAATGCTAAAATGATAACTCATTTGCACAAGTTTGAAGTAACAAACCCCCAAACTGTGCTTTAATTTTGTCTTTTCATGTATTCCGTGTGTTTACTGCTGGAAATCAAGAGCGAGTCCCAGTGTTTCAGAGTAAGTAATCAATAATATCCATCAGACCTCTGGAAGAGTCGCAGAGTATTAGAAAGGGGTGGGGTGGGGGAGCTTTTATCTTGTGTCAGCCTCACAGACAGCTGATAATGTACTGTAAGTTTTCCCTCTTTTTTGTTTCATTTTCCTCTTATTTCGTTCATTTTCGTGTCTGGAACTTTGGCATTGATTTTCATACACCCAGAAGTAGTTGGATAATGTCGCAGGAAAAACATTTCATCTACACAATACTACAATGTTATGGTAAAACATCGTAAGCGTCAAAAAATCAAAATTTTAACAGCAGAGGCACAGAATCATTTCAGGTTGCCCAGCTTTTTTATCATACTGCAAAGGAACGGAGGCCTCCAATGTAATCACAACCGTTTATTTAACCGCCGAGCTTTAAATTCTACAAGATATATTACCCACAAAAAGATGTAAAGGTGTATGTGGGGATATTTTTATATGTCTTGAAGTTCGCGATATCTTTTATACGTTCCTTTATTTTGAGCCACAACTGAATTGGACAGGAGAAAGTGTTCAGACATGTTGAGCTTGAAAAAACAAAACGCATTTTCTTCAAACAGAGTTAAAATGTATGACAGGAAATTCCATTTTGCGCTTCAATTTACACATTGGTGATGGAAACTCAACTTCAAAAATTACATATCGATGGTGTCAGGAGCAAAGTGGCCAAGTCGAAATAAGCAAATTTTACAGGAGAAACAAAAAACTGCCGCCAAAACTAATGGGAAATGGAACTAGCCGGTTTGATCACATGCCTATTTTGCGTATTTCTACTGGATAATGGTAACAGCTGCTTTTACATATGATGCAGGATTCCAGGCTTCATAAATTGGTACTATATAATATGCAATTTTTGGGCTTGGTCGGTTTGCGCCAGACACCATCGAAATGGGTATTCTCCGGGCTAGGTAGTTTGTTCAGTTTCCAATCTGCACTGAGCAAAACATACTATAACTTAAAGAAAGTTGTAACTTATAGGCAGCATAATAATTTTCATTCTGATGTTAAAAAGTATATTTTTGGCCTAGATTTGAGAATACGGTCTTTTTCCAAAGAGTGGCAGAATACGGAATACGCGCTGTAAAATAATATAGTCATCACGTATTCGGGCTCGCCCCCACACACACGTCGTCACCTTAGGGACAGTTATGAATAATATTGTATACATGAGTAGATCCAGTCGTTTGATAATTTGCTGGCTAAATTTCAATTCCTCTATTTTACCACAGGACGTAAAAATGTGATGAAACATAAATGGCACTGTAGGAATGAATTTGACTTTGAATTTGAGTTTGGAAAAAGATCGTCGGCACGGTAACGGGTATATTGGGAAAAAGCAAGATGATAGATAGAATACAACAGATCGATACGATAAAATGAGAATCTACCAGAATTGCCCACTAACCACCCATGTGTCGGAATGAAACCGAAAATGAAAATGTAGATACGACCAGAGAGTAAAGATTTATATAGACGTTTCAATATTGGTCGGTTTGCACTGCGAGACACGGGAGGCTCGGCGAAACCATTGTTAGCATGGAGCGGAAAGTAGGTCACTGCGGTAAACAATATGCGTGTGTGCATTTCCACTGGGCGTAAGAGCTTTCAAACGGCTCTACATAGTTTCAATCAGCCCAAAAATATGATCAAACCACAGCAAATAGATATGAAGGTGGTCTCTTTTAGTTCTTCAATTTCTTGTTTACCGCAGTGACCTAGTTTAGCGATTTGGCGGAAGTGAGATCTCTCCATACATCTATACTCTCTGATTCCACGTACATACAGCAGGTAAAATGGATTATCTTTGTTTAAAACCTCCATTAAGACTCGAGATCCCAGTCTGGCAAAAGAAAGCCTAAAATGTAATAGGATTTTTGTTATTATAAAGTTGCAACGTTAAATTGCTTAAAAGCCAAATGAAAAAAAAAATGTGTTGACATTTTTTTTCTTTGCAAGGGAGGGGCGATGTGGCATGGAAGAATAATCTGAAGTATGAAATATTGTTGTTAGCCACCACGAACCGTCCCGCTCTTTAAACACACGTCTCTCCCTTCTAATATGTTCATATTTGCCCCAATTAAGCCCTATATTTTCCCCCTAATTGTTGTTCCCTCGCGCAATTCAATTACAAGAACGTCACATAAAAGCCTCGGGCAAAATTCCGTCCATATCATTTGATATTGTGCAGCTTTGAGATGGGCTAAACGATAGCGGGCAACACCGTCCTAGCGTAATATCGATCGTAGGATTTCAGTTATAAAAAATATGGGGATAGAGAAAGCCCGCATTAAGAAAATGTGTTTAAGAAGCATTCTTCTGTACTCGGGTAAAATAAATATTTGGTAATCTAGGACATGTTACGTATAGAACTTAACTTACTTTTTGGTATATTTAATAATTTTCTCATAGTTAACATTTGAAATTAAATAAAAATCAGGACAGGGAAGATTGCTATGTGAATTACGCTAAGCGTGTAGGGTAGCAAGGGTTAGACGTAATGGTAGGCCTATATTGATAGTCACAAGATGGTGGATGGATAAGGACAGACAAATATACAGATGGGTATAGATGTTTATAGATAGAGAGTCAGACAGACAGACAGACAGAGGAACAGACGGACAAAATGCCGACACGGATAGATAGATAGATAGATAGATAGATAGATAGATAGATAGATAGATAGATAGATAGATAGATAGATAGATAGATAGATAGATAGATAGATAGTAGGTGGGTAGGTGGGTCGGGAGGTAGGCAGGCAGGCAGGTAGGTAGGTAGGTAGGTAGGTAGATAGGTAGGTAGGTAGATCGGGAGGTAGGTTGGTAGGTAGGTAGGTAGGTAGGTAGATCGGGAGGTAGGTAGGTAGGTAGGTAGGTAGGTAGGTAGGTAGGTAGGTAGGTAGGTAGGTAGATAGGTAGGTAGGTAAATCGGGAGGTAGGTAGGTAAGCAGGAAAGGGCAGGCAGACAGATACATAAAAAAAAAAGCAACTCATTTTGAAAGAAAGGGCATCTAAATCCTAGTTTATTTGATGTTTAGAAGCGTCAATACTTGCACTTAAACTGCATTAATCTACATACCAGTGTTGAGCATTAGATTATTATCTTATTCTTCCGACGAAAGACTCTTTTTGCTCCTTTTATGGAACAATAAGAAATAAATATCTAACCGAATACACTATAGCACATTGGATCAGACACATAGTAATTGATTGCACGTACGATTACACCAGTTGTGCCATTTACTGTGTTTAAAATTATTTGTTTTCTAAAACATACGGCACTGATTATTTTTTAAGTTGCTGTTGATTTTGAGGAAGGGACTGATCTCTCTTGAGATAGTGTTATTTTGTTGTTGATTTCTCTATGACAATTCGAAGACAAGGAGTGGATCTTTCAATGATGTTATCGAATTTACAGATCTGGAGTCGATATTAGCATGCCAGTATGCCCTGGACAATACGACGCCTTTCGAGGTCTCCAGGCTAGTATTTAGTAATCGCGCTAATCATTTTATCTTCACTGGCCTCGGGCGGCATGTTTTATGTCTTCCATGGGGGCCCTGTCCAAGAGTGGGTGTTTTCAATTCTCCAGAATTTAGGGACATTAGGAACGCATGCGATTGCTCTTTTTCTGGTGAAGCGGTTAGTTTCCATGTGGGGCCAAACACGAATCAAGAGTGAATGGCGTATCGTAAGCCACACGATGATAGATAGATATATAGATAAAAAGACAGCCAGACAGACAAACAGATAGATAGATAGATAGATAGATAGATAGATAGATACATAGATAGATAGATACATAGATAGATAGATAGATAGATAGATAGATAGATAGATAGATAGATAGATAGATAGATAGATAGATAGATAGATAGATAGATAGATAGATAGATAGATAGATAGATAGATAGATAGATAGATAGATAGATAGATAGATAGATAGATAGATAGATAGATAGATAGATAGATAGGTAGATAGATAGATAGATAGATCGGTCAGTGACGACAACATACAGTTCCTAGCTCGCTGCCGCAACATATTTTCATGCAGATTATATCATTGTCAAGACCAGATTTAATTCATAAGAGTAAATTTTTGCGAGAGCAGTAAGTAATTTTTAGAAACGTAATTATTGTACGAGCCAGCATAACTTGGCCTTGAGCTGGTCTCGTAAACAATGTGTTTTGAACAGTTTTTTCCCTGATAGATAGACAGAAGGTGGGGATGGATAGAGGGACAGCGTAGGTGTGCATGACTGAGCACTTGTTGTATCTCGTGTTTTGAACTAGGGGTAGTAAAGAGGGAAGGGGTGAGTAGGAATTAAATGTTATTGAGACGTCTGTTGACGTACAGAAAAACCGTGATCCAGAGTAAAAGCTCGGGGTTTTGAACATGTTAAGAATTTATTGCTATAAAATTTATATTATATTGTATTGAAGTAATTCGACCTTTGATGTCGACCCAAGGTCGTTGCGTAGGGCTGTTACTTAAAATAACTCAGTTCGGCAGCTGAGCTAGAAGTGGTTGCACCAATCACAATCCAGGAATTAGACGGTAAGCTGCAGATGCAGTCCAGTATTTAAGGCCATACAGAACTTAGTTCTGGGCCACATGTAGAAAATCCATTTACGAGGTGGACGGCGATAGTCCTCAGCCAGATGAGGGACATGGAGACGCAGTTGAGCAGTCCATTGTGAGGGGCCTGATTTAAAGCTCCAGAGCCTAAGCTACTTGGTTTGATATAAACCCACAGCGTTTACATCCAGCGCTCTCACTCCCAGTGAGGGCCTCATGGTGAGAGTCCATACTAATTTGTAATGATGAAAGTGAACCGTTCTACTTACTTTTGAAGACAGTTTCAGAGCTACCGCCAGACAACGCATGGTTGTACAAGCATTCTCCATGGCGTGTCTAGAGGAAATGTCCACATCATAACATGTCTCATTGAATTAATAGAATTTAAACTGTTAAATCTGTCGCCACGTGCGCGGATTCTATTTGCCATATAACTCATATGACCTGCAAGTAGTTAGATTGAATACGTTAGTCTTTATAAAAGCTGTAGTTTCATTAGTAGATTCAGTTGCCTTTGAATTGATATTTATATTTATAATTATATTTGTTACATTAATTCCTGTAATTAAACTGCCCTACAGTTCTGCTAAAAATCAAAGCAATTGATTTATTTAGTTTCTAGAGTGCAAGTATTTATTTTTGTGTGTTCGTCGATTGTGGGAGCGGACCTCGAAAGAGTGTCAGTCGAAATATCCCCATCTAACCCACATCGCGACAATCATTATTAAAGTATAACTGCGCATACCAGGCCAGAAACAGTAATTTTTTTTTTCAGCCAAAATGTATGCCTTTGGGAAATAAACAGTGCTTTTGCAATGAAAAATTTCTCTGAACTGACTGTATCCCCTGTAGAATTGAATAAGATTCTAAACGTGCCAGTTGTTATGATTGGCTAATCTCAAGCGCTTTTATTTTTGTTTTTGATTTTGGGAAAAGTCCTGAGTAAGTCATCCAGCCGTCTCCTGGTTAACGATTTGCTGTTTTCTCTTGGATAGACCTGACAAGTTATTTGTCTCTACCGTGTTTTAATCTATTTTCCTACCGCTCTCCTCTTTTGTGAGGTTGGTTTTTTTTTCTGTGTAACCAAATATAATTCGCCTCGGGATTTTTTTTGTTGTTGTACTAAGTGGTATTTTCTTTTGGGAGACTATTCTTTCTAAGACTATGCACATGAAAGAGATGACATTTTTGAATTTGCAAATTCTCAGCTGCAAAACAAACCTGCGTATTACAGTATAAGCCAGACCAACAAAGTAGACTAAGCTCGAATAGGATAACAACAAGCACTCAAAACGAAAAATCTTCTACGAAAAGAAACAAAACAAAAAGTGGTATTCGCAGAGCCATTGAAAGTACACAGATTTGCCATGTAAAACAATTCAGGCTGGAGTGTTCAAAGTAGGTACACGTAGCCATAGGAATTCAAGAATGGACGTAAGTGGGTGCTAATCTTCGTCAAAAAGTAAACAAAAGCAAACCTAGAAATATTATAAAATGTCTAGAGTACCCAACTGTTTTGTGGTTGTCGAGACCAAAGCAACATGTCAGGGTGGAGTGTTCAAAGTAGGTACACGTAGCCATAGGAATTCAAGAATGCACGTAAGTGGGTGCTAATCTTCGTCAAAAAGTAAACAAAAGCAAACCTAGAAATATTATAAAATGTCTAGGTACCCAACTGTTTTGTGGTTGTCGAGACAAAGCAACATGTCAGGGTGGAGTGTTCAAAGTAGGTACACGTAGCCATAGGAATTCAAGAATGGACGTAAGTGGGTGCTAATCTTCGTCAAAAAGTAAACAAAAGCAAACCTAGAAATATTATAAAATGTCTAGGTACCCAACTGTTTTGTGGTTGTCGAGACCAAAGCAACATGTCAGGGTGGAGTGTTCAAAGTAGGTACACGTAGCCATAGGAATTCAAGAATGGACGTAAGTGGGTGCTAATCTTCGTCAAAAAGTAAACAAAAGCAAACCTAGAAATATTATAAAATGTCTAGGTACCCAACTGTTTTGTGGTTGTCGAGACCAAAGCAACATGTCAGGGTGGAGTGTTCAGAGTAGGTACACGTAGCCATAGGAATTCAAGAATGGACGTAAGTGGGTGCTAATCTTCGTCAAAAAGTAAACAAAAGCAAACCTAGAAATATTATAAAATGTCTAGGTACCCAACTGTTTTGTGGTTGTCGAGACCAAAGCAACATGTCAGGGTGGAGTGTTCAAAGTAGGTACACGTAGCCATAGGAATTCAAGAATGGACGTAAGTGGGTGCTAATCTTCGTCAAAAAGTAAACAAAAGCAAACCTAGAAATATTATAAAATGTCTAGGTACCCAACTGTTTTGTGGTTGTCGAGACCAAAGCAACATGTCAGGGTGGAGTGTTCAGAGTAGGTACACGTAGCCATAGGAATTCAAGAATGGACGTAAGTGGGTGCTAATCTTCGTCAAAAAGTAAACAAAAGCAAACCTAGAAATATTATAAAATGTCTAGGTACCCAACTGTTTTGTGGTTGTCGAGACCAAAGCAACATGTCAGAGCAGACTAGATCAAATGAATTCACAACTGGAGTGGTTACTTCAAGACCGGGGTTAAGTCACATTTGAGTCATTTCGAGAAAAAGCCGAACCACTTTGGTCATGACCTTGTTCTTACATGGGCGTAGCCCGCTTTCAAATCAAACTTTCCTAGCGCTTGTGAACGATAGAAGGATGATGTTACGATTAGGTAGCCCTTTCTATCGGGTTTCCAATGATATAGGCAGCTCTATTTTTAGCTAAATGTGACTTAACCTCGTTCTCTAAGCTACCTCTTTAACTAATAAAGATCGTATCATTTGACTTACCTCAATGAGCAGCACTGATACCACCCCGACGCTGGCATAATGTAATTTGTGTGCAATTTCCATTTCTATACTATGGTGTAATTCTCTCCTCATGTTGGCTTCCTCAAATTCATCATCCTCCATTTTCAATCTGCTGTAACTCCCTTCATTACCAACGCCACTGTTGCCGTCCGCTCTGAGTTCACCATGGCCAAAGTTCCTGTCACCGCCTTCGGATGGACGGGCATCATTAGAACCGCCTTTTTCCAAGTTGCCGCCTCTGAATGCGTAAGCAGTACCAGCATCAGAAGGGCTAGCTGTCTGAGAAGCATCATGTTTGTGGTGATGTCTCCTCTTGGCATAAGGTGTGCCTTTAGTTGGTGCAGCGTCGGTGCCACCCAATTCTACATCGTCCAAACCAGCACCATTGGCCTCTTCTGTGGAGTAATGTGTAGGGTACAATGTGGAATGTTCGTGTTCAAACATCGTGGTGTCGTTGAGTTGCATAGTTAGAAATTCCGACAACTGATGGTGTAGAAGTATCAGATTATTCATATGTCGAATTGTGTCGTTGTTTCTGTCATTACCATCTTCGCCTTCACCATCCTCGTCATCGTCATCATCGTTGTTAGTTTTGTTGTTACTCTGAAATACACTATCACTCAAAGCCTGCATGGCCGTTGGAAGATGTCGTTTAAAACGACGCACTAATTTTAAGAACATTTTATCCATTTCTGTTCGCGTCCTTGCTTCGTTGTCGTAAGTAGCAGAATGGCTGTGGCTAGACGGAATATTGCTTTTAAAAGATCGCCGAAAACGACGATTTGTATAAACAGTAGCGTTGTTTGCATTCTGAACCAGCATTGTTTGGGAAAATGTATCCCACTGTGGTTTTTTATCGCTCTGGACTGTGGGACTGCTAGGCATTGAAGACGGAAACATCCCGTATTTACTAGGCAAGTTTGCCTCCTGGTTGTAGTAGCGTTGGTATCTGTTGTAGAGTTCGTAGTCTCTAGAATTATTCCACAAAATGGTGGCTTCCCCCAAGCGATCGTAGATTGATGCCACAGTGTCCGCCGATCTCACTTCCTCTGGGTATCTGGAGCGTACATTACGTATAAACTTAAATGTCTGTCCTTCTGTAGCTGACAATGTTTCTGAGGATAGAAAAATTAATATAAGACGTCCAGTGATCAAAACAGGTCAGGCCTGGAAACAAAAATAATGTTCATATCCCAATTGATTATACTTCACTCAAACATGCTTTCTGAATTAAATGGTTGCTATTGTGTAACGTAACCACAGCCTATATGTTTTAGTGAGTGTGTGCAGGGAGGAAGTGGGGAGGATGGTTTTGTATGTGGAATTATATCACTGGAGATTTCTCTGTGTTCGCCAAAAACAAACTGTCAAAAATCAGCATGGTGAAAGGTGCCCAGTAAGTTGAGATTCAGGGGCAGCGCAGCTTCCATCTCTAATATATTGTCTCATATAATACTCTTCTATGTTGTCTTCTGGTATACTGTAATTTAAGGTGCAATTTACCTCATGCACCAGTACAATAAATCTTATATAGATGACAGACAAAAAGATAAATATATAGAGACAGTCATTACTTTGATGACGAAGCGAATGACATGCAGCAGTACATCATGATTCCCTTACGTCACCTGTAATTTTAGTTCATCCATTTTGTATACCGCCATGATGTCTGGACTTTAAACTCAATTATTATATTTCTTAAACGTCGTAAACATGGCGGCTTGTTCAGTCGTACGTGGTCGCGCTACACGCGATGCCAAGCCTGCAAATGACTGTTTATGACGCGGTTTGAGCTTGTCAGAATAGCAACTAAACTTAAATGTGATGTTGCTCCTCTTTCCCCAGAGTGTAAATAGTACTATACGTCATGTACTTCGCTTTTTATTCTGTGATTCAAAGGTTTTATTCATTGATACTTGTTTTCATATTTTTGTTTGCCGGAGTGACATTTGCGCTATGTGGTCCCGGACTTGGACTTATTTGCAGGGTGACGATTTTTTTATTTTTTTTTTGTTTTCAACAGGGGAAGAAGAATTTGGCTGTAAATTATACGTGAATACCTCCTTATATATACTCTGTGATCTGGACTTTTTGTTCACTTTTTTTTTTCTTAGTGACTTTTGAACCATGTGTCCCGAACCTTGTTTTATTTGCACGCTGACCTATTTTTTTTTTCAATCACGTTGAACGGATTTTTTTTTGGGGGGGGGGGGGGGGCTAGGGTTAGGATCTGGATTAGGTTTAGCTAACTGGCCATAGCAATATTTTCATTCGCGATGTGGTCACCCAAACTATTTCAGAAAGTGACCACAGGCTGACAACTAAAAATCCTGTCGTGAATATTTCGGCTCCAAGCCTGTGCTTTTCTTACTGGTTCTGAGGGTTTGGGATGGGCTATATGGTAAGCAATAGTTTCATTCATAATTCATTCATTATAAGTTGTGGGTAAGACATCGTAAATGATCAAGATTAAAAAAGTTGCACTTCTAGTCAGACAAGACGAACATTCGGTGCTCCCTGACAAGAGATCGATCTTACATGTATCATTCAGTACGCAAAGCAATCGATAGAGAGGTCCAAGCGGGCCCATTGAGATGGAAATAAGTCATCTCTGCCAGACACCCTGGCCCACGAAATGCCAAAAGTGTACGCCTTGTTGGCCAAACTAAACCCTTGCCTTAACTAATTCCGTAATTGGCGGTTTGGTGAAGAGGTCTCCATTCTTTACTGGGGCAGACATAATTTCATCTTGTTTCGTAGGAAATGAGGCACTTAAACAGGGCAAAGGGAGATAAGGTCGGGCTCAGATAGGACACGGTAAGGAGGCAGGGCCGATTGGCTTCGGGCAGACAGACAGAGCGAGTAGACTAGGCAGTGAATTGGAAATATCGGGGAACACTGCGGAATACGTTAGCTTGCAAAGAGAGAGACGGACAGAGACAACTAAAGAGGCAGGCAGACATCTGGGGAGAAAGATTGACAGAGGAACGAAGTGGAGAGAGGGAGATTAGGAGAGAGAGAGAGCAAGAGAGGGAGAAAAGAGACAGACAGAGAAAGTGGGATAGATAGATAAATATATATATATATAGAGAGAGAGAGAGATAGAGAGGAAGGGAGGCACGGAAAGAGACAAAGAGGGACATCCACACAGACATAGAAAGGGGAGAGATGTAGATAGAAAGCCACAGACAGACAGACAGAAAGAGCGAGAGGGAGAAACACTAACTTTTGCTACATAGATATGCTGACGACAGAGATTTGAGCAGACACTGGAGAAATGCAAGAATAACATCATACGTGTTTATTCTAGAAATTCTTTACATTTTTTATTCATTTTCGCAGCTGTCAAGTCTTTCTGTCGGCTATGAACCTCAAAATCTGTTCATTATATCGCTTGCCCCATGATGAAACCGCATAAGTGCATTCGCACAATTGCAGATGATAACAACTGTAGTTTGCAAATATTCTAGATGGAGTCCTTGGAGGATGCTGAGCTTGATTTTTTCCATTGATAAAGAAAATTAACAATATTTCATAAGTTATTTTCAAACTTTATAACTAAAACTGTACACACGATAAGGAATACATTTCATATCAAAGAGTTTTTTGTTGTATTTATTTCCTCTTCCGTAAACCTAGTTCTTTTCCGCTTGCGCGGTTTCATGATAGTGTCGGCGATATCATTTCCCACACCTTCCTCCGGTCACCATACCAAACTCTCACCCCTTAGCTTCACGTTGAAGAAAAAAGATTATTCTCCGCAGAAATATTTCTGGGGCGGACACCTAAGTTAGTTTACCCGTGGATATGGCATAATTACATTTTAGCGGAGATTAAACGTAAAATGATGTAAGCAAACAAAACAGTAGAATATAGAGTCAGCGTTCAAGAGGCATAACGTTGCAAGTACGTACGTCACCCACGCTGTTTTGCGCTAGAGGTACGCCTTTTGTGATTCCAGAGCTAGAGAGCTCCTCCCGAAATCCCCCTAACAACGGTCTAAATTAATTATTCTTTCAGATTTTCTTTTCGTCTCCCTACTGTTTTCTTGCTGAAAGGGTAGGGGCCAGGGTTAGGGATTTTATTAGACTTAGGGTTGAGAATTAGGACAGGGTCAGGGGTAGATATGTATACGCGCCCCTACCGCTAAACGCTTGGGGACCGTACGTACTTATAACAACAGCCGTTCAAGAAATAGTAATATAAAGTAAAAAGTATATAAGGGAAACTCAGATTGGTTTTGTTTAGTGTTCCAACAGAAAACAGACACAGTAATCTTAACTGCGAGTGGGAGGCTGGGGCTAATGGCAGGGAATGATCGATGTGTCTCTGTCTACTCCCCGCACCTAGAGACATTATTTCATGCTCTCTTCCTCATCCCACATAATCCATCTGTATTTTGTGTGTGAGTATGTGTGTTCTACCGATGGAACTTCACGTTTACACGTTTGGCTGTTGTTACTTGTACCTACGTACCCCAAGCGTTTTTACGCTAGAAGCGCCTAGGTATACGTACCCATCCCTAACCCTGTCCTTACCCTCAACCTTAAATCTTACCGAATCCCTAACCCTGCCCCAGACCCTTTCAAAGAAAAAAAAAAAAGGAAAACAAATTTTTTAAAAAACACTGAAAGAATAATTAATTACGGCTTTTGTCAGGAGCATTTCTGGGGGACCTCTCTAGCTCTGGAGTCACAAAAGGCTTTAAAGTACATACTCCTAGGGCAAACTACTTGGGGTACGTACGCACTGGTAACAATAATCTTACACGTTTGGCAAAAGAATGCATGTTTGGTTTTTGATAAAGATTCTCCACCTGAATAAGGTCATCAGCTTCAAACCAGCCCGATTCGATATTGTCTCTTGACAGCATTAACATGTGGCAGGAAATAAAGACACCAGCTACAAATTTAAGGATTCTGCACAATGCCGTAAAAATTTGCTTGACTTTTCGAACGTACGTCCCCTGATTATCTTGCTCACTGTCAATAAATATACAACTGGTATCAAATAAACAGTTATGTTTACTTAAACGGTTATATAAGGGATTTTGTATAGACTAGTTAACTAACCACACAAGGTGTTTGGTTATATAGTAATATGCTTATACTATAATTATTTAGAATCGTATTCTCCTTCCGATGGGCTCCTCTGTTAACTGTGGTTGTGCTCCATCAAAATGTAACACGTAGATTACAAAAAGTATTCTCTGTAGTCGTTGGGCAGCTGATAACACTCCCAGCACTAAAGTAGGTCCCAGTAAAGGAGACAGGCCGATTTCTACTAACAGATATCCAAACTAGAGATCCACGGCAAAACAATTATATTCATGGCTAGCCCCAGGCAGAATGTTGTTTGTGTTTCTATCATCAGTTGTATATCTTTCCAGCTATTATAGCATCCTGCTACCATCAATTATTTTATCATTAGCTTCTACCAGAACTGTAGTGTACAATTATACTTCCCTTTTTAAATTACATTACTTGGGATAACATCGCTGTGGGTATGGTTTTTCCCGCAGGGCCACTCTGCGTAAAGTATTGTTTTTTGTTATTTAACATAGAAGAGACGTAATAAAACCAGGCACTGAAGCCCCGTGGCACTTAACGCACTCATGAGTAATGGCAGTATTAAACACCAATTCAACTCTTTTACCTTCCCCTAAGAGTTTTGATTATGATTTCTTCTAATGTCACTTTCAGATGTGTTTCTGCTACCCAGCACGTAATCCTTGCAAATACTGCCGAGTGCCCCAGTTAGGGAGATCCTCATCTTAGACAGGGCAGTCTTGCTAGCATAATAATATAATTAATCCTACCATTGTTAGGTTTCATATTATGAGGACTATGACGTTTTTCGTGAGTTCAAAATATAAAACACAAAATATTATAATTAGCAAACAAATAACACCGTTGGACGTAGCAAAATTCATGATGCACCAAAAATGGAATTGGGCTGCACATGTGGGAAAAATGAAAGACAGCAGGTGGACAAAACATTGCATGGAATGGCAACCATGGACAGGAAGAAGAAAAAGAGGATGATCAAGAAGAAGATGGCAATACGGCATAAATCAGAAAGGAGGAATATCATGGATGAGGAAAACAGAGAGGAGGAACATCATGAGTGAGGGAAACATCAGACAGAAAAGAATGGAAATCATTGCCGGAGGGCTACATCCTGTAGTGGATGAACAATGCCTAGAGGAAAGGGTTAAATTAAAACATTTGTTCAGCTTCTACCCCACTTACTTGTGAATGATAATCACAAGAGGCCGACACCTATGACCACAGCGCTCTGAGCCGGGTTTGTTTGCTTTGGTTTCAGTGTGGGGTGTGGTTTATAGTGTAAAACAGACCCTGTCACATTTTAGTAAGACTGAAACGGTATCTGTCTCGTTAGTTGATACAAAGGAAATACCAAGTCTGAGTCAAACCCGAGGCAAAACAGATTTTATTCAGTGCACTATCAGTCTTACTGTGTGCAGTTCAAGAAACTGAATGTCTCCCTGATTTTGACTACGAACTTGCAGCATCTGAACATTTTGTGAGTGAGGCGCTTTAGGGAAATGGTCCACATGTCGCACTCGGCACTTTCGAGAAAGAGCCACAAATAGGTGGATAGGGACTTCCCGGTCCTGTATCAGCGTTCTGCATACATAGATACCTCAATTATTTCTTTATGCCTGGGCAAAGGGATTTTAATGAATACCTCCTTTAAGTATTTTTCATTTTCGTTTTTTTTATGATCGAATGTAATGGTTTTTTTTTAATTTACGTAGACTTTCAACTCGTTTGTCTCAAAAGTGACTTTTTCCACCTTGCCACCTTGAAACAGCCACAATTTGGTCAATTTTCAACATTTTTGACATGAAATAAAGCGCATTCTTCTCAGGGCAGTTTGTAATTTCACAGAATACCCTTAACTCAATTTGAAAAAAATTGGCAATGTGGACCATTTCTCTAGAGCCCCTCAAATGTTCTCAGTTTACATTTGTCCCCAACCAGACAAAAGAAAACAAAATTGAGAACAACACAAAAATCGAAACAAGGAAATCCTAGGAACGATCTGATTTCGTTTATTTCTGAAACTATTATAGAAAAAAAAAAAACTCAATAACTCTGTAATTATCAAATCCACCAAATAATTATTCTCTTGATAGCAATTATTATTTTTTTATTTTTTTTATTTTTTATGTTCCGCATTTACTTCCTGTTGTGGTGCACTTCGCTCTGCCTGTGATTATTCCCCTTATCTCTCGCATTGTCTCACATTTCAGTTTTCTCCATATGTCTCTCTTATTTTGCTGATTTCCCACATTTTTAACTCATACAACAGAATTTCCACTTGTCGGAAATACCGAGAGAAAATCGTCTCCTTAAAATGACAAGGTTCGAACTCCCTACCGTCAATTTCTAAGAAAGTGATGATTGAAGTATCATGTGCTCATAGCTTTTGACTATACGATTTTTTTTCGTTTTAGTGATAATTACAAATTACACATCCAATCAGCTTGATACTTTGACATACAGAGGAGAAGCTCTCAAGAAGTAGCGTGTAGTGCCAAAAATTACGGACAGAACCATATCATTTTAAGGAAGCGAAATGTGAGAAAAAGAAATCATAAAATACAAAATGAGGAAGCACGTGCAAGGCAGCTCTACAACCATTGGTCAATTCCACGTACGGGTATCCTCATCGGAAATTGCCTCCCTATTGTGGTGAGGAATTTTGCCTGAGGCGAGCCCACATTATTAGTTTGTTAATGCCCTAGCCTTCTCTACTTTTTTTGTTGTATGTTTTCGTCTTGTCTACTCCCCTCCCCCTCCCCTCCCCCCCCCCCTCCACAGTTTTCGTCTTAATTTGCGTCTCATTTGTCGTCCTTCACATTTCTCCCTTATCCCATTCACTCCGTGTTCTCCCATTAGGAAATACGCCCTTATAATGGAAGGAAAAAAAAAAGCAAAATAGAAAAATGAAAATCGAAACTGCTTAGTCTAGTTCTCCACTCCTGGTTCCGGCTGAGGCAGTACCCTGAATTCTATGTACTCCGAAAGTATTCTCAACTCGTCTTCTTCTTTCATCCCTAGTCTAAATTTATCTATCTATCTATCTATCTATCTATCTATCTATCTATCTATCTATCTATCTATCTATCTATCTATCTATCTATCTATCTATCTATCTATCTATCTATCTATCTATCTATCTATCTATCTATCTATCTATCTGTCTGTCTGTCTGTCTGTCTGTCTGTCTGTCTGTCTGTCTGTCTGTCTGTCTGTCTGTCTGTCTGTCTGTCTGTCTGTCTGTCTGTCTGTCTGTCTGTCTGTCTGTCTGTCTGTCTGTCTGTCTGTCTGTCTGTCTATCTATCTATCTATCTATCTATCTATCTATCTATCTATCTATCTATCTATCTATCTATCTATCTATTTATGTCTATCTATCTATCTATCTATCTATCTATCTATCTATCTATCTATCTATCTATCTATCTATCTATCTATCTATCTATCTATCTATCTATCTATCTATCTATCTATCTATCTATCTATCGATTAGTGATTTAAACAGTGATATGTCGTAGATTATAATTGCTGTAACAGTGCTAACACTGATAAGGAACTCAATAGTAACAAACACCTTAGTCATACAAGAAAAACAATCTCCAGAAGCAGTCCCGTCTTCTATAATATAAATTCGCTAGGTAAATAATTATGTTGTTCCCATTTCTGGGGTCCCCAATAGTTCCTACTTCTAATTTTGGCAGAGCCAAGCAACTATAAGATGTTTCTATCTTATTAGATGCTCTTTCCCGAATCTGCATTGTCTTCAAGAGTTCATACTATGGAATCAGCCCGACAAAAAGTGATGTGGGGGTTTCTCAACATGAAAATGTTTTCTACCCTTATTGTATCACATCCCGTTCACTGCATTATTGTGGGTTGACAAATAGCCTTTCACAATAAGTTAAGTAATGCACTGGGACCATATTATCGGCTTTATAAAAACAAAACAAAACCAAACAAAAATAAAATAAAAAAAGAAACAAACAGAAAAACGCGAAATTTCTAAATTAGAACTTGTCCCATCTTTCTTTGTCTATTTGTTTGCTTTTGAGCATTATATTGCACTTTAAAGCTAAACAGTCTCGTAATGATTTTGACACATTCTTACGGAGCAATGGCAAAAGAATTCATTTTCATTTTTTAAAAAGTGTCGTTTTTTTATATTCTCGTTTCCATTTCTTTTCATTCTCTCCCTCTCAATTTTTGTCTTCTTTGCTTAATTAAACATTTTATTTCAAACTTTCTTAGGTGACCCTTAGGAAATGCTCCTACTTTCTGTTAATACTTATTCACTTACTTCATTATTTACTTTAGTTTCCTTATAATCTGTACCAGTCATTGGAGGAAGTTTCATTGCTTTACGTAATGGTATATCGGTACAGCGGTAGCGGGCAGGACCTGCGGGACCAGTAATAATGGTTGTTACTGTTCTCTATAAACACCTGCAATGTGATGCTAGGTGTATGCTGCAATGTGTTGTTGTATGCGCTGGTAAAGACCAGATTACCCTAGTCCAGTGCCTCATGAGGCACGGAAACCCAATTGGGAGCACTCGGTTCAATTGCCATTATGCATACAGCTTTGCCCTGGCGGTGGGGGTGTCTTCATGCATGAAACCATCACCAGCCACTTGACAATAATTACTTCTGAAAGCTCACTCACTGACGGTTCTCACGAGGATCCGGAAGTTTTCTTAGTATATTTTTTAGTTAGTTTCTTTGTTTTGGCAAGCTGAGCCTCATTACATTGTCAGAATGACGTTGACACCGGAAACAGATTAATTGTGAACATCTGTAACGGACTTTCCGTCCCATTTAAACAGATCGACCCCCCCCCCCACACACACACAGACAAAGGGGCAGTACATAAAATAAGAATCCCCCCACCCTCTCTCTCTTTCCCTCTCTGTCTCCCAGTCTGCCTGTCTGTATGTCTTCCCGTTCTTGTCCCCCACACCCTCTCTCTCTCTTCTCCCCAAAATATATCCAGTAGTGCACGCATTTTTTTTCTTCACACCCTTATGTTATCTGGTTAGAAATGGTCTAAGTTTTCTTTCTTTCTTTCTTTCTTTAATTATTCATTCATTTATTTACTTACGTCACAAATAAGTTTGCCCTGCTGCTACCAACATCTCCACTTTTTAAATAACACATCTCACTGTCTGACTTTTACCCGTAACAACTTCCTTCATCAAAATAATATCTATTATATTCATAGTAGACAATAACGCTGCCCTTAAAATACAAGAAAGGTTCCACAGTAGTAGGTCTAAATGCCAACAGAATTACCCGACAAGCTCTACCTGTTTCATAATAAGCCTTCATTTCTCCGTGTACTTTAAACGTTTGACATTAAGAGAAGTGTTGAAAACAGATCAAAATAAAACAATAAAAACAACACAAAAAATCTCCGAGAGTGGAGGACTGGAAAGAGCGATCGATAAGACTTCACCTTTCAGAACAGCAGCCAAGACAGGGTTAAAGCACTTGGACATAACCCTGTCAGCGAAGAGATTGTCGAGGTGCCATCGGAGATTCTAATAACAGCGCAGCATGGAAGACATGGCTGACATACACAATTTGAGCTTGGACACAGGATGTATACAAATGATTGACAAATTGCCCACAATCAAACGTGATGATTTAATCTGCACCTAATCAATTGTGAAGTTGAAAGTAAAAAAAAAAATTAAAAAGATTCCCATGGCGGCAAACAATACAACAAAAGGAGAAAGAGGAAACATGAAGCGAATCAAAGCTGTAGTGCCAAGTTAGTGCTCAGAAACGGGAAGCGGGAGTGAAAGAGAGGAGGAAAGACACGCGATCAAGATGGTTTCTTTTTTTCAGAGACGGAGTGGCCGAGCGGTTAAGTAACTTGTCTTCTTCCTCCTGGCAATACGGTTGGTGTGGTAGCAGAGGTCGTGGGTTCGGTCACCATCTTGATCACTTGTCTTTCTTCTTTCTTGCAATCCCGCTTCGCTTTTGGGGACAAGATGGATGAGGAAAACATCAGACAGAAAGGAATGGAAGTCATTGTCCGCGGGCTACATGCTGCAGTGGATGGACATGCTTTGGTGAAAGGTGAAGGTGAACTAGGCATTAATTCGCCTCACATTTCCTCTGAATCATGACCTTTGTGCTCTGTCAACCCCCCCCCCCCCCCCAAGCTTCGGCTTACTTCTACGAACAACAGCAACAAAGAAAAAAGTGGGAAAAGAGGCGAGTGCGTTCTTTGTGAAGAAATATGTGGCGATTCGAGCAAAATATATTGCTAATATATAAATTCATATTAATGCACTTTAATGCATTAGAAATGTCAGTGTTACTCTGAATTCTCTCATGTAGAACACACTTTGAAAGAAATTGATGAGTTTTGATTTGTTTTATATCGCATGAAGAGAAACAACAAACATACCAACCACAACCCACACCGGCATTTAAACTCCCCCGCCCTCCTATTCAACTTTCCTTTCCTCCAAAAGGTGGCATATTAATGAAGGACACGGAAGAAAGACACTTGAAATAAAGGGGAAAAAATAACAATACGCATTTTTTTTTTAAATTCCCGGCGAGAACTGCAACATACGAGCTAAATATAAAAAACAAAACTGAGTCTGGAAGTCGGAGCGAATTCAAATAAAGACAGCAAGAAATAGAATGGAATTAGGTGAGGGATTCAGTTTTGGAGAGAGATATGGGTAAAAGTCAAATTTGGTAAGTGACCACAGTGGTAAGAAAGTCCACAGGTAGAGCGAGACAGGTGAAGATCGTCAGATTAAGAGTGGGTTCTTTCATTAGATGTTTCGGCCTTTTATTTCCTGACATCTTTTAGAACCCCTGGAATTTTTTCATGACTCCCCGTGTCCGTCACCCACCTTTTTTTTCCGTCGCCAGGATCAGGGTTTGAACCAGTACCCCTTGGTTTTTGGTGCAAGTGTCTTACCCATTCTGCCAATTCTTCCACTAGTTATACATAGCGAGTGTTAAGAAAGGTGGTGATTGTGTTACCGACATACCTAACATTCTAGCATTCCATAATTATTTGAAACATGTCACCTCGCAGTGCCCTGATTTTTCACACTTCCTAATTTATAAACAAAACATTTTTAATGTGATAAGTAGTTATCATTTTGCTCTTTGCCTGAACTGTCTTTTAAAGTCATTTTTTCACTCTTTAGAAGGAGTTTTGGATAAGGGCTTCTTTCGACAGTACAGAGTTAAGGAAACCAGCTAAGAGCGCGATGCCAGTGCTGAACCTGGGAGGGCAGAAAACAAATTCCAGGAAAGAGGAAGAAAAGGAGAGATGAAAAGAAGAAGAAGAAGAAAAAAAAAAGATAGAAAACATCGCAGCAAATAAAGATCCCTTTTTTACGTCCACGAATCACTTCCGCCTTGACACCTCAGAAGGTCTAAGCTTCCAAGTAGATTGGCCGTCTCAGCCCGACACTTTAGATTGTATTTACGGCTCCATGCAAATTGTGCCAGAGAAAAGATAACGCCTGGAATAGGATACATGGCCCCCCTATGAGACAGACAGTCTACAAAGAAGGTAACAGAGGAGTTAAGAAGGGGGAAAGCAAAGTAGCAACAAGCCCAAGCAAACTTTAAAAAATTGGATTAAAAAAACGAAGAAAAATATACTAACGTTGGGAATTAGTGAAAAAAAAAAACAAACACCTTGTGCATTTTGGCCCAGCGCGGACTAGCCGATTTTACTCGGCGAACTAATTGGTTGGTGACGTTACTACATTTCCTTTCAACGAGGACCAAACGAAAAAAAAGAAACGGTTGTGCGCGAGGTTTCACTGAAATTCTAGGTCGTCTGTTCACCATCCACAGTGTGGTTGGGTGATCAAAGTCGGCTAGTGCATGCCGGACCTCAGAGATGAAGTTGGGTAACGAATAACATCTTCAACAATAAGAACATCAACGTCTTGCTTTTAACTATAACGCAGGTTCATGTTGTACCGTCACTTACGCTGAGAAATGTAGAACACAGGAAGCGTTTTCACAAAATCAATAATTTTAAAGGACAACATTATTACCTGTTCATGGTATGGTTATTTTCACTATGCATTATGTTTCTTTCAAACACAAGTCTGATACGTGGTATAAAGTAGGGCAAAAGTGGATAACGACGTTTGAACATTTCAAGCCAGACTTTAAATGAAACAAATACACACGTTTCTTTTTGAATGAATAAAAACAGAAAAAATCAAAACAAAACCAACATTGCAGTGAAATCGTTGCGTTTGATTCAGAACTAATAATCTTTCCTACAATTTCACGAACTAAATTTCCACCACTGCACATAAAGACACAATGATCTGTCATAAATCCTGTCTTACTCTAAAAGTGCAACTTCTTCACCAGTAACAGTTGCTGTGAGCAGTTGCCAAGTCGTTATTTTTTGTGGTTGTTTTTTTTTTCGTCCCAGTGATCCCTGCCTTACCCCACCCCTCCCCCCCCCCCATCCCCAAAAGACAGCCAAATATCAAGATGTCACTGCCACGTTACCCCGTGAGCACTGCTGGCATACCTTCTCTCACTCCCCACTCATCATTCCATCTATGGATCAAAGAGCACCTCTCCCAGGCCAGCCCAGAAACCAGACTGTGGTTGACACCCGTATCACGTAACAACCGCGGACCTGGCCACTTTAAGAGTTTTAACTTCGAAGTGGGCTGTCTGTCTGTCTGTCCTTTGGCCAGGGCATTCAGATTCAAATTTACGCTCCGACACAAATTGAAGAGAAGACGAGCGGAAAGATAGAAATGAGAGAGCAGGGTGATAATCTCTTGAGACGGAATAGAGAGTCTGTAAGAGTTCAGAGAGTCTACCGAAGGCTTTTTGAGAGAACTTTACGGATGTAAGTGATGAAAATGGGACACACGACACAGCTCTAAATGCTACACCCGTCCACCCGACACACACACATACAAGTTAAAACACCACTTTTAGCAAGAAATGTGGCAACGGTGGCTTGAAAGTTTTTCCAGATCTAAAACAAGGCTGTCATTGTCCGGTGTCTCTTGGTATCTCCTGTGATTTGATAGCCCGGTCATGAATACATTATGGCAGTGGTTCTCAGCGTGGGCGATATCACCCTCTGGGAGATGATTTTGATTTCCGGGGGGTGGGGTGGGGTGGGGGGGGCAGAAAACGAAGAAAAGGGCGACAAGGGGCGACCACGATGAAAGGGCCGTAAGGGGGAGGACGGAAACAGTCATGAATAGAGGACGTCTTGAGAGTAGATACAGGGGGCCACCACTGACTTATTCAACAGCAGGCATAGAAAGGACCCTTTTTTTTAAAAAGTGCATTTAAATTTGATAAAGAATGCTTTCTGTTTTATAGTGAATAATCATTAATAAGGCTTTGAATACTAAACATTATAATTGGTGTGTATAGTCTGTCTTCTTGTGAACTGTATCTGCTGGGTTTGATTGAGGATTGTTTTGTGGGGGTTTTTTTTTGGAAAAAAAAAGGGGGGGGGGAGGGGGACGTCGACAGAAACATGGGAGATTACATGGGAGATTGCCTGAACAAGGTTGGAAACCACTGCATTATGGCAAACATTGGTACAGTACCGTGCTAACACCAAGAGTTTTGGCAATCGACCTCAACTGACCACTCTCTTGCTCTCAGCTTAGAGTGAGCGAGTGCATGTTTAACAAAGTTTGAGAAACTGTTTATGCAGTTTTGATAATGTTATTTGCATCTGCATCTCTGTTTTCTTTCCGCTGGAGTCTGCATTTGTAAACATCAGTGCATGGAGTGAAACGGGCGGGAAAAGGATTTTGCATGCACCGACTTGGGGGTTAAATGAGGATTTTCCAAAAAAAAAAAAAAGGGTCAGTTTCTTTTCTCTTGAAATTTCCTTATTTAATAATATACTCGTTTCAGACATGAAACATTATTTTTATGTTACAGACGGGTGTTGTTTGATGAAACAACGAATACGTTCTGTTGAAAGATCTGCGTTTTATATTTTACATATTTTTAAATGTCAAAAATTGCTCAGTTTGTGATGTCCTCTGTAGCGTTTCGTCATGCTTCAACCTTGATCTTGTCGCCTAAATGGCTTTGAGTTCAAGATTTCGGCCTTTCTCTTTAGTATCAAATTGCATATCTAATTTCTTAAGAAATAGCAAATTGGAATTATTTCCGCCCTCAAATCAAAATACGACCAAAAATAAAATAACTTTTAACCTTTTGTCATTGGTGCTACCAGCAAATTATTTTGCATCGTATACGGAACAGAAGTGGGCATGGGTGGTTTTAAATGGCGCAGTTAAACAGAGTTGCTCGTACATCTCCTGATTTTACAATAACTTTCAACATTTGGCAATAATATAATAATTATTTACTATCAATCTCGGGACGAATGATTCGACACCAAAATGTTGCACCAACTTATTTAACTGATCTTGTTCTTCCCCATGTACCATCATGACATCTTAGGTCATATGCAGACAATAAGAAATTTAAAATTCCTAAGATGTCCCTTAAGACCAAGGGTGACAAATCTTTTCCTTTTCAAGGGTCTCAGTCTTGGAATTCTCTGCCTCTGTCTTCGAGAGAGACAGACAATTTTATGACTTTTAACCCTTTACTTGCCAGCATCGGAAATTCCCGTTACTTTTAGATACTGATAACTGCAGTAGTTTCAAGTGATTTAGGAAAATCTAAGTAGGGAAACAATAATTTTCTGCTGAGGATTTTAACTTTTCTGTCATTTTTGTAAGTAACATTTACAGTTGACCGCTCACGAGTCTGCAGTGCTGGCATTGAAAATGTTAAACATCAGCTGAAGGGACATCTTTTTACTCTCTGAATGTCCACCTAATTTTTTTATTTTTTTTTAACTTTTTTTTTATTGTGTGTGTGATTTATATGAAATCGATGCTGTAAAGTATTTGAGCCTGGTTGTCACCGGGATGAAGCGATGTATAAATGCTTTGTATTATTATTATTATTATTAACAACAATGACCCTTTTTATAAACAGAAAAGCAGCCGAATATGATAACAGACATAACATATTAATATAGCTGTTATAACTTTGAGAGACAACAATGACACAACACTTTTTATACTGACAATGTAATTTCTCACATTGAAAAAAGGTTGAAAGAAAGACATTTTTTTAATTAATTGGAAATGAGTATAATGAAAAGTTATACTTACTTTTCACACTGTAAAGATCCAAAATCAGCTCTGCAATGACCAATGCACAATCAGTGATGGTGAGTATGATGACCAAAATGACGACGTATTTGCTATGGAGTAACTTCTCACCACGCTTTCGTAATCTGAAAGACAAAAACACAGAGGTAAATTAAGCGTCTTTGATGTTTCGAATAGACGAAAAATGACGGAACATCCCATGAGCCTTTTTATGAATGAAAATAATCTTCTGAGCCCTCAAAAGAATACCAATATATAAGGAATAGATCATACTGTACTCTAGCAAGAGGACTTTTGCAAAACCTGAAAATAAAACTGGAAGAAACTTAAGAATTTCAAAAACAAGTCATTTTTGTAACGTCTGGGCTAGATTCATTTTTGTGTAAAATGATTGTGAAAAGATTAAAAATGGATAAATGAATAAAACAATAAAAATATAAATAAATAGATAAATTAACAAATGTTTTTTTTTTAGTAAAAAGCAGTGTACATAATATGGCATAGTGACCAACTAAAAGAATATTCAGCAGAAGCCAGTGGAGGTAAAAATTCATTATATACAATCATTGAATAAACGCCTTAATGAGTAATATTAAATTATATAAAAATGGTGGACTGTTAAAGAGAAAGAAAACTGGCACAATACATCTCTAAAAGTGGTATAATATAGCATTGTATATACACGCATGCTGTTTTTCTATGAGGAAATGATCAATGATAAAATAAACAAATTAATTCATTATATGAAAAATTATCGTTAAAAAAGGCAATTTCACTTAAAAAACAAAACTGAAAACAACTTAAAAATAGCCACAGTAATACAATGCGACTATATTGTGTTCGTCTGTTAGTCTGTCTGCCTGTCTGTCCATTAGCGACATTAAATCGCTAACTCCTATCAAGGATATATATGAAGAGGAAAAAGAGGATGTATCGTGCTCGTGCTGAAGCAAATTAAAAAAGCAATGAGACAGCCTCTGTTATGCATTCGATGTACTTTAGTTCCTGATTTTGGAGCATTTTGGGGGGGAAATGACTCCTGCCATTTTCTTCCAAATTAAGTGAGTGGTCTTAATCTTATAACATCAAATAGATAGTTTGGGTGTCAATTTGGACGAAGCACGTCGTATTGTTATTACAGGCATAAACAAGACGATAGACCGAATGTAGAAGAATGATAGGACAGAAGAAGACCTTACTACATGTAAAAGCCATCAATAACCACCAGCTAGAATAGACACAAGGCATTCTCAGTGGTGGAAATTGCCGTAACAAATAATATATATCGCACTTTTTGCAAGTTCAGGTTAGTTTTCAGGCAAAGAAAGCAACTGAGACCTTGGAAAAAAATTAGTGGAAGCACTCCTATATAGGTGAAGGCCGGGTTCCTCACGTAGCCTCACAGTAAAAGACTTCTTTCATTGGACTTTTTTTACCACTCTGCCCCTCACACTTAATAGAAAAAAAAAATAACAACTCAAAATAATCTTAGAGAGAAAAAAAAAAAGTTCAACCAATTGATGCCATCTTATTTTTTGTCCGTCATTTTTATACAATTCGACGGAAAACGGCTGAAGAGCATTTTTCCTTGGAAACCAAATTAACCAGCTGGAAAATTGCATGCACTTGAAGACAATTTTTGTGTATGTCGCGAAATCGATCTAGTTGAGAGCCATTTGAACTGGTGGCAGAATAAAAAAACAACAACTAGAAAATGTGGGGAAAGGAAGGGCTCTAAGAGGATCATAATTTGTTATCGCCATGTCGTGTGGAAATGAGAAAGTGCAGGGCGGTTTGTATGGTGAGAAAACTGCTTGAAAATAACAACAATGAAATGAATTTGAAATAATGATACTGCGGGACTTAAAGAACGTATCGACCAATGCAACATGTCTCAGATAATCAAATGTCCAACTCATCGAGCTGGTCACATCTTAGATTTAGTGATCATCAAACAAACCTTGAGCACCTTCACCAACACCGCCGTCCTAGAAAAACTCATTTCGGATCATAAAACCATCGTACTCGATATTGATTTCGCAAAGCCAAATATCATCAAAAAAGTTGTGTCGTCCAGAGATATAAAAGGTATCGACATCAATGCCTTCAAGACGGAAATGGCCAATGCTCTCGAGAACTTTGAAGGCGACATCACATCTTATAATAACATCCAGCAAGATCTACTACAGCGACATGCACCTATCAAGACCAGGTCAATCTCCAACAGACCGATCGCTCCATGGTACACCCTAGATGTCAAAGCAGCCAAAGCAGAATGTCGCAAAGCAGAAAGGAAATGGTTAAAGACAGGTCTTACAGTCCACAAGGACATTTTCAAACACCAGAAGAACAAATGGAAATGTGTTATTAAACTTGCAAAAAAAGACTTCTATGTCACTAAACTTCAAAATTCTACATCTTGTAAGGAACTTTTTAGTATTTGTGATGAACTCACAGGGAAAAGAAAGGAAATACCTCTACCCACAATTTACGAGAACAATTTGTTGCCCAATGTTTTTGCTGATTATTTTGATAAAAAAGTTACAACTATCCGAGAAAATCTTGACAGTTTTGATGCCATTGATCATTTTGATGAGTTTCAGGGAAATCCTATAGACACTTTTGGTGTTGTGTCGAATGAATCTGTAAAATCTATCATCATGGCATCGCCATCAAAATGTTGTGACCTCGATCCTATTCCTACATTTTTGGTTAGATCTTGTATTGATGAACTGGTTCCAACTATTACAAAAATAATAAACAACTCTATTTTAAGTGGGTCTGTCCCTGATTATTTTAAAACAGCCTGGGTAACACCACTTTTGAAAAAAACGACTCTTGATCAAAAACATGTTGAAAAATTATAGACCCGTCTCAAACCTTCCTTTTCTTTCAAAAATCCTTGAAAAGGTGATATTACAACAACTAATGTGTCATTTGAGAAATAATGACCTGTTGGAACCATTTCAATCTGCTTACAGAAGTAGCCACAGTACTGAAACTGCACTATTAAGAATCATGAATGACATATTAGTAAAGGCAGATTCTGGAAATATTACTCTGCTAAATTTGTTGTATCTATCAGCAGCGTTCGACACCATCGATCACGAAATCCTGCTCAGAAGGCTAGAAACATCGTTTGGAATCAGAGGGGTCGCCCTTAAATGGGTCGAATCTTACCTGTCAAATCGCCACCAATTTGTTGTAACCAACAAAATAAGATCTTTTTCTTATGCGCTTCAGTATGGCGTACCACAAGGCTCAGTGCTTGGTCCTATTTTGTTTACTATCTATACTATTCCACTTGTACATGAAATAAAGAAATTTAATTTACAATATCATTTCTATGCTGATGATACCCAGCTCTACAGTTCTGCCTTGCCATGTGATGTTGACAGCCTTCTGCAGCAGGCTGGAAACTGTATAACAGAAATTAAACGCTGGATGAACCAAAACAAACTGGCACTAAATGAGGATAAAACTGAGGTTATTTTATTAGGCCGTGAGCGGGTTCTGCAAGAAGTGGACAGAACTGAGATGATAATTGGCACTAATTCAATAGAAATTTCAAAAAAAGTAAAAAACCTAGGGGTTTACATTGATTCAAATCTTTCTATGTCATCTCAGGTTAGTCACCTCATTCGTATTCTATACGTGGAAATCTGGAAAATTGGTAAAATCAGACATCTTATTTCAACTGAAACTGCGGCTGTTTTAGTAAATACTTTTGTACTTTCAAAGCTTGACTATTGCAACTCCCTTTTGGCTGGAATTTTACAAAAAAATATTAGAAAACTCCAAATTGCTCAAAACAATGCAGCGAGACTTGTTTTGAAGAAAAAGAAAAGAGATTCAGCACTGCCACTTCTGCAGAGTTTGCACTGGCTGCCAGTCGAGAAAAGAATAATGTACAAATTGTTATCCATTTGTCACAAATGTGTCAATAATACTGCTCCATCGTACCTAGTTGATTTAACTGATTACTATGTTCCATCTCGTCAACTAAGATCATCATCTGACACTACAAAATTGAAAGTACCTAAAATGAATCTGTCCACTGTAGGAGAAAAGTCCTTTTCATTTCTTGGCCCTACCATCTGGAACACTCTTCCAAAGACAACCAGGGAAATTAATGACATTGGTTCTTTCAAACGCCATCTGAAGACCCATTTCTTTCAGACAAACTAGGCTAGGTGTTTTTCGGCAGCAACAATAGTAAATATTTTTGAATTTCTTTTGTGTATGCGTGTGTGTGTGTGTGTGTAAGAGTTTGTTAAAGCGCCCAGAGCTTGTCATCGACGGGGTTGGGCGCTATATAAATGCAATATATTATTATTATTATTATTACGTTTACATGGCGCCTCTCGCCAGAAAGTGAATTCGAAGTCCTTTACAATGAAATACACGGAGTAACAAAACAATCCCCCCCCCTCTCTCTCTCTCTCTCTTTCGTTCCCCTTCTCTCCTCCCCCCCCCCTCTCCTCCCCTGTCCCTCTCTCTCTTACTCACTCTCTCTCTCTGTCTCCTTTCTCTCCGTGCACCCTGACTCTCCCCTCTCCCCTCTTCCCCCCCCCCCTTTCTCTCTCTCCAATGTACTGACTATATCTACATGCCGTATAAAGTATGGAAAAGGCCTACGGTGTTTTGGTCTTTAGTTTAGGCGGTTCGCTGCCTTTGCCATTTACATATCACTTTCTTTGTTTGTATATTTCTTGTCCTTGTTTCTATGTGGTTTTGTGGCAGGGATTGGTTGTTGATTTTTTTAAAATTTTCGCCGGGCAGCAGCCGTGTCCAGCTTGTACTTCTCTTCTTGTAACCACAAATGTATCTTTAATGTGCCCAACGTGCACACGGGCCCTCCGAGTTTTTCGTCCTTATCCGAGAAAACTAAGTGCTTGGCCTTACCTACCATAGGATCACGGGCAGGAATCCCCCCCCCCCCCCCCACCCAACCGATGGTAGATTTAATTGAAGTTAAGGAAACACATCAAAACGAAAACAGCGATACCACAGAAAGAGCCGCAAACAAAGTGAAAGAATGGAATACAGATTATATAGCTCGAGCAACGATCGAAAGAGCATAATTGTTGAATGGCAGTCATAGAGTTCAAAGTCCGACGCGGAGAATGAGAGAGAGAGGGAGAGAGAGAGAGAGAGAGAGAGAGAGACAGAGAGAGAGAGGGAGAGAGAGAGAGACAGACAGACAGACAGACAGAAAGAGAGAGTGAGAGAGTGATAGAGAGAGATGGGCAGGCCTAAAACTACCGAAATAATGCTAAAGCTGTTCGGAAATCAAGCAACAACATTAAAAAAAAACAAAAAACAAACACCATCAAACTGAGCTCTCAATGGAAATAAATAACAAAAATCAGGAAAACAACTCTGGCGACAAATGTAACAAAAAAGTTATGGATTCAAATGCGCAAATTTCCGCCCGCTTCCGTCCATTCACAAACTTATCTTGTTTTGAATGGAATTTTCCTCGTTACATTGTGTTTTCCCAGGTCTGTTACAATCAATATCTCCGCCCCGAGGGAAAAAATAACGCATTACAGTGGACATAATGATAAATGTATTGCTAACATACATGTCACCTCCTTATGATTCATTAAATGTTGAAATTTGCAGGGTGTGCAATGCTGAGTAATACAGAGAGTGAGTGAGTGAGGGTAAATGATGGATGACTGAGACACGGATGGAGGTTAAGAAAATGCGTTAGTGAGAGAGAGAGAGAGAGAGAGAGAGAGAGAGAGAGAGAGAGAGAGAGAGAGAGACAGACAGACAGACAGACAGACACACAGACAGACACACAGAGAGGGACACACAGAGAGACACAGAGAGAAAGAGAGTGAGAGAGACAGAGAGAGAGAGAGAGAGAGAGAGAAACAGACTGATGTTTAATCATATTAATTCGAAAGGAAAAGACGAAGGGGAATCGAGAGGACAGAGAGTGAGAGGTGGAAGGGATAGAAAGAGAGGGAGAGGAGAGAGAAAGTGAGAGAGAGAGAGAGGGGAAAAGAGAGAGAAGAGAGAGAAAGACAGAGAGAGAGAGAAAGAAAGAGGAAGAGAGAGATAGGGGGAAAGACAGAAAAAGAGAGAGGGGAAAGAGAGAAAAGAGAGAGACAGATATATATATATATATAGAGAGAGAGAGAGATAGAGAGAGAGAGAGAGAGAGAGGAGAGAGAGAGAGAGAAAGAGAGAGAGAGAGAAAGAGAGAGAGAGAGAGAGAGGAGAGAGAGAGAGAGAGAGAGAGAGAGAGCGAAGATTACTTTTGGCTACAATTTCAGATTTCAGACAAGTCGTAACTGTGATTCTGTTACAGTAATTCATCAGTGTGAAGTGTAAGAAAGCTACATGAGACGGACTAAAAGATACAGTATACCCCAAAAGAATTAGATGCATTGCCAATAATAATGTGGATATCGTGTTCTAGACCAATCCAGAAAAAGGGGAGGTTGGTGTTTGGTGCACGGCCCATCTAAACAAAACACTGAGTTGAAAAAAAAACCCGCCTGTATTCAGAGGACTCAGACTACTCTGCCTTATAAAGAACTGTCTAATTCGTTGTCGACACTAAATGTGAAACTAACCCGAAAGTGGCTAAGATCTACCGCTTGATTTAAAAACCTTTATACCCTTTGACTAATTCTTTTCAGATCTATATGAAACAACTTTTGAAAATTCTACCAATATAGTAAAAATTTATACGGAACTATTTAATTCTCTTTGTGAAATTTAGAAGCTTTGAATACGAATCATAGGAGTACCCAAATAGAGAGTGGAAGGTGCAGAGTGGCCGTTATCGTGCCGAGGCGCTGTAAAGCCTAAACTTAAACTCAGGTTCAACTCCCTAAGCCTACTTCCAAGGGATGACATAAAAATGATTCCAAAAATAGACGGCTTAAATACTTGTTATTAAAGGTTATTTGTTTGTTTGTAAGCTCGAGGTCTATACTCAGACATTCTGTAAAGTAACTCGGCCATTGCTGTGGGAGTAAAAGCGTATAATAATTGAATAGCAAAACGAACTGGCTATCTAAGTGCGCAGCTGATCCGGTGTGTTCTCCGGGATTTGGAAATACAGACACACCCAGACAAATATTTGATGGTGAAAACATTACGGACAAAAACCAGGAAGCTGAATGACTGGCGTAGTGCCACAGCATAAAAATGCTGATCTCGACGGAATGTCATTTTGCTCTCCCGAATACAGCCCCTTTAAACCTCTTGACGGGCGGGGATGGAAAATGCCCTATTCACGTGACCGATAGCGCAATGGGTATTGGCCCTCGCGCGGAGTTCGGTCTCCGATTTGCACATTTCCAAAACGTGCCAGTTTTTTTTTTTTTTTTAGCTTACAAACTGGGTCAGCACGTTAGCTCCAGCCGTGGGACAAAATCTGGACGTTCTGACTATTATAGGTAGAATGCGCATATCCACCATCTTGTCTGTCGGGACCCACGCTTCACCGTGGCGATGGTGGCATTGATTTTGATTCGTTAACTGATTTGCACTGTGAGCACTTAGGCGTCGCGAACCAATCGGTGGCGAGTTTTTAAAAAGTTCACTACAGTAAACAATGACACGTGTGTATACGCACATGGGAGACGTTCGGTCAATTCTTTCACTTCCCTTGCCTCGTTTACACGGATGGTAGGGAATTTGACCAACTTGGATCCATCCTTTCCACCCCTGTCATAACAGTCAACTGCAATGCAACCAGCAGGCATTTTAACCGCTTTTTTTTATCTCGAAGTTACACTCGTCAGCCGATCCACCCGCCATGTTGTTTGGCGGAAGAATAAAACAAAAACACTGTGTGACGTCATGCGCATTCTACCTATACTGGTTTCACTCCGCTGTTTCATTGAAATGAAAGAGTGAAAAACTACAGGGGTCTTTCTTTGTCATGCCAGCATGCTGCATGGATACGTCAGGGCTTGGAAATGTTTTTATCTTCTTCTGTTCCTCATTTTAGAAAATCAAACAGAAGAAGAGAAATGAGTATAAAGGCGTTCCTCGATAAAGAGCTTAACTCCAGCTTTTCAAAATCTCATTACATTTTTGTTTTTCAGCAAAAAAGGGATCATGCTCTATCTGAGAACAGAAGATAAAGTTTGATAAGGACATTGAAGGGATGCTTGGTCGAAGAGAAATAGTTTGATGCAGAGAACAAGTGAACAATTAATGAATTCCAACACTAAATGCCCAAATAATCTATGAACATTAATTTCCAAATGCATTTATCATATCGTAGCTCTATCAAACAGTGACTCTATGAGTCATTTTCTTTGATATTTGCATTTGGCTATACAATTAGGTGCCTCAGGTCATTCCTTGCGCTTCAGATATTGGAGTTCGACAACTAAATAATTCCTTTGTTTGGCACTCAATGCGATTTTTTTTTTTTACAACACACACACACAAACACACACAAAAGCACGCAATTTGCTACAGGTGACAAAATACTATTATGTAAAAACAACCAACGCGCAACAAAATAAAAATAAACTAAACATTTTTCAAACATTCAGACACCCCTCTTCTAACTCCCCCCCCCCCCCCCCTTTCCTCTCGCCCTCCGCCACCCTCTGTTTCACTGCATTTACAAAAAAAAAAAAAAAAATTGTCATTGTTGACGAAGGGCTGTTTATATATTCGCCTTACATCAGCTGACTATTATTTATACCATAAGAAGATGAGGAAAACAAGCAGTAAAAGCAGCAAGCAAAACACTTTACACTTTCTACTGAATTCAGTACGCCCAAGGATTCAAATAATGAAACCTAATATCGGTTGATCTTTATTCAAACCCCCCCCCCCCCCACCGAAACACACACACGCCGTCTTTCCAGCATCCCTACTAACGGCTCTCTATTACATTTCTCACAAGGGGTTCTGGTGAGTCAAGATCCTTGAAGATAAATTATTTGAGAGAAAACATTTATGTTGTACGGAAGAGATGACATACTAATATGGTAATGTCCAGAAAATATCTTCTTAAATATTCATGCAGACATGAGAGACAAAAGAGACCGATGGAGAGATAAGACAACGTGGGGTCAGTAAACCAACAACTAAGGTATATAAAACTGCAGAATAAAGTAGAACAAAAAGAACAAGAACATTTCAGTTGTTCCTGAGTTAGAGCGACAGTGATCATGACGTCATGTCTTTTCTCACTCCCACCAAATAAACAACACTTTCAAGAGAGATTATGAAATACACAAAGAATTATAGATTAGATTTAGTCAGCCCCGCCTCTGCCTGTCATTTCAAAATACGATTTTCTAATCCCAAGTTGTTTTTGTTTTTTTTCACTTCTCACATAGCTAAACATCAAAGGAACTAGCTCTTTGACGTCCTAGCTGTGGACATCGATTTCTGTGACATTTCTGTTTCTTTCTAAACCTGTCTCTCACACGCCTGTTTTCGTGGCTGGCAATTTGAACTAAACTGGTGAGTGCGTCCTGAAATAAAATATTATACGAGTTTCTCAATGTCACGAGCAGAGTTAGGGTCTTGGGGATGTTACGACTGCACGAGAGGCAGCTAACTCACACTCGGACACAACCACACAAGAAAAGTATTAAATAACTAGAGCGTATATATGTCAGGCCGGTCAGGCCATAGTTTACATAAATATTAATAGCAAAACAAAAGACAATAGAGGTATATATTCAACCCAAAAAAAACTCTAATTAATAACTTAACCAATGATATTCATGTAACTATGGAGGTACTGCAATCAATAGCAAATAGGTATATCATACGAAACTATATCAATTTAAAGTGACAGTTGAGTCGCCACTGGCCAGTCGCCAGGCAAACTCTCCATAAATCATATGGGCTTAAATGTTAGGAGAGCCCAGTACGTCAAAGCCTACAGAAGCACTCTTCGGCTTGTAGGTAATTTAAGCAGTTGCCAAAAGACTATATTTTATGCACAATCACTATTCAATTCATCAACAATGTGCTATATTATTCCAATCATACTACGGCAATAGATCTATGATACAGGACACTCGTGGTCGAGTGCCAGCTGGGGTTTCCTTAGTCTTCCTATGAGGCTGTAGTTCTCTCTCTATCTCCGATATCTATTATGCTTGAACAAATAAAATATATTACCATTGCTCACGCCTACTGGTAGGCGCGAACATCAAAATAGCGCAGCGTGGGCTTTCAAAGGTCAGCCCACTCAGACCTTTCTTTCTAGAGCTCAGTCAGTCCGTTAGCAAGGACTTCTTATCTTCAAAGCACACAGTTCAGGTACTGGTCGACCGGAGATACTTCACGACACGATGCTTCTGCTCGCCTGTATTCACCAAATCTGAACGTTACACGATGTCTTATACTATCTAACTACCCAGCGTGCTAGTCCGCTGGCCCAATTAGTTCAGCTATCTCATAGGTCGAAACCTCCCACCATTTTAATTGTAGTAATACGTCTGCACTATTCTACCAGCCAGTTAACGTGCAAAAACTTGTCTAGTCATACTTAACAATGTCAACTGTCCCCACCTTGTTTCACCCCTACTCCATTACTTATTAATCACGAACATTAAAACCCACAAACGTGAATCCAACCGTTTAACTTTACATTTATTTACTTACCGACTATGATTTGGCGAGGACCGTTCAAGGCCACCAGCCAATTTTTCATGGCCCTGGTAAAAAAACAACTCACTCTCTGCGTGAGTTTTAATAACATCTGAATCATGACACTCAATACAAATCATTGCATTTTCGGAGTTAGTGCAGTCAACCATTGCTACTGATTTTCTATATTGAGATATGTGCGATGTGTGACACTGCACGGCCGTTTTCTATTTTGATTACTGAAAAAGTACGAACTACTGAATTGCAACTGAACATAAATTATCTACTGACGTCTTATCAATCAATCTATCTATCTATCTATCTATCTATCTATCTATCTATCTATCTATCTATCTATCTATCTATCTATCTATCTATCTATCTATCTATCTATCTATCTATCTATCTATCTATCTATCTATCTATCTATCTATCTATCTATCTATCTATCTATCTATCTATCTATCTATCTATCTATCTATCTATCTATCTATCTATCTATCTATCTATCTATCTATCTATCTATCTATCTATCTATCTATCTATCTATCTATCTATCTATCTATCTATCTATCTATCTATCTATCTATCTATCTATCTATCTATCTATCTATCTATCTATCTATCTATCTATCTATCTATCTATCTATCTATCTATCTATCTATCTATCTATCTATCTATCTATCTATCTATCTATCTATCTATCTATCTATCTATCTATCTATCTATCTATCTATCTATCTATCTATCTATCTATCTATCTATCTATCTATCTATCTATCTATCTATCTATCTATCTATCTATCTATCTATCTATCTATCTATCTATCTATCTATCTATCTATCTATCTATCTATCTATCTATCTATCTATCTATCTATCTATCTATCTATCTATCTATCTATCTATCTATCTATCTATCTATCTATCTATCTATCTATCTATCTATCTATCTATCTATCTATCTATCTATCTATCTATCTATCTATCTATCTATCTATCTATCTATCTATCTATCTATCTATCTATCTATCTATCTATCTATCTATCTATCTATCTATCTATCTATCTATCTATCTATCTATCTATCTATCTATCTATCTATCTATCTATCTATCTATCTATCTATCTATCTATCTATCTATCTATCTATCTATCTATCTATCTATCTATCTATCTATCTATCTATCTATCTATCTATCTATCTATCTATCTATCTATCTATCTATCTATCTATCTATCTATCTATCTATCTAGCTATCTATCTATCTATCTATCTATTTATCTATCTATCTGTCTGTCTGTCTGTCTGTCTGTCTGTCTGTCTGTCTGTCTGTCTGTCTGTCTGTCTATTTACCAAATAAAGCATTGATTCTGTGCTAGCGTAAAACTGACAGATAATCTTAAAACAGAAGATTTGTAAAACGTCATGTACACAAACATTCTCAAATTAACATTATGTAACTGTTTTAATAACTGTACATTTATAATGCATTCTACTCTACACAAATCTGTCAGCTTTAAGATGGCACCATAGAACGCAGGTCACCCTAGCTACGTTATAAATAACACAGACATAGTTTTACTTTGTGTGTAACACACAGAGTACAGAATTCCTCTTCAATGCTCGTGAGTTGATATTCCCAGCTTCATTCAATTAGGCGTGGATAGGTGTACGTCACCTCTTCTGTTTTGTATGGCTTTTATCGATATATGTATATATTCCCTCCACCTGCCTGTGTGTCTGTCTGTCTGTCTCTCCCCCTCTCTCTGTCTCTCTTCCTCTCTCTTTCAATATTCTCTGTGCTGTTTTTTTTTTCAGCTATCAGGTTTTCCACATTGCTGAAGGTATTAGTGAAGGATTCTCATAGCTTGTGCTTGTGGCTCACCAGCAAGACAAACATGGGGAGCGGGGGGGGGGGGGGTGTCGTTTATAATGCCTTTTTTTATTGATGAAATAAACTGACAAAGAGATAGATAGAAAAGCGGACAGATAGATGAGTAAACAGACAAACAGATAAATACATAGATTCGATAGATACATAGACACAGACAGACCGACACACAGAGTGTCAGATAGATAGATAGATGGATAGATAGACAGACAGGTAGATAGAAGATAGATAGATAGATAGATAGATAGATAGATAGATAGATAGATAGATAGATAGATAGATAGATAGATAGATAGATAGATAGATAGATAGATAGATAGATAGACAGCTAGATAGATACTTTTATAGAAGATAGATAGATAGATAGATAGATAGATAGATAGATAGATAGATAGATAGATAGATAGATAGATAGATAGATAGATAGATAGATAGATAGATAGATAGATAGATAGATAGATAGATAGATAGATAGATAGATAGATAGATAGATAGATAGATAAAAGAAGAGAGTTGGTGTTTGTCATATTATAATATGTTTGTGCTCATAACTCCAAAACCATACTAAACTGAATATTAAAGATGAGAAATATGTTTTAAAATATTTTGTCCATATTTTTTTTTCTTTTGCTTTACAAGAGACGCCCGGCGTTTTCAGTTTGAACGGCAGGTATGTGAAAGTAATAATCACATTTAAGATGTGAATGATCGGTGTACGGGGGAGTAAATTCGTAATGAATTGATGTAGCTGTCTCTTGTAAACTGTTTAATGTGAAAACACGGATTTATCTATACTATATATATTTGTGGACTTGAGATTTTTCGTTGCAAAAGGCTTCTGAACCACTCAACACTCAGACTTCAAACTTTATATAGTGCACGAGAATGGATGTAAGGGTGCACAGTTTTTAATGGAAGTGTCAAATCGGTGTAGTCATTTTTATGGGAAATTTATTGTTTCCCCAATTTTAGATCTATTTCGAGTCATGGTTCGCCATTTTAAGGTTTCGTTACCACTTCCTGCGATGTGTTCACTATCAAACACACTAACCCGTGCGCAAATCATGCCATTGTACGGGATGCGCAGGGTGTCAACTCACAAAGGCAGAGCAGTAAGACTTATTTAAAAACAAACAAACAAAAATTAAATAAACAAATAGGAACAGACCAGATGAAGCAGGTCCATAATAACCACCCAGAACTGAAACTTAATATTCAAACCGATTTATCCCGGGCAGGGCCGGGGACCTCAGCTAGTTATAAAATAAATGTAGTGGGACGCCGCGTGTTCGTGTATGTGAAGATGTGCGTATTTTATGTGTATTGAACGAGTGCGGGAGTTATACATGCAAAGAGAGAGGGAAAGAGAGAGTAAAAGAGAGAGGGAGAGAAAGAGAGAGTAAAAGAGAGAGAGAGAGAGAGGGGGAGAGAGAGAAAGAGAGAGTGTGAGACAGAGAGAGTAAGAGAGAGAGAAGAGATAGAGAGACAGGGAGACAGACAGACTGACAAACAGACAATAGCCAGACAGACAGACAGACAGACAAATAGAAGACAGACACAGGGCTCAAATAAACTGATGCGCAGAGCCCAGCTGTCTGTTGTTTTTTTTTTTTTTTTTGGTAATATATTATTCTCTTGTTTGTGATTATACATGTAGTCTGATACTCAAATAATACCCTCCGTATCACGGATATTTTTTATTCGTGATAACACAATCATCAAGGCATCACTAATGATATCGTCTCCTTCATAGTAGAGGGTAGTTGGTGGCCATTTGTGGTATGGTCCGCTGCTGGCCTTACATTCTGCTTTATTCTGCCTATTGTTTTGCTTCTTCCTACCACAATATAATCGCTTTCTTGTCCATGTGGTTTTCCCCAAATCCAAACCCAAACCTCCATAGTAACATACATGAATGACTGATTTTTCACTGTCATTTAAAAAAAAACAAAAAATAGAAAATCAATCATTCGCATAATATCGGAGAAATGTTCTGTCCGGATCTCCAGACAGACCAGCATGTATGTGCGAGAAAGACCGACGACAGTGACGGGTCACCGTGACCCTGACTTCACACGAAATTTTCCAGACATGATGGATAGCAGACAAACAAAGTTTGCGGGGACGGTTTCTTTTTCTCCCCTTTCCACTAGGGTCCAGGGGTTTGGGGCCCATCATGAACATCAAGTCTGGGTTACCTCAGTCATTTCATTGATTTCGTTCTATGTCCGCCACGCCCTAAAAAAAAATAAAAACGAAAAAAAAAAATGGTCTCGGTCTAAGAATAGCGGCAGCTTGTTTTGTAGAGTAGAAATCTTGGTTTCCATGTATCAGCATTCAAATGAAAGGCTCCATAATGTTTTTTTTCTTTTCTGAAAAAGGAAGGAGGGGAAGGCAAGACCATGGGGTAGAATATAATATTTGTTGATAAGCTCTACCGCCGAATTGACTGCCATTTTTTCGAAGTCAAAGAATGCAGGCTCATTTGCTGAGCTTGTCTGGAGTCAAATCGTGTGGGCAGTGTTTGACATGGCCATTGAATCATTTTTTCTGGTGGCAAAGCGTGGAGATGTTCACGTATGTGCGCTTATACACAAAGAGAGAGAGAGAGAGAGGGCATCAGAGAAAGAGCGAGAGAGAGAGAGAGAGAGAGAGAGAGAGAGAGAAAGAAACAGACCAAGACAGAGAGAGAGAGAGAGAGAGACAGGCAGACCAAGACAGACAGATAGACAAATAGACAGAGAGAGAGAGAGAGACAGGCAGACCGAGACAGACTGATGGAGACAGACAAAGACAGACAGATAGACAAACAGAGTGCTCCGATGGCAAACACATGAAGACGTTGGCATATGTAAGGTTGTATACCATTAATCCTGTTTTAGAGAGCGCAGTTCATATTAGGGTAATGTACACATGTCTGTACAGTTTTAATAAATCTATGTTCTGTCAGCCATCCTAATTCTCTGAGTATGGACAACTTTCTTACACACCAAAGGGTCATAACATGGGTCGGTATCCGGTCGCCCGAGGGTTTGAGCTCTCTGTTTTAGGAGAATTCCTTAGCATTTACACCTGTATTTTTTTCTTGTTGTTTGTCTTTTCCCTTGTTTCTTCTGATTTTTTTTTGGTCTTGATTCTTGCCTTTCTTCTGCCACGTCTTCCATATCTTATTTTTCTTCTTCTTCATCTTTTCCTCCTCTCAAGAAGACTGTTTGGTCTGGCGCCTGGCAGAGACAAGAGATAAGGGTTTCCACGGGCAATGGTTGGCGAGGGGAGGTATGGATTGATTTCTGTCCATACCTTGGTTTTCGAATTTAATAATAACCAACACCCCGCAAACCGCATGTGGCTTTTAGCTTTCATCTGTGGTTCTTCCCTATTCTGGTAGAGGTTGAAGATCCATACTTAGAGACGATCACAGCCATAGGCACGTCTTTCAATGAAAATTTCGGCTAAAATAGACCGGGTCGGGGCTCGTCCTCCTTTCCAAGCTATCACCACCGCTGGTGGCCGACGGCACTCCACCATGGCATAGCCAAACACGCTCCCGAACACCTGGTCAGGTCGACCTCAAAGGACCTGACATCTTGGCTAGTTGGAGTGAATCTCCAGGCCCTGTTTATCTTAATTGCCCCCTAAAAAATGGAATTAAACACTACTGGCATAAAGAATTTCTTTCGTGTTGTTTAATTCTATTGGAAATCTCAAATAATTATGGCTCATTTTCTCTGAAAAGTTATGGACCCCTCTGCTATAACGTGTTCTGTATAAGGAAGGAAAGCCCAGGCAGTATCCACAGCTACGTACGCCCTTTAGGGGAGAATGCGCTGCCAAGTCCAGTATTGTAACATTAATTTCATGTTTGTCATGCACGGTATGTTTTGCTGGTTCCAGGCTGTTGGAGGAACAAGGGAACGTTAAATGGATTGTAACAGAAAAAAAACAATGACAGTGAATGTTTCGCATTATCTCAGTACTAAATGGGGTCGTTGTGTCAATGTCAGTAACAACAGGAACATGAAACAAAACAAAGTAGACAACAATGACATCCCAGCCCTCCCCCTGTACCCCTGTCATACCGACCGAATGTTTTCTCTAATGATAATCATAATAACAATATATAATCAGAATTATTAACAGTATTATAATTATATCATCGAGCTCTCCATAGTGACATTAATTATTATTATCATTATTAATAAAGGAATAGTTTAGTCCTGCCATGCTGTGCCCAGTATTCTGTGGTTGAAATAACAACACATGTATTTTTTCATTTAATTTTGATTCAGCACCTGGCTTGCAACATTGGTTGAACCTGGAGGTCTTTCTTATTTATCAGCAAGTGTGATTTTGTTTCTATTCAATTCATTATCTTTGCCCAACCCTCGGTTAACTGTAAATCAAAATAACCAAGTGCTCAGGGCACCAAAGGCAGGAGAAAGCCACCACAGAGTTGTTTGTTTTTTTTTTATCCCTGCTGCATTCACTGGAACACTAAACTTGTCTTTCAGCTATGTTAATTTTCTTTCTTTTTTTTTAACCTTGTCAGCCGTGACTGACCTTGCTCTGATTTGTTATAAAATCGAAACTTTGAGAAGGGAAAATGGGGACACCTTCACCTTTGTTGGGCATCTGTTTGCCTTAATCCGGTCCTGTAATTGCTTCCAAATAACTACTTTCAATCCGTTCTGTAAATTTCAGAATTTTACAAAAATTCAATCCTTGTCCGGCGTCAGAGGGTTAAAAGTCAACTATTCAGTATACATGTACATGGTTTTAGGAGGTCTGGCCAACTTAGTTTTTGTTTGTTCCAGCTCCAGTTTTAGCACAACTGAGAAATTCGACGCTAACCGTTCGCAGCTTTGGTATTATGATAAAGATTTGATGTAAATAGGAACAGTGAAACAGCTTGATTAAGTGCAACGGCGCATTTCAAACAAGTGTCAAAGTGTGCATTTGTTATACACCTCTTTTACATACTTAAAGATCTCCAGTCTTTTTTTCTTCAGAAAATTAAGATAGAACAAACAAGAACTATAGTCGCTGTATGACGGCACCGCAGGGGTCTCTGTGATGAACAGTGCGAGAATCCCTCTCAGCTCGTGTGGAATGTTCGCATTTTGTGAAAGATTATCTCAGGTGGGCGCCAAGTCTCACGTGCCAATCTCTACAGGTGTGTGTATATATACATATATATATGTGTGCGCGGGTGTTCGTGCGCTGTGCCTCCTCACCAGTAAAGCCTGCGATACATCAGATAGCGCCCCTCGGCATCTCCTGATGCTGAAGGAATGTGTGAATAAGCCATTCATCTATTTTTCAAGGACATATTCCAGGGAACTGGGAGAGAACAGGCTGGGGAGATGGGGGATTTAAACATCAGAATTTAATGGTTTTTGGTTTTATCTATTTTATTTCACGCATACCTGAAATCAAAGACATGCGCTATTTCATTATCTCTATTTATTATTAAAACAGCAGTACACTGTAGACATATCTGCCACGTACTGCATCATCCAACGTAAATATTATGAAAAGCATTCGTGACAGTATGATTATCGCATAGAACAGTATTTTGTTCGTGTTCTGTTAATGATGCCCATTAATGTGGGGCACAGCTGGAACTATGTTGGAATCCACAGCAATAAAAGATCATGCAATCCAGCGATACAGTTTTCGAGCTGTTTTGTTGTTCTCTCTTTCTTTAACAAAGTTGTTTGTTTGGCCCATTTCTGCGTCCACTCCGGTGCTCATTTAGAAAGTGTATAGACAGACTTAACATTCACATACACTATATCGGTCAGAAGACAAACAGAACAATGACAATGTAATTTGCTCAAGAGGTGTAATAGTCTGCTAAAGAGAACAACTGCTGGACTTTCATAAAAAAAATTAATAATGATGCTATTACTTCATAATACATAGTATAGCCAATCAGGCTTTTATATGAATACATCGAAAATTAAGGCACCATTCACTACACGGTTTTTGGCTCAATGGAGTCTTCAGAAAGCATAGCAATCCGTGTGTCTTTCAAATTAAGGCGTGAGGGATCCAAACCATTAAATTGGAGCTGTCGAGCTCTTTACTGACCCACAACATTCAAGTTTGCATATGAATACACATTAAAAAGAAGGGAACTATGATCAGGTTTGAATCTCAATGGAAAAAGTCATTATCCGTCGGGCTTAAAATCTTGGTTCAAAACAGTACAGATAAAGAACTGCAGAACGTACCGTGTCAGACAGTATAATTGTATTTACGGTTGGCACTAATGAAATGGCTGCCAGTAAAACGTTTAAAGAACCTGTAAAATGCTGGTTGATAACCACTGTAATGAACGGCATGTTTGCTCCAGTGAGTTTTTGCTTTGTGTTCCTGCATGGCCCTGCCAGAACAGAGTCTGCAGTGCATCATGCAACACTTTATAACAAGTGCTCACCTAACAGAAAACAGGACACTCGTGAAGGATGTTAGGTTTACTGGCAGAATGTTTACTTTCAGTCTCAGTCGCCTTAACGTCCACCTGTTGGCCACCAGAGTTACAATGAAACATTAGCAAACACGACAGGAACACACAGGAAACAGGTAAGACATAACCACAGCGCTACAAATGAGCAAAAAGATTATTCGATAGCAGCATTAAAAAACAGCGCGGTCTGTTCCTTGAGGCGGGTAGAGAGAGCAAAATTCTTTGGCGATAATCTCGGCTATAGGAATGGCTCAGATATGAACTGCATGCTCAGCTCACCTTTAAATTTAGCAAGGGTGTGGCTGGCCACTGATATGTGAATGAGATCCTGGGATGTTGATAGAGCTTTAAGGTGTACAGTTTTGTGTGAAGATGGGGGAAGGGTGCTACGCGTATCAGTGGCGATGCACGGCAATTTGACAGCAACACGTGGCAATTGCAACCTTACTCTAGCCAAGTCAGTAGCGAAATGTGAAAGCTGGGTGCCAGTAACGACTGATAAAACTACAGAATTACCTAATAATAATAAGATACCCATATGGAATTCCAAATTATTTTTTAAACCAAAAACGTTTTAAATAAATTCATAAATAAATGAACAATTAAGCCGATCAGTTTATAGAGTTAGACCCATATAGTGATGACAATACTATTAGGCTGAGTAACACCCCCCCCCCCACTCACCGCCCCCCCCCCCCACCTCACAGCCCCCCCCCCCACCCCAAAAAACAACAACCCCACAACAAATAGAAATACGAAAGTTGTAAAGACAAGGGATAAAGAGAGCAGCTGAATAACTTTACACCAACGTCATCAGGAATAAAAAAAAAAAAACGTCAACACAAAAACAAAACGTGCACCGATGGCCGGGATGTCAGAAATACGTCATCAAAACTTCTCTCTATCATCAATACAATCCCCACTTATTTTGGACCCTCTTTAACCAAAAGATCTTCCCAGAATCGTAACCAAACCACTTACATAAGTCAATTTATTGAAGTTTAACAGGACCGTATTGCAGACAGCCCTAATATTTAAAAAAGACCAGAACTCAATAACAGGTCAATTACCAAACATGACAGAAAGCAATACGAAGAAAAACACACAAAAGACACACAAATAACAAACACAACAATGGGAACAAGAAGTGTGTACGTACGTGTAAATTATTGTAATATGACTGTCTCTAGAAAAACTGCTCACGGTATGTGAAATCGAAGTGTTTCAATACAGCCTTCCCCATTCTCTCCCCATTCCCACCTCAGCACTACCCAGAAAATGATGAATTGTCTCGGACATAACAGACCCAGACAGATTGTTATAGATTTTATTGGTGAACAGGGAACAAAAAAGAACAAAGGAGAGAAAATTCTAGAGACCCATTTTGTATTATGTATCCAATCAGCATCAAGAAAAGGGGGGACACTCTAGGATCGATAGGTGAGAGCTGCCCTTTCTAATTCCCTGTTACCTGGGATTTTAGTATAAAATTTGATGCTGAGCATTTCAAATTACTTTTCGAAATGTGTTTTGTAAAGAAAATGGGGACAACATAATGCTATTTCTTCCTTATCGGGCCAATGTGTTTGAACTGAAAATTTAAGTACACGAGTTATTCAATGTGAGAAAATATGATTGGATTCAAGATTGAATACAAGACAAACTGTGAATCATTTCGTAAGAGATCTGAGAAAAGGAAGTTGCTTGTTTAAATTATAGGTTCAAACCACAAGGGACCATCTTTGCGGTATCTCATTGTGAGCATCTATGTGCAGGCGGTCTGTAGGTCTAATTGACTCATCCGGATTTATTTACCATTAATATTATAGACCCCTTAGGTACCGTACCTCGTCTTGTTGCCAAACATTGCAATGTGGTGCACTCGACATCACTGCCCTGTCTGCTCATGTTAATGCCGATGTTGTAAGATATTTCAGGATTTGAGTAAAAACCCACCCAAAATACCCTCAACCAAATGCGACCTCAATTTCTGTTTGCTACAACTCCACTTTTTGCACAACTGAGAGATTCGACGTTAAGCTCTTGCGGCTTTAATATGATGATAATGAAACGGCTTGATCAATACCACAGTGCATTTTGAACAAGTGTCAAAGTGTGCATATCTCTTGTACATAACTAAAAGATCTCCAATTTTTTTCAGGAAATAGAACAAACGAGAATTGCATCGAGATCGGCAAAGTTCTACGTGATTTGAGTAAAAACCCACAAAATAAACACAAACAAACGTGACAATTTTGTCGACAGTGGTGAAGATTGTAAGGAAATGCCATTGAATGGCACTAAGCTTGGAAAAGCCATAAACAACAAAAGTGAATTTTACAAGAACGGTACACAGACGGAATGGCAAAATGCTTTTAAACAATAACGAGGATATCCCTGGAGGTGGCTATTTCCAGGTGTGCGCTAAGTTTATCACCTGGCTCGCAATCAGACAAGTGGCCATTGCTGTGATCAATGAACATTGCAGCTCTGAACAAAACTTCAATGGGTTTCATTTATCGTCTCAATAAACATACACTTCTCCCCCCCCCCCCTCCCCCCCGTGTGGAAATGCACAGCATTAGTATGGCAAAAACAAAGGGGCGAGAATAACGAGCTGTAAATGCAAAAACAAACATGCTTTTGTCTCCCCGTGTCATTACATTTTGTATCCTCTGATTTAAACATTTGTAAGATGGAAATATTTCAGACTGCCTTTTTTTTGAGACGAAAATTAACATGTATTTTTATTGGACCGTCTGCAAAGGAATAATGTTACAAGTGCGTACGTTCACCACGTTTTTTGCGCTAAGGGTACATATTTTAAAGGCTTTTGTGACTCCAGAGATAGAGAACTCCTCCCGAAATGCTTCTCACAACAGACAATTAATTATGACTGATTATTCTTTCAGATTTTCTTTTTGTTTTCCTCCTGTTTCTTGGTTGAAAAGGTATAGGGCATGGTTAGGGATTCGATAAGATTTAGGGTTGAGAATAAGGACGGGGTTAGGTCTATAGAGCGCAGGTAAGATTTCCAGTTAATGTAATGAATTAAAAAGTTCAGTTTTCTTTGTGTGCAAATTTTGAGGGCGATCTGTTCACTGGTTACGGAGAAATCAAGAACTGAAATCGTGAAAATGCGTTAAAAACAAAAGGGCCTTAAGGGCATTCTAATTGCTCTAGCTCACAAAAAATGTCACATAATTATAACCCAATTCGGTCATTGTAATATCAAAAGACATACATCCAATTACACATGTGCAAAGTTTGGGGACAACCTGTCCACTAGTTATGGAGAAATAATTATTAAGAATTGAAATTGTATACCCAATTTTGTCTATCTATTCCCAGTGGTCAATTCTTTGACCCGCTCTTCCCCTTAATATAGGATCATAATAATATATAACAAAATCAATCTGTGTTTTCTAACATTCAGAACATGGAATTTTTTCCTGAGCAAGTAGCTGCGGTGCCAGAAAAGAGCCAATTAGACCATGAAAGTAGCAAAGTGGCCGTGATCGTGCCGCAAAACGCTTGGGGACAGTATGTTCAAGAAACAACAGCCAAACAAGTGTTCCTCATGCTGATGACGAAAAACGGCTGACAGTAAGAGAAATACGTTATGTCAGTTTAATTGATAAAATAAAAAGAGCTCATTTAACCTGGACAATCAACAGGAAAGCCGCACAAATGATATCAAACACAAAATCGTGTGAGTACAAGATGGTGTGGGCTAAGGGGAGTGGAGGCGGCTGATACCGCCCGGTTATATTATTATCTGTCAGTAAATACATTGTTTTTGGTGGACCAGCGAAGGGGGGAGAGGGATGATATCGTTTTACTCGGTTATTGCATTCTGACTGTAAATACATTGTTTTCTGTGAATACAAATAAATATCGGAATTCCAAAGCATATTTTTAATGAAAACCACACGATGAATTGTTTGTTCATTGGGACATACAAACAACACAATCTAATCCATGTTTTTTTTTTCTCAACAAATTTGATTGAAACCGGTATCTCTATCTCCCTATCAAAGCCAAATAAGAACACAAATAGACAATTATTTCGACATTATGTCCAACTCACTTAGAGCCCGTAAACATAGATAGACAATACAATGTTTTGATGGCTATGAATTGTATTGTTGACTTAGAGCCCGGCAGACACAGCAGCTTCGTTTTCGTGACACTTTCGGTAGTTTTGTCGAAAGACGTCAGCGTGTTGGTGAAAAACGAAACAAGACAAAAACGGGAGTAGTCTGCTGCCGTCCAAAGGCAGAGCGAGGTAACTGACATCATGGCCTTTTTCTACTTTTTTTTATTTATCTCTATGAACTTTTCTCTCACTTAAGTCCTTTATGTCCAAGGCAAATGGGCGTATCTGCCACCGGAATAGTAGTTTCTAGTGACAAGCACATAAATAGAAGCATTTATAATAGTTACGCCACATCAGTTGTTTTTTTTGCGTTTTTTCTCAAAAGTACGAAATGAGAAGATTCGGCGCTCGGCCTAAAAGGTGCTGTGAAGTTGTTTTTTTTTTTTTTGCTTTATGGCAAGACGAGACAGGATCTCCTTGGGCACAAATCGTCGCTCCACTCGCATAGTGACGGAGATGGACATTTTGAGGGTTTTGAGTTACTTAGTCCATATTGATAAGGAGACTCTAAACTACATACTGTATGAATGATTTTGCGATAATTAAAGCAGTTTTTGTATTTTTGCAATGACCTATTTGACGGTTATCAAACCCAGACACTCGCATACTGACGGAGATGAACTCAGTCACTATGCGAGTGTCTAAAACGCAGGTAATTCGCCAGCGGTCAAGTCAATCATCGGCCTGCGACAGGTGGTGGGCGTATCATCAGACAGGAGATCAAAGGACTTTCAGTGAGCAAGGACCATGGGGCGGGGATGGGCGGGAAGAAGGGGGGGGGGGTTGGGCTTATTATTTATATTATAGGTCCATTATTCTTGCGTCGGCTTTTTAAGTAGAATACACTTCTTATGAACCATTATGCCAATTTAATCATCTCGAATTTTCTTCTCCAAGTTTGACGTATTTTCTATGCCCTTGTAATAAATATGGTAAAAAAAAAACACTTGAATACGGAGTTTTATGAGATCATACCGACTAACTCCATCAAAATATAAATTGGGTACCACTGGCAATGGATGTTTCACTTCATACCAAGTCTTAGAGAAATATGGATTACCTGAGTCTTGGGTAGTTATTAGTGCAACTTGCATTACAGGGAAAAAAAAAAGAAGTCAACTACACCATCTCATTCAGTTGAAAGAAATGCCAGAAAAAGTAAATCAAGTGTTACGAAGAGAGAGAGCCCAGTAGATCTTATGAACGTGTCAGGAATCAGGAATCTTGATGTTTTTGTAAGTGATCTGTATGAGATCAACAGCCAGACAGATAGACAGATAGATAGATAGATAGATAGATAGATAGATAGATAGATAGATAGATAGATAGATAGAGAGATAGATAGATAGATAGAGAGAGAAAGCGATAGGTAGATAGATAGTAAGTAGATACTCTGACAGATAGATAGATAAATAGATAGATAGATAGACAGACAGACAGACAGACGGACAGACAGACAGACAGACAGACAGACAGACAGATAAACAGACAGACAGACAGAAAGACAGACAGACAGACAGACATAGATAGATAGATAATAGACAGATAGAAAGATAGATAGATTCCTTGTCGAGCGATTGGCAATTTGTCCAGTCTAACACTGAGGCTATAGTTTCATTTCGCGGATAATGGTGGTTTGTTGTTTTTTTGGCTTTAGATCGACCGCTCAGTCAAAAATTGAGATATGAGGATTTAGGAAAATAGTAATCCATCTCTCTGTTTGTTTACCTACAACCTACGTATCTACCCACCTACCTACCTTACCTACCTACCTACCTACCTACCTACCTACTTTACCTACCCATTTATCTACTTACCTACTTATAGATAGATAGAAAGATAGATTCAATTGTAGATAGATAGATAGATTCGATTGTAGATAGAGAGATCAACAAACAGATAGATAGATAGATAGATAGATAGATAGATAGATAGATAGATAGATAGATAGATAGATATATAGATAGATAGATAGATAGATAGATAGATAGATAGATAGATAGATAGATAGATAGATAGAAAGATAGAAAGATACATAGATTGACAGATAGATAGACAGATTGATAGATTCGATTGTAGATAGAGAGATCAACAGACAGATAAATAGATAGATAGATAGATAGATAGACAGATAGATAGATAGATAGATAGATAGATAGATGGATAGATAGATAGATAGATAGATAGATAGATAGATAGATAGATAGATAGATAGATAGAAGGATAGATTTGATTGTAGATAGAGAGATCAACAGACACACAGATAGATAGACAGATAGACAGATTATTAGGTAAATAGATAAATAGATCTATCCAGATTCCACAGATAGATAGATAGACAGACAGATAGATAGATAGATAGATAGATAGATTGATAGATAGATAGATAGATAGATAGATAGATAGATAGATAGATAGATAGATAGATAGATAGATAGATAGATAGATAGATAGATAGATAGATAGATAGATAGATAGATAGATAGATAGATAGATAGATAGATAGATAGATAGATAGATATGATATTGAATGTTAAAAAGGAATTCGTATTTATTGAATAAGTCAATATACAGAAGTGAACGAAAGTACAGCCTGTGATCTGTTCTATGTTTGTATGGTCTAGGACATCGCCAACGCCAAGGCAATGAATGGGTATTCCACTCGCATACTGACCGACTTGATCTCGGCGCAGGTGGATCTAGTATCAAACTGCCCTCCTTCCACTGACATAGTGACGGAGATCAAATTTACCGATTTTTACAAAATTGTCAGTTCTAAAACACAACCTCACATTTAGATAATGTTGTCTTAAGTAACATTTTCAATTTTCAAACAGATTGAACAAGAAACAACTGAGTAGCAGCATTTTTAAATTTTTTAAATTTTCTCCCAGCCGTAACTCGGAACATGTAAAATTGATCTCCGTCACTATGCGCATGGAGCGACGAAATGTCGAACGCGAGCCGAAAGGGAAACGAAATAGAAACGAAACTGAAGTCTTTGTGTCTGGGGCTCCTGAGCTTGTGGCGTACTGGTGTCAGGTCTGTTTTGTATTTGCCTTGACTCACTGCTCGAGGCCTCTCTATCCGCCGGCTTGAGTCAAGTCAGTTTTGTCGCGCCTGGACTGGTGAGACAGTCTTACTTCGGGCTCGCAGTTGCGTGAGATCACATTCAACTCCATTTGCCTACACATCGCACTAAAACTGAAATAAAACACGTTTGACTATGTGCGCCACCAGACTTTAACATGTTCAAGTTAAAGAAATGATCATGTTCAAGTAGCTTTTTCGAGTGATCTCTGTATCATAATTTAAAATTTCTTTGCGTTGTCATCACTTTCTCTCTCTCTCTCTCTCTCTTTCTCTCTCTCACTTTCTCTCTCTCTCGTTCTCTCTCCCACTTTCTCTCGCTCTCTTTTTCTCCCTCTCTCTTTTTCTCCCTCTCTCTCTTTCTCGCTTTCTCTTTCTCTCTAGCCTTCTTCAGAGGTCTCTGTATCACAGTTTAAACTCTCTTTGTATGATCATCACTTCTTTTTCTCCCTCTCTCTTTCTTTCTCTCTTTCTCTCTCTATCTCCACTCTCCCCTATCCCTCTTTCTCTCTGTGTGTATGTGTGTGTGTGTGTGTAGGCGTATGTGGTTTGTGGGCGGCTTTGATTTTCGTAATCGTTTTGACATGTTATAATAATTTCATGTGATATCGTGGGAAATATCGTGGGCTTTACCACTCAGTTTGTACAAGAAATCAATTACACCAGGGCTCAGGTTCGTTTTATCAGTGTTGTTCAATAATCACAACATTTTGTCCCGATGTTCGGTTAAACAGAACTTCCTCTACGTCACGATTTTTCTGATAACTGGCAAACGTTTGTCGTTTTGGCAAAGGATTAACCTGGCTTGAAGCATGGACATAAAATCAATTTCTCCATCGGTAATTTTGATTAAATTTCATGTTTTTATCTCCGACGTCTTTCTTTCTCTCTGTTTTTTTATTATTATTATTATTATTATTATTATTATTCCTTTAAACGTTCAACCGCAAAGCAAATCATTACCGGGACTGTAGAAGTTTGGCCTTTATGTACCAAAAATGTGATTAACTGGAACAGGAAAGGTCACCACCACTCATCCATCATTTTGTTTTTGCGAAGTGCATATCCGTACAACATGTTGTGCACACAATTCGATGACGTAGAACACACACTGTGAATGAATCTTCTTCATTCATAGAAGAGCACTTACATTTTAGACCAATCAGGTAGAGCTACCCCAGCCCACGTCATCGAATATGCGCTTCCTTGTTTTTTACCCTCTCAGCCCGTCCCCCCCCCCACCCCCTCCATTGCCCACCCCATCTCCCTTTTGGATAAATTAACAAATGATCATTCGTCTCCTCAGAAACTGAAACTCAAAGTCGTTTACATTTGATTTGAATGTCGGGAGTTTTGAAAGATGAAAAGATAGATACGGTACTGAAATTCAGCTTACATGATTGTTATCCTGTCACTCCCTTGGATTACTCTATATAAGTTACAAAAATCATTACCGAACACTTCATCCGTACCATAATTTCAAGGTCAGCTACAAAAGACAGTGAAGTAAGAATCTATACTATCGTCTTGTCCGCGAGTACTGATTACCGTGACTTCTCCAAGGCGTGAACAGGCCCAAAGCAGGTATGATGTATGTAGCTGATGAATAACATCGCTACCATAGCAATGGAAAGTTAGCTGTCTATTGTATTTAATGTAGCCATCGCGTCTAAATCTAAGCCCCAATTGTCGCTCAGTGTGAACTATACACTGTATACTGGAGAAAGTGTTTAAGTCTTTATTTTGGGAGGTTCGCTGTCTTGACATTTACACCTAATATTTCTTTTCTTGTGTGTGTGCGGTTATTTTTTAGGTTTTTTTTAATTGTGGTAAGATTAGTTTTTTAGAATTTTGCCCGGGCAGAGGCCTTGTTCGGCCTGCTCTTCTCGATTTTCAACTGCCAATGTATCTTTAACATGCGCAACGTGCACACGGACCATCTGAGATTTTCGTCCTGATCCGAGAAGACTAGACGCTCGATCCTACCCACCATAAGATCAGGGATAGGAGTTTTTTTCCCTCGTAAAAAAAATAAAAATCCCAACAGGCCTGCACCGACCGGGGCTCGAACCCGGTAGCTTTGGCAAGAGAGGCGAGCACTTTGACTCTAGACAAACCGTTGTCCAGCTTGTCAATCAATGTCAGAGTTATGCACCCTTACATTGAAGGGGACTGGGATGAGAGGTGGCGGGGGGGGGGGGGGAAGCGGGAAGCGGTGTAAGGTTCCATTCGCCTCATTTCTATCTGATTATTATCAAATTGATTCGTGTTGTAGTGATAAATAATTTTTATTGGTCTTCGCCCATTTACCAAAAAGTGATGGATGATCATAGTTTTTTTTGAAGTTATTTAAAGGTTTATGGTAGAAATATCAGCTTGCATAATCTTGCACGTCCTGGGAACTTCACTAAAACGTTTTCGTGAATTATAAAAGCAATGGGGTTATTTTGGTTCAGCCTGTGCATGTGATCTAACAACTGATCAGTATAGAATGTGGTATTCCGTCATTATCACTACGATCATGATCGCCTTTGCGATTGTTAAGAGAGAGAGAGAGAGGGGGGGGGGAGTGAGAGAAAGAGGGAGAGTCACAGACAGAGAATTACTAGGATAGAGAGAGAAAGAGAGAATCACTAGAAGACAGAGAGACCGAGAAAGAGACAGAGAAAGAGAAAGAGAGAAGGAGGGAGAAAGAGCAAATTTTTAGGACAGAGAGACAGACAGACACACCGAGAGAAAGAAAGAAGGGGGGTGCGAATCAGGAGGAAAGAGAGACAGAGAGAGGGTGGGAGTGGGGGAGAGAGAATGGCTAGCTTTATAGAAAACAGTACATTTTGTTCAGTCTATAAGATCTCATCACCATATCAAATGCGGCTTCAACGTAAATATCCTTCATATCTAGTCATCTCTGGCGTAGCTGATAACCAGCGCTGGCTAATCCACCATGACAAGAAGATTTGATTACTTCCAAATATCAAACCATCAAGATCAAATACCTTGATTTCGTAGCTGGTCCTGTGTGATGTGATTATGACAGAATGCTTAAGTCTTTGGCTGTTTGAACTTGCTTTTCGCACTTTTTGTTGTTTCGCTGTTTTGTTTAATGTTGGGAAGTTAGCTACCATCTTAACACAAACATTATGAACTCACATTTAATTCAGTAGTTTACGATTTTAAGATACACTTTGAGGCACAGTTATCTTTTTTTTTTTCAGTTTTTTCATGAAAACGGATTGCAAGATACTATTTTTTCTGCTTACAGCCTCTAAGACGAATGTAGTTTGTTTTACATGTAATGTGAGTTTCAAATAGTGATATGTTCAAAGTTACTAATACAAAGACACGGCGAGAATGTTTCCAATAAAACAGTGAAAATGTTCTTCATACAGGGTATTGCCATTTTATAATGATGATTCCAATATTCAATAATAGCAGCACTGGATCCACGTGGAGAATAATACACAGACATCTCCCCTACTTTCCCAATTCCTATGCAACTTGAAATCGACTCATACACCGAATCATAAACCCAGTCTAAAGTGCTCACAGATTCTCAACAGACACCCCATGTTAATCACATAACACAACATTGTCTAGAAGAAAGAAAACGTACTGCCCCTCTAACATAAAAAATTACAAACATGGCTATAAACAGCTACAACTGCAACTGATATCCCCTTCATATTTCTGGCTGGAATGATTAATGAGTGATCAGAATCTCGTTTTGCACTATAGCAATCGCAGACAGCCATAAAGCATCGTCGCCGATTTCTGAGAGAGATAAGCGTTCAAACATTCGGTGATAAAACAGGTCTGTCAGTGGTCTTTTCTTCTCTGTTTGCTTTGTGTTTACATTGGCCCTGCTTCAGTAGTATATATCCAGGTGATGGCACGATTACTTCAAAATCGCATCTTATCCTATAAGCACCGAAACACTGACCGTAAGACATAATACATCTCATATAAAATCTCATTATATTATATTTTTTTAATTATATCTCCATAAATATGATAAAAAGAATGATATTTTAAAAAAATGTACCGATTATACCTCACCAATAGACCACCCCGCTCTGCCTAAAACCCGAGACACAGGATACTGAGACAAATCAATTCGTCATACTCAGTCCGTCGACTTGCGTGCGTATCATCGATGTCAACAATGCAACAATTCGCACCAAAGCCCTTGATAATTTCATTAAAAAAGCGCAGTTCTCACCGTAATTATAAGCGAACAATTTGTGGATATACAGCAGAAGAAGGAATAGTCCGTCTCGGTTTTCTGTGTCTCGGTAAAACCATACTAAACATAGTAAAAAATATCCCGACTTGTGTAACTGTTAAGCGCGCTCGTAATGTATGCCACGGTAGTTTGCCACTTCAAAATTAATAACAGGTCTTCGCTTCAAAGCTGTCCAACATTTCTCTATGGTTAACTGGGCGGGTCAAATGTCAGAGACGCTTTTGAATCCACTTTGATCCGGAAGTTGTCCAAGTTCTTTGATGGCCTAAATGCATTAGCGAGAAATATGACTTTACTGTACTTAAATCTTTAAAAAAAAAATAAATAGTGTCGCTGTGGTGCAATTTTGGCCAATTTTTTTTACTTGACTCAACAGCTTAAATGACAGTTTCAAAAATTATAGCTTTTGTATAGTCCAATTATATTGATTCAAGTTTCAGGTATTTTTAAATAAAAAGTTGTAAACAATGATCTTTGTTTTTTTTTTTTTCCTGCCTGTAATAAGCCCCTCAGCACCGGAAACGATATTAGTACGCATTCATTTCCATGCACGCAAATATCCTACCAGAAATGAGTGCGTAGTGCTCTGGTGCGCATGGAATCTGCTGTAAGGCTATAGAATATGGCAAGCATTCTAGACCAAAAGGTGAGGGAGATAGAAGGGTGGGTTCACAGGTTTATCCCGGATAATGCCGGGTACACCATCTAGTTCTAAAAAAAATCGTATCACATTTACATTTCAGGGCCTTGATGTCTTTGAAATGCTCTGAATTTCTGTTTCCTGTTAACATGTTACCCAAAAGCGTCCTAAATTTCACGTAAATTCTAAAGTATAAAATCCCTGATGGTTTTGATAAACAGAAGAGATTTAACGCAGTTCAGCGTATAATCCAATTCCTTTTTCCATGCCCAACTACACACTTACCGTTCCCATCATTTGAGGTCTTGCAGTATGGCATCCAATATGTTTAATAACACATAATTCTATTTTGACCGGGCTGTTAAATTCTCTGCAGTAAAGACTGTAAAATGTGCACCTCGTCCAACTGCAGTTTTCGCTGAGTTATCTAGCGTTCAATTTCCTCAGCTTTCGTCGAGTAAATTACCGAAATGGGACAAGATGACACTAAACAGATGCCAGAAGTTTCAAACCTTCGATGACAGCACACACCACTCTTTCTAAGAGGTTGACTGCTGAAGTCAGAATAAAAGCGGAATACGCAGTCCAGGCACGCAACATGTGCAAATATCCGTTTAAAAATTTATACAGCGCTGCAAGAATGTTAAAGCTGAAAGGTGAAAGGTTTACGCTACCTGATAATAAAATGTACACAGCGTCAATAAAAAATAAATGTCAGGCGGATAACAGAGCACTGCTGGCGAACGAAGACTGAAAGGCGAAAATATCACAGTGATATTTGTCAGCAAGTTGAAGTTCTTATAGCCGAGATTGGCAAATGGCCTAAATAAAGGTTAATTCGTGGGTGTATGGACATTAGAGGAAGGCGTGGGGGTGGTTGGGGTGGTTGAGAGGCTGGCCAGTGAGAGAGAGAGAGAGAGAGAGAGAGAGAGAGAGAGAGAGAGAGAGAGAGAGAGAGAGAGAGAGAGAGAGAGAGAGAGAGAGAGAGAGAGAGAGAATCATTAGAAAATGTTAGTGGCCATGGGGCAAAAAAGATTGTTGGCACAAAAATACACTCAAATAAAAACATAATTATTATCGACAATATTAATAATGAAAGATAATAATTAATAAGAACAAAAATGTTATATGAAAACGATTTTCCAAGTACATGGCACCAAGTGGAAGTGCAGTTAATATAAGGTTTCCATTGGGTTTGGAATATTTAAATTAATTTCCTAGCACACTTATCATCATCATACTACAATGGAGCCAGATGATGAACATGCAAACAAGTAAAGCTCTGTCATGACGTGGCCAAAAAGTACGAAACGTTGAGTATTACCTCAAATTTTGCGATGAATTAAGTGGATTATTTCATTTGGGAAAAATTCAGGCTCATAGGTTATTCATTTGACGAATTTTTTTGAGCCGCGAACGGAGAGACACATTTTCGTCGATTGGAATGGAAAAGTGTATATCAATGTTTCGCCTTTCGCCTCGGTTTACACATTGCTGGTGTCAAAAATCAACTTTGCTACACCTGTGCTTTCTGGAATATTCGTATAAAAATAATAATATGTCTTGTTTGTCCATGCATCAGAGACGCATTGATATCCAGTAGAATGGACAAGTATGACAGGAAATTTCGATTGACTATGTGACCACCGTTCTACGACAGGCATTGTAACTAATATTCATACTGATGTTATCATTTTAATGGATAAACAAACTTCAGAATTTACAAGATCAGACAGACCTATAAGTTATATAATCAAACAATGCTGAACGACTCTCCGAATCTAAAAATTTCATTTCTTTCCTGGGAAATGGTAATTAATGTACTATTTGAACAATAAAAAAAAATATATAACAGGATAATTATGTCATTGCGTACACACGTTACTTAAAAGAAACATCCGGTTTGCCCACTGAATCTCAAACGACATTTAGACCAGAAATGGCCTGGCTGTGCTCACCTAGAGCATCTCGGCTATTGGCCTCAGACTACTGTTAGTAAACAACTCACGCACCAGGGCAACCTGGCACATAGCTTGAGCCAAATCTATTTGTGAAGGAATGAATTTGGCCAACATCATTAAACGCTGATTGGCGATGAGATTGCCTGATTATTTGCTTAAGGCGTGTCGTTCTTTTTATTCATTCCTTTCTGTTTGGTTGGCATTATCATGCTTAAAGCCCTCGCATCTGTTCTTGTGAACTGTGCTAAATACTCTGTATCCATAAATTGGAACAGGGCTATCCATCATGTAGATTATGAAACGATAGGTGCTGCTGAAAAATAGTGCACGATTCTGAAATCTGCAGGATGTAGAAATAAAGACAAATCACGGACGTTTTGGGCTGATAACAATGAGTTTAAAAAAAAAAAAAAAAAGAACACATGCAGTACGAAGATTATACGGCTGTTGTATGGAGGAGGGTAAACAATGAAAAAATAATAGTCCAAGCGATAAAACAATGACGATATAAACCATTGTCAGGCAAAGTTGTTTACTTTCGTCTTAAGCTTTCAGCACCTGGAACCACAAAGATAGCACTTTCCCCTCATTTTTGGACCAATGAATTAGTTTCGTCTTTAAAGTGATAGTTTTTATCTAAATGTCGCGCGTTCTCCCAATTTCTAAACAAGTAAGTCAGTTTAGTCATTAAAGTCAGTTCTATCTAAAGTATCGTTTTGTTCTTATTTTTTGACACAAATAAATTGGTTAAGTCCTTAGAGTAACAGTTTTATCTGTTGTGCAAAAGAAAAATAACGCCGTAGAGCCCATTATCACACAAGGAAATGGCAGAGCAATGGAAACTTCTAAAAATTAAAAACATTTTTTTTGGGGGGGGGGGGGGTATTAATTACGTAATTACAATGCAACAGCTGTGGATTCAAAGTTTCCAATACAAAGTCAATCAATATAGCAAAAGACAAAGGAGATGGGGTAGAAACTTTCAAAAAGTTTTTTTAAAAAATTTTTAAATAAAAATTCACATAATCATTTATACTGGAACAGTTGTGAAAAAAAAAAAAAATTCAGATTTTTCCAAATCAAAATCAATCGCTGTCAATACCAACTGGATTTGAAAAAGTGGCGATATAGGTGGGAAAGGGATCAATTACCTTGCACCATGTCTATGAACAATCAGTTAGGATTCAAGTGAATCAGACTGTCACCCACCTGCTGTATTAAGAATTTACAAACTGGGGAAGAAGCAGATTTACAGTAACTATCATTCCATCCTCACGTGCTCCCCATATTTCCCCAGAGTGCAGCAGCTGTACAAGACCAACCTCCCACACCTCTTTCTTTCAGTTTTAATTGATCGCTCAAAAGCGTTTGGGTGAATCGAGTTTATGCACTTTGCGTGGCAGCTGCGTCGGTGCAAATTACTGCAGAAAGAGAGATTATGCCTCAGGCTAAGGAAACAATATTTTACCGCTAATGAACACAGCCAAACGAAGTTTCCAGTAACCCGGGGAAAAGACGGTTTCTCAGGACTTGCCAGATTGGCTTTACATAAACTCAACCTATGCATTGTCTACCTCTCATTTGACTACGCTATTCCATCTCCCGTTGGTGTATATCAGAGAAAAAAAAATGCTATCGCGGTTATTTGACTAGACAACTGAGGAAGGCCCATCGCTCTTTCTATTTGTTCATATATTTTGAAATTAAAAAAAAAAAAATCACTGCTTAACAGACTTTAGCGCTTTGGCTAAAACTCCAGAATAGAAATTTTTCAATCATCATCATCATTGCCTTTCTCACCCTGGATCAGGATGGCAAACCAATAAACTTCCCTGGAATCCATTAAAACAGACACCAAATAGCCAACGCCTCTGTCAGTAGGTGTTTTCAGAACGTTGAAAACAACAAAAACTTGAAATCCGCTTAAACGACAAGGACGGCCTAATACAAGAGGCCACGCTTCACCAATGGAGTTTTACCAATAATTCGCAGTGGGCGGCAAATCCCTCCATCAAGACCTGTATTTCTGAGCGCCGACAGTGATAAATCTTTCCTTGTTTCCCTTCCATGTCCCATTTACCACCCACGTACCATGTCAGTGGCCATCAGTGTTTCTATGATTATTGTTGTTGTCGAGTAAACGACTGATGTGTTATTCTTTTCACGGGGAGAGAGAAGACTGTTCTACGGATATCGCCCACGCTAAATCACTAACAGCATTTGACGTCAAACCTGCTTAAACTGATGGACGACAGCTGGCAATATAACACTCGAAATAACAGATAAACAGCAACAATAAAAATAATAACAATAACTTATCATAACACTCCAAATAACAGCGAATAGCAATAATAAACTTAGCATCCTATTCCTATGGAATAGAAATTGTAACGGAGATAAACAAACGTTTAAATAAGACTCATATTTCCGTAGGCCACAATACATGTGAAATAATGTACACGGCACAAGAATATTTATCTCCATCTTCTTCTTTGTTCAGTTTGAAATACGCAGACTAGCTTACCCGGTGGGTCTTCCTTATGAAGGCCCGTACTTAGCTGCAAGTTCTCTGCTGATCCCCATAGTTTTTCCATGGTACTTTTCTCAGCGGCCCATGTTTCAGATCTTAAAGCTGTATTAGGGTTGAAACAGACCAAGGCTGAGGTAGGCGCCAGACTGGTGGTTCACCACCCAAGAATTTGGCTTCACACTAACACAATAGGCTGCCACAATGTGTGGGCAGTGCCTGTTGTTTTAGAGTGAAGCAATTTTATGAACGGCAAGCCACCAGTCTGGCGCCTACACCAGCTTTGGTTCGTTTCACCCCTTATAGTGGACAGGTCTCAGTACATTCTGTAAACGGCCAATGGCGCAGTAAACTAATCGTTACACTGATTAAGCTTGATGCAAAATTAGGCAGGAACAAACGAAAGAGCATAGACTCAGCTGCCACACAGAAAGATGGGTTCGAATATTTCTTTTGGTGATTTTCAATACCGATTTGTTAACTCACAGTCCTCGGCGATAGTTCTTGATAGTTCCATCTCCAGTTTTTTGTACAATTGGGAAATTCGATGTTATACATTATTTTGCGGCTTTAGTATTATGATAAGGAGTTAGAATAAACCTGAACTGTGAAACAGCTTGATCAGTGCCACAGTGCATTTTAAACAAGTGTCAAAGTGTGCATTTGTTATACGTCTTCTACATAGTAAAAGAGGAGTTCCAGTTTTGTTCAGAAAATGGAGATAGAACAAACAAGAGTTAAGATCGTGAGTGGTCGATGAAGTAGCTTGGTTCAGTCACAGTTACAGTCGCTTCCTAGCCAAACAAACGCTTGACTTGTCAGATATTAGTATTATCATTATTTTGAATACAAGAATGAACACTATCGAGAAAAATAAATATTATTATGAAAAGACCAATAAACACCCACTTTTTCCAATCTCGGAAATTATTATTAACAACGAGCAATTTCGACCTAACCAACGCTGCTCAGTTCAAGTAACGAAAAAATATTAGTGAATACAGTACCGCCGACACGGTTTCTTTTGATCTCGTTTACATGCACCACATAATGAGGTCAAAAGATTCTATGTGTGCCAATGTAAACACCACCATGAATGCTCAGAGCCCTTGGTTGAATTGGAGCACAGGATTAATAACTAGAAAAAAGGAGGTTATCTGATCAGAGAGCAGGGGCAAAAGCCTAGCGTCATTAATTTTTGTCCATTTAAATTCATCATTATTTTGGGAATAAACATCTCTTGAACAGCTATTGAGACACCGAGTCAGGCTTCTGCAATAATATTTGTTCATTTCCAGCGGCAAGCCTATAAGTCTTCTCACTATAAAGGAATGTACTGGTTAGTTCCAGTTAAATACACGGTGAAATTATGTCAAATAATACCCTCAAACCCACATATGGTGTTCCACAAGGCTCAGTTTTAGGTCCCACTCTCTTTATTATGTACATTGGGCCCCTGTCTAATATTTTTAAAGATCATGGTTTTTATTACCATCAGTATGCTGATGATGTCCAACTATATCACCCTGGTACGACTTTAGGTCATGTTGACAATGTTATAAAAGATAGTGAAAAGTGTATTATGGACACAAAAGAATGGATGAACCAAAACAAACTAAAGCTAAATGAAGACAAAACAGAAGTTATGATTATTGGAAAGAAAAGACAAATTACTGCAATTAAAAATGTAAAATTAAATCTTGGTGAAAGCACTGTAGCAAACATGAATAAAGTTAAAAACTTAGGCACAATTTTAGAATCAGATCTCAGCATGGAAAATCAAATAAGTTCATTATGTCGATCATTAATGTTTCAATTAAAAAACATCAGCTCTATTCGTCCATTCATATCCCAAGAGGCAACTCGAATACTTATCACTTCACTTATGTTTTCAAAGCTTGATTATTGTAACTCTCTGCTCTTTGGAATTCCGAGCAACAAAATAAAACGCCTTCAGATAATTCAGAATAATGCAGCTAGACTGATTTTTAGAAAATCAAAAAGAGAATCTGCCTCAAGCCTTATTGACCAACTTCACTGGCTTACTGTTGAAAACAGAATAAAATTTAAAGCTGCAGTTTTGGTTTACAAATGTCTTGAAGGTTCAGCTCCCTCCTATCTTTCGGAACTTTTGAAAAAACATGAGTCTGATAGATTTTTAAGATCTACTACAGAAAACAAACTGGTTGTTCCCAGGTGTAAAACATCAAATTATGGAGATAGAGCTTTTAGTTGTTTTGGTCCCTGTGTGTGGAATTCTTTACCACAAGAGGTTCGAAATTCTGCCTCTCTAAACATATTTAAAAACAGGTTAAAAACATTTCTTTTTTAAAAACTGAATTTTATAGCTTGCTATGTGGATGTATAAAACTAGTTTGTCTGTGTGTGTGTAAGTTTATTTGAATGTGCTTTTATGATTTTTTACTGTGTACAGCGCCTAGAGCTTTTAATGTTTTAGTCCTGGCGCTATATAAATGTATATATTATTATTATTATTATTATATAAACATAACCGTACATTTCGAAGATATGGACACATTCTGTGAAGTCGAAATGAAATAACACACTTGGCCGACCAATAACTTTATCTTACATGTAAAATTTACCCCGAGAACTCTGAGACAAAGATTAAATCAGATACTTTGCCGCTTTCTCGCAAACTCCTTAAAAAAAAACTAATGAAATTCGTGATGGATGAGTGATATTGTTATTGCTCTATGCCTGTAAAGGGTAAGCCAGACCAAGACTGGCGTAGGGGCCAGATTGGAGGCTCGCCACCAGTGTGGCGTCTGTACCAGCCTGGGTTTAGCTTACCCCTAACGCCGCAGGAGGTCAATTATTCCTGAAGATCAGCTGTACCTTCTCTACCACAGGTTATATGGCGCACTAAATCCAGGTTTTGTGAAAAGAGTTTCTTCCGGTGTTTAATGGTTCGAAAGGTTTGCATGATTCTCTCGCACACATTGGCTTGTGTTCCCTGGGGTTTGTAACATGCATAGAAATTTATGCACTGCTTGATATTTATGAAATAGTGGTTTTTGAGAATACTGTGGAAGTTCATCTCCATATAAAGATATACATTTTCATCTTTTTATGACATTAATGAGCTTAATGGTTTAAAACACCTGATAGTTTGGCTAACTCAGAATCTTTAACCAGTATTTTGAGACATCATTTTGAATATGGGGTGAGAGAATCACAACGATCAGACAGGACATAATTATATTCAGGTCCACGGTTAACAGTGTAAATCTATTTCCAAGATGAATGAGGACATCCAGTTGCACACAAAGGTCGATAGACACCGAATGAGTTGCTATGGACGCCAAGTCAATGGGTACAATTTGCGTCAGTGGGAAATTATGTAAAGACGTAAATAGCCTGTCAGTCTAACCGGCTTTGCCGGTGAACAGAAAGGTGACACGTTCAGATTATTGACAATGTCACATTTCTTTGGGTAAGGATCTTAAATTTAGCATGGCCGCTTTGATCCCGGGGGCGACAGCACAAATAGGTCAATCACGTGTTTTTCAGCACTCGGCATGTTGTCACCGCCTGGCAAATAAAACTCATTTGAAACTCTGCTACGTGTACTTCTTTCTTTATGCTATTTCTAAAGACAGTATTGTCAACACAACACCAATACTAAATTTCACAATTTCATTGAAAACCAACAACAAAAGCAGCAGTATCAATATCAACAACAAGAAGAAAAACTGTTTAAAGGGGTGCTGGTGATCATTGGTGTCAATGTAACACTAATGTGGACTCACAGATTGTATGGCACTAGTATCAGCAGTTCTGCTGACATCAAGACTCAGGTGAAACAGTGATCCAATAGTCTATGATTGTGCAATACGGTTAAATGATCAGTTGTAGTGACGCCGTATCAGTGTCGTTGACGTATCTGGTACCCGAATGCTATACAGTTATTTTCGTTTTCGGCAAAATCGGTCGAATCTACTTTGCAAGTAATGAGATTATTTTAGTTTCAGTTACAACAAAGTAGAACGACAGTACTCACATTTCTCTGGAGATAAGAGAAGTTCTGCAACTGAAGAAGCCAAAGTAACGGCTCAGAAGAATTTAATTCAACGGGGAGGGTATATAATTATGAAAACAGTCTCAATGCATTTTACACTGGCTCAGTAAGAAGTAGGCCTGATTCAGGGAATATCTATATTGGTCCTAAATGGTGACTTTGGGTGCTGTCAAATCAGCAATATTACGGTATGATAGTATTGACCGTTTTCTAGTCTTATGCTAAAGGTTGTAGAATTTTGTTATTTTTTTTTAAAGTCTGCAGATTTTTTGGTTTGTTTTCCAATGAATACAATAAAAATCAATGGCATTACTCTAACACAAAAGAGGAATTGTATACAGTCTTTGGATTTTCATGGTCTCTCATAAACTAAGAGTTTTAACAGTACCGAGGTCAGCCATAACTTACAATCTGATTGTCTCGCAGTAAGAAATTCTCCAGTATAAAGCCTATTCATTTTCACTCTCGATAATTTCAAGTAAGACTTGGCATTTATTCACATCTTGTAACCAAATGACCCATAATTGAACATCCAAATAATGTCTGTTTTTTACTCGTCCTAATTCCTCAGACATATAAATTTACAAAGTCTTACGGTCTCTATTTTCAAATGGCACAGACGTTGTTCAGGCACAGATGTGTCCCCACTGCCCACTCTTGGCACGTCCTCCAGGCAAATTGGATTCTACATGCCTCAGAATTTCGACAGCATTGATCCCGTCTACTGCCCGTGTGTGTGTGAATGTGTGCTGTTCTTAAATAAATGTGACATTTGCACGCTGAGATAAGCATGGAAGAAAACAAGTTCCAGACCCCTACGTTTTCTCAGCTGCATCAAGTTTGGTCATTCGAAAAGAAAAAAAAATCCAATGCGCAAAAATCTTGGCACAGTTTGTTTCTTCTTGTTGCATTATTCAATACAAGAACAAAAACAAAGCTCACAAAAATCCCTAGTTGACAATACTTTGGTGTTTTCTAAATCCAATGAAATCGGTGGTTAAGTCAAACCTTCACAATGGCTGCTCAAAAGAGTGTCTTGGATATATCATTACTTGATGGTGTTGCGATCTTCATTTAACATTCACTGTCCCGTTACCCATTCACTTCCTCTGGGCTCTACAATTAATATTGGTTTGTCTGTTGTTTTTAGTTACATGAATTGAGCAAGCACCTAGTTCCATCTTGACCCACCATATATCGCTGTGTGCATCTAACCCTGTAACCTTCTAACTACCGAAAAGTAGACTAAACAACTTAATACCAAACTTGCATAAGATGCTTCTGAAAGTGTGGTGAGCATTAGAAATGTGACATTATATACCATTATATCGTACAAAATAAACACTGTCCTTCTTTGCGCATGAGGGACATGTGCATAAATTATTGACATATCTTACTTTTTAAAGAAATAATAAAATCTATGGCATGTGCAATCTTCCCTGAAACTGAAAAGTTTAACTTCAGCCGTTAGTTTTAAGAAACCATTCAAGAACCATGACATCACAGATATCTGAGCGTTGTTTTATCCTTCTGAGGATTGGTTTGGAGCTTTAAAAGATAATGAGATCGTTTTTCTTAACTCGATTAAATCTCCAATACTTGCTGATTTAAGACGGCCGACTATAATTAATAGATGGATCAAAGAAATAAATACTTTTTCAAGCTTCTGAAACAGTGAAAGCCTTTCAATAACAGTCAGCTTCCCAAAGCCCCTTCATTCCAAGGCTATCTTAAGCATTTGATGGACAGCGAGAGCGACGTTTTCCAATCCCCCGTTTCCTGTTACGCTGTGGAAAATTAAATACGCCCCTTGAGACACATTTCATTCTTGGAAAAATAGTGGAGGGACACTCCTTTTTTTTTTTTCCTTTTTGAAAAACAAAGAAGAAGAAACGAAAGAGTTCCTGTTGAGATGCTCTTTCAGTTTTGTCGTGGCCACAGTGATTTTCTAAGTACTGTCAATAGGACGGGAAGGACTTTGAATGGAATGTACAAAGATTAGATTACCATTGCATCAATCTATTTTCCCAGTGGATCTCCTCGTTATGATTACACGTTTCGTTATTTCTCACGAGAAAACCAGCTGAAAACACCGCAGCATTAGTTGTTGTTTCTTCCACCTCCACTGTTTACACAACTGAGAGATCGACATTAAACGTTCGCGGCTTTTGTATTATGGTAAGGGGTTAGAATAAATCGGAACTGTGAATCAGCTTGATAAGTGCAACAACACATATTACACAAGTGTCAAAGTATGCATTTGTTATATTTCTTCTACATAGTAAAAGATGCCCAGGTTTTTTCAGAAAATGGAGTTAGAACAAACAAGATTTAAGGTCGTGACAATCATATAATAGATGATTGTATTAATTCACAGTGCAATCGATATAGCTCGCCATGCCATTATTGATAACGTAAAAGACATATCTGGTTAGTTATTTTGTTGAATTAAAATTCCAGTGTGATCCAGACATTTAATAAGCTATATTATCAGATTCCTTTTCGAGTTTTCCAAGCTCCAGTTGCTTCATTCAGCTGAGATCATACCATGCGACTGGCATGCTAATAGGCCCTGTAAAAAGGAATCTTTAGTCTGACGGGGTGCTTATACAGTGGCAGAAAACCTGGAGTCATTAGGTTTCATCTACAGGCGGGAAACCTCTTGAACGTGTCACTGTCAGCTGGTAAGGTGATTGAGAGCCGGAGAGAGACCTGATTAGACAGGCACCCATTGCTGACAATGCATGAACTGCCTGGCACGTCCAGAGAATGCCATTCATTCCCAGCTGTAGGACGCTAATAGTACGACTTACTGCTGATACCCAAAACCCAAAAAGGTTACTAAATGGGTTCTTAGTTTTGGTTTGCTTCAGAGATGAGAATTTCGGGTGTGACTCATTAATATCGGGGATACACTTGAGTTATTACCTGGACATTGTTTCTGAAAGAAAAATGCCTTGTTTTGGTGACTGAGTGAACGTTCGCTGGGTTTATCATGGATGGATAGACAGATAGATAGATAGACAGAGATAGATAGATAGATAAATAGATAGATAGATAGATAGATAGATAGATAGATAGATAGATAGATAGATAGATAGATAGATAGATAGATAGATAGATAGATAGATAGATAGATAGATAGATAGATAGATAGATAGATAGATAGATAGATAGATAGATAGATAGATAGATAGATAGATAGATAGATAGATAGATAGGTACTAAGATAGATAGATAGATAGATAGATAGATAGATAGATAGATAGATAGATAGATAGATAGATAGATAGATAGATAGATAGATAGATAGATAGATAGATAGATAAATAGATAGATAGATAGATAGATAGATAGATAGATAGATAGATAGATAGATAGATAGATAGATAGATAGATAGATAGATAGATAGATAGATAGATAGATAGATATATACCACATGACACAATAATTTCAAAATTTTTGGGGGACCGAATGGGATGATTTTTAAGTCTAATACAATACATCCCGTTCCAAAACAATTTTGAAAGTAACCATGCCCACTACATACACATAAAATTATTATACGCAAACATAATATGCACAGACACTTTCATTTACTACCTCATTGGATAATGGGGTATGCACACTTCCATGTATCAGATGCCTCCTGCCCTCTCTCTCTCTCTCTCTCCACACACACACATACATACACGCGCGCACACATATGTGCAAACAGCCAATTCTAATTTTTTTTTTTTTTTTGCTGGTGAAGATCAATCGATCGAAAGATTGATTTGTCTTCCTTTTCCTTTGTAATTTACTGCATTGTTCTTGTATTATTTCTTACGCTGGGCTTTTGCTACACACAACTTTTCTTTTTGCCATAATATGTGTCTTTCCTTCAAGCCTGGCTGCTACCCCATAGAGTTTATGTAGTTTTAATAAAATTTCGTACAAGTCATATAACCAGCAGTTTTACATAATTATGTACAAAGCCGCACGTCTAATTGCTTCACTATGCAGTTTTCATAGCAGTAATTATTCTAGTAGTTGACAAGTCACAGACAAAAATAGGCAAAGGCAAATTTGCACAAGAGAGAGATCATTATAACCCCAGCGGTCCTTGTAATTCATGGCTTACAGAAGGAAGAGTACCCTTTCCCTGGCACGAGATACCGGAGCATTGTCCCTAAGGTCAGTATCTTGAAGTGGTCAGGCTATAATGAGGACTGGACCGGACAACAGATTTGTTCACGGCTAGCCGTGATTCCCAGAGACACGTGGAGAATGATGGAACAGGGATATAGCTTTCTCAGGGAATACAGAAATCAATGACGTGCTCTAAAGAAAGGCCGGGACCTGTTCACCCTGGATGATCAGGGATTCCTTGGGAAGAGTATCAGTATTTCTGAGATCCGTCAAAGTCCGATTGTGACGTAATACTAATTCCTTCCGTACAAAAGCGATTCGTTTTCTGTCTCCGGGATACAGCGGTCGGAAGTGAGATAGGTGGGGCATTTCAGTGACACCTCGCAGCCTATCAATTTCCCCCCAAAAAACGTAATTATTATTTAGAAACTGTCGATTATAAACTGTTGCATTTTAACAATCGCTACTAAAACCGAAATTAATTATGTTGTCACCGTTTTTCTTAAGAATGGAGTAACTGTTTTTGACTACTTTTCAGGAAGGCAAAAAAATTCTTTTATTTTAGTACTACTGGGCTAGTGACGATGACATTTTGAAAGTTTGCTGTTCGATTAGATTTTCGGCTAGGGAGTCTAGAACCAAGATCATTAGATGTGGCTTCAAATGCAACTGAACATGTATAAAATTCGATTTTTTTGAATTTTTAATTGATTACAGCCTTACGTAACTGTGACGACATTTTGAAAACAAGAGAGAAATTGAATAAACTTTGAAAGAATTGCAACTGATGCTGAACGTCCACACTTAATTAATAAATAATGTAAGTGGATTCATAAAACTGCTTCAAAGGGTATTTTTTTAAATAACATCAATTAATGACCAGCAAATATCATAGACACCTCCTTTTCCTTCTGTGCAAACATAATAGGTGTCTGTATTAATTCACAGTGTAATCAATATATTTTCCCATGCCAGTATGTAAAGACATGTGTTTCGTTATTTTGTTGAATTAGAATTCCAATGTGGCCCAGACATTTTATACGTTTTTATATATATATATTTTTTTTACTCCTGAGACGTGGTGGGTTAACACTAAGCAAAACAATACAAAACACACACATTATGCCCTTAAAAATACAAATCGCCGGCCCCCCTCATGATATAGTAAAATTATGTATTCGCATTATTGCAGAGTAGGACTCCGTCTTACCAAATGTTTTACGTACTCCTTGAAGTTTTTTTTTTGTATTTTCCCCTGAGAATATAATAGTAATTCAATTCGCTACTTTAGTTGGTGCCATTGGTTAACCATTGTTCTATCTCCATTTTCTGAAAAACTGGAGATTAATTTAAAATGACTTGTAGAGGAGGTATAAGAAATGCACACTTTGACACTTGTTTAAAATGCGTTGTTTCGCATAACAAGCTGTTTCACAATTCCGATTTATTCTAACTCCTTTTTCATGTTAATACTAAAGCCGCAAATGCTTAACGTCGAATTTCTCAGTTATGCAAAAAGTGGAGTTGGAACTATCAAGAACTAAGTTCGTGAGATGCATACTTAAATAACTAAAAGTGCAAATAAGATAACGAATAATAATATAAGTATGTAAGGTCACACAGTTTGTTCCCCTTCAGGTAAAAGTAATTCCTTTGCACTAGTGCCTTTCATGATAGGGTCCGAGAAGTCGTACAACAATGCCATGACCAATGGAAGACATTTCGCCCAGGACTTTCACTGTTAACTTCAATCTCTAGCTTGTCCATCAAGCCACATTCCCACCACATCTGCAAAGGCTAACCATTAGTACAGCTATCCTAACTACTGTCCGGAATGGTTGCATCTTCCTCACCGTCGTCAAATCAGGTCGATATAGACGACTGGGTGTAACGTCCGCCCAGGCTATCAGTTGTGTAAATGAGGTATCGCGCATGTTAAACACAATGATGCGGCTGCGGGAATAGCGATACGCCCTGTCTGTGATGTTAGGGGAAATTATGGGATATCATTTCTACGATCCGTTTGTGGGTGGGTATGGCCAGAAGATTATATTACATTACAATACAAAGAATCGTCTTTGCATGTCACCATTTATTTCACTCTCTCTTTCTACGTTTCTTTCTCATCGTTTCTATCTCTCTCTCTCTCTCCTCTTCCCCCCCCCCCTTTTCTCATTCTCCGCGTCGGACTTACTCTATGACTGCCATTTAACAATTATGCTCTTTCGTTCGTTGCTCGAGCCATATAATCTGTATTTCATTCTTTCTCTTTGTTTGCGGCTCTTTCTGTGGTATCACTGTTTCCGTTTTGATGTGTTTCCTTAACTTCAATTATATCTACCATCGGTGAGAAAAAATGATCAGAACCACTCTGTCTTCAAAAGTAATAACATGAAATTGACTATTCGGGATTCTGTAATTGGTAAATAGGTCATGGCATTTTCAATAGGATCCAATGAAAAATCCTGTTGACATCAGTCCCCGATTCGGATACAAAAGAGAATGACCCTCTGGGATGAGATTGCCCAACTGGTCGGATTAACCATTTTCTTATATATATATATATATTTTTGAGTTTACATTGCTTCCTTATGAAACTTCTGATACAGCCTGGCGTGCTATCCCGTCATAAATCATTTCTTCTTTAGGGGCTAAGTCCATGATTCCATGGCAGGACATTGACTCCAAGGATACACGGCGATAACAAACAACACAAAAAATGTCACGCTCCCACAGCCCTTTCAAATCAAGCGCAAAATCCTGTGATTTTTGCTTCATTCAATCGTTATCATTTTGCATGATTTCCAAGCCTCATAGCTTTCCGTCGCTTTGTTTTAAATGCCGTTATAAAACCAAGTTGTCCGTAGAGACGAGCTTTCATTCGTTGAAATGTTTTGTCAATTACTCGGGTTTTCTGTCGCTTCCCTTGGCTGCAGTCCCGTTTTACTGCGTCTTCTTGTATGCAGAATCACATGCCGGCCATCATTTAGCGCTTTCTCGAAACGGTATTCTTTCTCTGCCTTTGTTTTGCTGCTTTGTCCTTGAAAACAATCGCGGTGGCCCTGGGCAATGGAAGCGGGTGTTTTGTTTTTCAGATATGTGTCAGTGCTTTCCATAGAATGATGGATCTGACCTTCTTGTACTCAGTGTTCTGTTTTTTTGTTTTTTTAATAATTTACTTTATCTCTCTATCTATCTATCTATCTATCTATCTATCTATCTATCTATCTATCTATCTATCTATCTATCTATCTATCTATCTATCTATCTATCTATTTATCTATCTATCTATCTATCTATCTTTCTTTCTTTCTTCCTATCTATCTATCTATCTATCTATCTATCTATCTATCTATCTATCTATCTATCTATCTATCTATCTATCTATCTATCTATCTATCTATCTATCTATCTGTCTGCCTGTCTGTCTGCCTGTCTGTCTGTCTAATTGCTAATCCAATTTTAAGTCGTTTCAGTTCGTCTGTTATTCCAGACTTTATTGAGATGTTTCCTTACCCTAAGTCCCATTGCAAAGCAATTGGCGGTGGTTGGGCGTATCTGCTGGACAAAGTACACTGCGGCGGGCAAGAACACCCCATGCCCTAACTGCACTAAATATGCAGGTGGCATTTATGAACTGGAAAGGTGGCACGTGTACAATCTGGCCAGCGGTTCTCCACGATCAGTCTAAACATTGTTTGAAATCCTCATTAATTAGCTCTGCACATGCCTGTTTCAAGTTTCGTATTTTTTTTTTTTAGTTTATTTGCAATGGAGAAAAACAGTATTAAGAACAAAATCCTGTGACCTTTATCATTTGAGTCCCATCCGACCAGGTTACACCAGCTGGTGTTTTCCCAACCGTTTCCTTTTCCTCCCGGAACGTGTATGTTTGCTCTCAGAGTTCAGTCCAACCTTTTTCCATCCAATCCCGCCCCCCTTTTGTATCTGTCTTTCCATCCTGTCATTGAGTTTCTGCTTTTGGTCCTCAGTCTCACATCAATGGTCGTGACATTTTGCTCACTGCGAACACGTTCGGGGGCAATGCTGGGACTTTGGCTCAAGGCACTTGGTCATTCGAAAAGTAGAAGAAATTGGCACTTTCACCAAATATGTACAGCGTTTTCCCCTCTCCCAACCCCCCACCCCCCCCCCTTCCCATCCCCAATCCCTCTGGGGGCAAGGTCACATTCATGTCACTCTCTCATTATTAGAAAGACGCAATTTTGTTTTGGGGCGTGTGGCTGTGTTTCTTTCTTTCTTTTTTTTTGGGGGGGGGGGCAGATTGGGAAAAAAAATAAGGTGGGGGGGGGGGTCTCAGAGTGAAACACGACTTGGAATGTATTCATTCATTCAGTGCATGACTCGGTGATCACAGATAACTGAATAGGCAAGCACATAATTCAAAGAACAGAACAAAAAGTAGATAATTTATATGTCTTTATGTAATAAAGTAAAGGCATTTAAAGTGAATAAACACATAGAAAAAAAAGTAATTATAGAAACTAGGAAAAAATATATAGAAAAAGATAAAAAGAATAAATAGGGGAAAACAAAGGAATACGCATGTAGATAAACAAGTAAATCAATTCATAGCTGTCTATGGGGGCTATCCTGGGGATCGGACCCAATTTGAATCTTTTGTATCCCAGAATTGTCAACTACTGAATTCTGCGTTGTCAGTGAGTGTTTTTCATTCTAACCAAACAGATTTGGTACTCGCCACTCGTCCCTTGATAGCTGTTTCTTATTGTAAAGTTTCCAAAACTGTGTAAGGCAAAGTCTGCATCAGTTATGGCCCCTTTCCAGACAGTAATTCAAAATTTGTGTAAGACGCGGTTTAAGTGTTCCGTTAACACATGCTATGTTCTGCCTATGTCCCGGGATAAAGTTTTGGAAAAACGTTCCAATTCAGTGATTGAGAAAAATGAAGCTTCAGTTATAGAAGATTTACATTTGTCCACCAAAACTATTATATTCCAGGGACAAGGATAATGTTACTCATGCAGCGGCATAAAAATACGCACTTTTAAAAATATCAAATCATAAATATACAATTTGTCATATTTATAGTAACGGCTGTTTCTACTTGAGCTTACGGTTATTAGCGTTTTGCGCTATGGTCGCGTAAGTATACGTACCTATCCCTGAACCCATCTTTATCCTCAACCCTAAATCGTATTGAATCCCTAACCCTGCTCCTTATCCTTTCAACCAGGGAACGGGAGGAAAACAAAAAGAAAATCTGAAAGAATAATTAATTAAGGCTGTTGATATGACTATTTCAGTAAGAGTCCTCTGCCTCTGGAGTCGCAAAAGGCTTCAAAATAATATGTAGCCGCCTACCCCTGAAGCAAAAAAAAAAAAAAAGACAAACTTGGGGATCGTACGCACAACTAACAACACTCTATATTAACACGAGCAACAAATAACATGATGGAGAAATATACGAGTAAAGTAAGGCATACCCATTTTCTAACAAATTTCCTGTGAAAATCACCTTGAAAAATATTGTTGACCAAAGAACTGAAACTGAAACTTAACTGTGTAAGCGGAGATACCACTGCTTGTTCTAGTGGCATGCCAAAGTAAGATAAAAGACAGTTTTAAAAGCATTTTTGTCTGGAAAAACGTTTCTCATGTCTGTTTATAAAGCTGTATTTCTTTACTTCTAGCTCACTGTGTACAGACACACACCTGTACCAGTATAATAAATGTGAAAACAAACTGCTAATTCCATCTATCCCACGTTGTTACTGGGTTTTTCAGCCAAATCTCTTTTGTTTTTTACGTGTTAACATGTTGTCTTGGTTTTCTTTCTCTTACTTTTTCTTATCCCTTAAAACCTTCTCTTAACTGTTGAACTTTTAAAAATAATATTATTGTCTTAACCTTTTTTACTTCTTAAAATCTTCTCTTACCCTTTTTACTTCTTAAAGTACAATTGTCTTAGTTTTTTTTACTTCTTAAAATAACTATTATCTTAACTTTTTTACTTCTTAAAATCTTATCTTAACCTCTTGGAAATTGTTTTAACTTTTTTACTTCCTAAAACATTGTCTTCACTTTTTTTTTGTTCGTAAAATGTCTCAACTTGTTTACTTCTTAAACAGTTGTTTCTGGAACCCCATGCAGCGAGATGATGTTGTTACTATCCAACTACGCTGACTTTGGTTGGGTTTCCCCCCCTGCTGTCTATTAATAGGCAGTTTTGAATCGTTTCACCACATTGTATTGGAAGAAGGAAAACATAGCCGAGTTTCTCATCATTTTGCCACTCGTGTAAAAATGCACCAAGTGTACAAAAACAAAGTGCACCTAGCTATGGATTTCTGACACGATAACAAAGTTGATATGTTTATGATTGTGTAACATTTAAACCCCCGTGAGAAAAAAACAAAAACAAACAAACAAAAAAAGATGTACTTTCATTTAAACGCTCTCTTGTGTCATCAAATGCCCACAAAATTGCCTTGAATGATAAATTTTATAACATGAAAGGCTTTCGTCCCTAGTTCTTGTTCCACATTCTTGCACAACTGAGAAATCCGACCAAAAACGTTAGCGGCTTTAGTTATTTAGGAGTTAGAATACATCGGAACTGTAAAACAGGTTGATATGTGCCACAATGCGTTTTAAACAAGTGTCAGAGTGGGCATTTGTCATACATCTTCTATATACTAAAAGATCTCTGGTTTTTCAGACAGCGGAGAGAGAACAAACAAGGACAAAGGTTGCCAAATATAACACTTGAAACAATTTGGTTGCTGTGTATACTATAGAATAAGTTGTTTATAATGTCTTTGTGCGTGGGTACGCTATTGAAGATAATTTGGTTTAACAATTGGTGTAAAATCTTGTAAAAAGAATTAATGTACTCACAGCATCATAATAAACTTTAACTATTTAGCTGTATGACATAATGTATTTAGGTTTAGTTATATGAGCGTAACTTTGATTTTGTGATACTTATGATAGTGCAGACCTAAATTAATTTTACATTATTCCTAAAAAAAAAATATGGACAATCTGTTAAAGTGAATGCACGTGCAAAAGCAATATCCGCAGGCAGGTGATATGACCTTGACCCGCGTCGTCTGGCAAAACAAACTAGGCAGAATCATAACAACCCGGTGTGTTTGCTGCTTGGATTTTACACGCAAGGAGAATCCATCCTTACGATTGAAGCATGAATGAAAACCCAAACTGCTATTTTAAAATTAGGCTCACAATTTTCTCACATTCTTGAATACATGTGTGGGTTCTCAAACTCCTTGTTAGCTAGTAACAGGCATCATATTTTTTGGAGACATTTTTGTTCATGTCCCACGAAATGCCAGCAATGAAATAGTAGGATGCCTATTTTAAAACCATGCATGTCTTCTGTAGCCTACCTGCACTTTCAGTCAACGACACGCACCTATAATGCATCCAAACTATTGACCATGGAAGTACGTCTGTAATAATACTTACTGTCCTCGTTCCATGGCAGGAAAGTTGAGCATGGTTCATAATTTTCACCAACATCTTCTTCAAAGTTCGCAACAATCCTGTTACACCAGAAATGGACTGAGTCAAATGCTCTCTACTGTAGTCACCCACCCGTATCCATTTCCAATCCGGGTGGCGCAAGCTTCCTTTCAGATTTCTTTGTCATTTTTCTTTCTTTTCCTCACCCCATCCACCGACGCTTGTCTTCCACTCTTTCTAGCCACAACTGTTGTTTACACCATACAAACAATATCGCCTTGCAATTGCTATGTTACAGCCTCACAAAAGCTTAAATCAACCAACCATAGCGAAAAAAAAAAAGACATCATTAAAGCTTTCACAATTACCAATATATCAAAGAGCCTCCCCCCGTCCCAAAGGCAATAAGCTCCATCAATACTGATATTATTGTGAGAAGCTATTGAGTGAGCATTGCTCCGTTGATGTGGAACTGATCAGCTGATATAAACACTCGCAAGTCAAGCAGACAGAGAGATAACAGCTCATACGATAAACACGTTATCAAGTTTGCCACCACAGTGCTGTGCTGAATACCTTTTTAAATCATCACATTATGATAACTTTGAGAAAAGCCTGACTTTTTCTTGTTTTGCATTTTAAACTAAGCTGTTCCCGACTTTAGTTCTCGTTTGTTCTATTGTCATTTTCTTAAAAAAAAACTGGAGGTATTTTAGTATGTAGAGGAGGTATAACAAAAACATTAGATGCACATTTTGACACTTGTTTAAAATGAGCTGTGGCATTTACCAACCTGACCCACAGTTCAGATGTATTATAACTCATTATTATAATACTAAAACCGCAAAACATTTAACGTCGAATTTCTCAGTTGTGCAAAAAAGTGGGGATGGAACAAATTAGAACTACGCCCTTTGTCAATGCATTAATATCGTCCGCAGTACTGTTGCCATGGTGTATTTACATTAAACAGAAACTGCCGGTCATGCAATAGGCCTTTTCCTACTTATTAGTTATTGTTATATAAAAATTAAAAATCTGCATTATTTTGTGCACTTATATTCTTGCTAACGATCGTCTACAGGTTGCCAAGGCATTATAATCTATCTCAGCATTGCTTAAAAATCACGAAGGTTTCATTTTGGAGTGCTCAGATTTGTTACCTTGTGAAAGGGAACAAAAATCGTTTCTCTCAAAGAAATAGCCTGTATCGAAACCTAGATATAGTTAGCACTGACACCAAAGAAATGGATAATTTATCAGCATTATTTTATTGTGTTATCTTAAAGCACATCTGAAAGCATAAATGATTCGAACCAACAAATTAGGGGTTTTGCTTATACCGAAAATACGTCTTTATCGAAGTCAGCCTACTGTGTAACCGTGAAATAACCATTACATCACTGTAGATACACATAGTATTATTCCATCACTGTCCTAGATTGAGGGACAAGGGCAGCAAGGACGTTAATGACACACATGACAGAGTTAGCACCCATTAATCAAAGGTTCACTGTTTCCCATCATTGGGAGTCGTGTAGACTCTAGTATAATCACAGACAAACAAAAGTAGCCTGTTAAACGGACAAAACAGACCACCGCTTATTCGTGACTCTTTGATGTTAAAATGGACTCGTTCGGGTATTTTCGGATATTTACAGAAGCTTTGGAAGCCAGAACATTTCCGGCTATCAGACAAGCACATTAGATTTCCATGTTCACCTGGTCAGTGAGTAAAGTCCAGATCCTCGCATGTTCTGGGCAGGGATTATGTCTCTAAGCTCAGTTGTGTACAAACTATGCTACCGGATATTTTAGGCTCTTTATTTCCTGATCTGGGTTCACCATAGGCCACCTCGTATAACACTAGAAGTTGATACCAAGGGTTCTGTTGCGGCATGCGCCTTTGTGAGACCTTTAATTTGGTGTGTTTAGTTTAATCTTATCGGGTTATTAATAACTGCAAACCCACACGGGAGTTATGGAGCCGACAAAGACTTTGTCTATTTGAAAGAGATGAGAAACATCCCCAACAGCAGCATTAACATCGCAACATTATAAAACAAGTAGTCATTCTATATCAAAAGTGGAATTGGGCTGGACATGTAGGGATATGAATGACAATAGGTGGATAAAACGGACAAGAGGACGACCAGGAAGACGACATAAAACAGAGGGGGAGGAACATTATGGATGAGGAAAACATCAGACAGAGTAGAATGGAAATCACTATAGGTGGGCTACATCTTGCAGCGTATGAACAACGCCTAAGTGAAAGATGAAATCATTTTAACAAAGGGACTCCCGGCTTATTATATAGCTTAGGTCCTCACCAAATCTAAACCTGGGGGCCAAAAGCATTAGGCTGAGGTCTCAGAGAAACGAAAGTACCTCATAAGTATATAAATCCGGCGCTGTTCACATCTCCACAACTCTATTACTTTCAAGTACAATGCTTTTACATTCGTTGTGCAGGCTTACAATATTGGCTAATTGAATACCGAAATTGACACAGTGCCTGTTTATCATGGCCTGCAGATTTGTACCAGGAACCGGGCGTCAATCTTTTCCTATATAATAACACAGTACAAAAGTAATATAGGCAATGGTCCCAAAGTAGTAAAATGTACAAAACATTTTGAAATCAAAAGTAAGTTTTGATCAGTGATTTTCTTTCAGCCACGGACAACATTAAAACCTGAGCTTGTTTCATAAAGGGGTGGTCGAGATGGCTGATGTAGGTCAAGGAAAGTTCTCTGTGCTGTAGCATGTTAAGCTATAGATAATGTGGCACTGACAAGTGAGAGGAGGTGAAAGTCCAATTATCTCTTCACACACTCCTATCTTTGAGGATGATCGCCCTGGGAACTGCATTCCCGGCACAGCCGTTAGACAGTAATTGTGTATTTCAGGTGAAAAAAAAACAACGTGTATAATTAAGGCTAGGACACATTCACACGTTTGCATTTTCTCAACTTAAATAGGTAGGACACAAATGCAAGTGAACGCATGGCCCGATACGGGTCTAATTTTGGACCATACTTGTTCACATCAGCAGCACAGATTCACACATGCTCTATTGTAAGAGGTGATTTTATAAAGAAGATACAAAAATTGCAGTTGTAGCCGGTAATTCATGGTTGTGGTCCTTTTGGAGAGGAACGGGCCAAAGTTGGAGTGGAGTCAATTCAATAATAGGGCTTTGAGTAAGGTACATCAGACAAAAAAATACATTAAATTCAAGTGGTAAATGACTAGTTATCTGACAGAACTCACAGCAACTGTCTGAAAGGGCCGCTTTAAAGGTAGGTTGTGGAAATTAAACCTGAGAGAGAAGGGCCTGGAATTTACTCTATTTACTCTTCGAAACCGGTATGTCAACTTGTTTTGAGCCTCTTGTTGATTCCCTTTTGCTACAGATCTATTTTTCTGTTTCTCTACAGCAGCCCTGCAATGACAGTGGCGCCATTAGTCCAAAACTGCCTTGTGGTGCGACAGAGAACAGTAATCGAGTGGAAAAAAAAACTAGCAGAAAAAAGGCGGCTCAGGTATGAGACTTTAGTAGCATCCGTGTGCGGTTGATCGGAGGCGCTCTCTGGGCGAGTTAGTCTCCATTCTTGATCTAAAACAACAACAACAACATACGCTGACTTTTTTTCCCCCTTGGCTTCATTTTCCAAAGTCTATGTCCGCCACTTGAGTTCCGTATCCGCTTAATTACTTCTCTACAGTCAAGATGGTGGTTTTGAAACAATTCTAGAGAGTAACAGTGGCTGATCAAAATAATGGCGAATAACTTCAAAAACAACAGCAACAATAATGAATTATAACACTCGCAGTAAACGAAGCGTCATGTTAGCTGATTTATTAAAGTGACAGTAGTAGTCATGGTGACGTATGACATGTGGTGTATATTGTTTTGATAATGGCATTGGTAGGCAACAGACGTTTAAGAGGTGGACTGAGGGACTCAACACGCTAGGCTCGGAACGGCACAATCAGCTACCGGTAAACAATTACCCCACCATTGCCTGTTTTCTTAGTAAATCCCTTAAGACCCTGTCGATCACAATAAGCTTCACCAGACACAGTCAGCTTCTGCCATTATTTCTTGGGTGTAAATTTTGCTGGCAGCAACTGACTCTGACGCTCCGTGTGTTGTATTATACCACCCATGTTATGATACTCCGCGAAAACTGCTTGGATTATCGTGGAACACTGTGCACGAATAACCTTTTAAGTTCAATTTCAGTTGTAACAAGTGTGACATGTAGTATAACCACAGCAAAGCTACAAATAACGCTGGGAACAATTATAACATTGCATGCTATGACAGAAAAATGAACGTGACGGTTTATTTCCATGTTCGTTGTAACCGGAGAACGGAGGCGTGGTGTAGCGCGTCCACTAGCGGCAGCAGCAACAGCCACGACCGGATATAATGGAGATTTCGTCCTGATTTCTCCTGGCTTCCACCTCCGCCCTACCTTGTCCGACGTCCACTCGACCCCCTCCCTGTCAGCGCCCATTGTTATCGGCTTTAATCACGCATATATTGGAGGTTCCCTATCCTGCACAGTGAGTCGAAGTTCCTGTGCTAAGTGATGTGTAATGTAAGCATGATAATGACTTAGCCCTGGAAAATGCTTGTTGAACAGCGAAACTTGAGCGGTGCCAACAATAATGTTCGCAGCGTAGCAGCGATTTCTAAAAAATCTACATACAATCGATGGCAGATAATAAAAGTCGAGTCTTGAACTGGTTTGTCACCCGGGCCAGTGGTTCTTTCATTGAATAGTAATCAAGTAACAACAACAACAAAAAAACAGTTGTTAATGGTTGAGTCTCGCATTGTTGTCAGGATATCAAAGGAGATGTGAAATGTTGTTGCCATTACTGTGAAGACACGTACACGTATTTCAATATAGGACTAGTCAAAAAGAAGACCGAAAGAGGGGGAAGAGAGAGAGAGAGAGAGAGAGAGAGAGAGAGAGAGAGAGCGAGAGAGAGAGAGAGAGAGAGAGAGAGAGAGAGAGAGAGAGAGAGATGGATCAAAAGAAAAAAAAATGAAGCAAAATGTAATTTAGTCTCAGTTTGTCACTACAGATATCCGTGTAAGCTTAGAATAATACCAATGCGCGATAGAGGTGCACAGGTCTGACGGGATAAAACATCAATACGCCAGTAGGTCTTTTTGATCTGATTCCACAGCCTTCTGCCTACCCACCTCCGTCTCTCCCTCCATCTTTCTTTCTCTCTCTCTATTTCACTCACACACACGCATTTTCTCTCTCTTTCTCTCTCTCTCTCTCTCGCTCGCCTCTTCACTCTCACTTCCTGTCTCTTCCCCTCTCCCTCTTTCACTCGCTCTCTCTCTCTATCTCTCTCTCTCTCTCTCTTTCTCATTCACTCTCACTCTCTCTCTCCCTCCCTCCTTTTCACGCTCACACTCTCTCTTTCTCATTCACTTTCACTCTCTCTTCCCCCCCTCCTTTTCACGCTCACACTCTCTCTCCCTCTCGTTCACTCTCACTGTCTCTTTCTCTATCGCGTTCACACACACACACACACACACTCTTTCCCACTCTCTCTCTCTCTCTCTCTCTCTCTAACGTTCTCTCTGGCTCTGGCAGTCTGTATCGTGACCGCAGTACAAACTCTTCCTGGGATCTCGCAAGACCCCTTGTTACCCAATCTTAAACAAACTGAAAAAAAAGGACAGATGATCCGGAAACCGAGGTGTGTAAACACAATATAACATTGACCAAGCCCGTGGAAGACTGAGAAAAAGAGGATGAGAGATGGGCGGCGGAGAAAGGAGACACAGGCAGACAGACAGACAGACAGACAGACAGACAGAGGGAGGGGGATAGATGCTGGATTACAGACAAAATGGAAAAAAAAGGACCAAAAAATTTACCTTGATATTGACGAGGAATAGAGAATCAATGTGGTCAGTGCTTGGGTTCATGGCCTACATTGTATCTCAAAGTAAGCTATAATTAAATGGGTGTGTGTATAGATGTTTATCTTACCACCGGGTATATGCCCAGGACAGTACATTTATACCTCGATTTTCGTTTCATCCTTGTAGTGTTGTTGTTTCTTCCTTGTAGTGTTGTTGTTTCTTCCTTGTAGTGTTGTTGTTTCATCCTTGTAGTGTTGTTGTTTCTTCCTTGTAGTGTTGTTGTTTCTTCCTTGTAGTGTTGTTGTTTCATCCTTGTAGTGTTGTTGTTTCATCCTTGTAGTGTTGTTGTTTCATCCTTGTAGTGTTGTTGTTTCATCCTTATAGTGTTGTTGTTTCTTCCTTGTAGTGTTGTTGTTTCATCCTTGTAGTGTTGTTGTTTCATCCTTGTAGTGTTGTTGTTTCATCCTTGTAGTGTTGTTGTTTCATCCTTGTAGTGTTGTTGTTTCATCCTTGTAGTGTTGTTGTTTCATCCTTGTAGTGTTGTGGTTTCATCCTTGAAGTGTTGTTGTTTCTTCCTTGTAGTGTTGTTGTTTCATCCTTGTAGTGTTGTTGTTTCATCCTTGTAGTGTTGTTGTTTCATCCTTATAGTGTTGTTGTTTCTTCCTTGTAGTGTTGTTGTTTCATCCTTGAAGTGTTGTTGTTTCATCCTTGTAGTGTTGTTGTTTCATCCTTGTAGTGTTGTTGTTTCATCCTTATAGTGTTGTTGTTTCATCCTTGTAGTGTTGTTGTTTCATCCTTGAAGTGTTGTTGTTTCATCCTTGTAGTGTTGTTGTTTCATCCTTGTAGTGTTGTTGTTTCATCCTTGTAGTGTTGTTGTTTCATCCTTATAGTGTTGTTGTTTCATCCTTGTAGTGTTGTTGTTTCATCCTTGAAGTGTTGTTGTTTCATCCTTGTAGTGTTGTTGTTTCATCCTTGTAGTGTTGTTGTTTCATCCTTGAAGTGTTGTTGTTTCATCCTTGTAGTGTTGTTGTTTCATCCTTGTAGTGTTGTTGTTTCATCCTTGAAGTGTTGTTGTTTCTTCCTGGCTCCTCTTGGTTTTCACCTTCTTGTTTTTCTTTAGCTCGGAGTGGTAAGAAAAAGTCCTTAGGTGGGGCGAGACAGATGACGATCTTCAAAGAAAAGTGGATTCTTTCATTAGATGTTTCGGCCTTTAACCTCCCGACATAACTATTCTAGAACCCCGGCCACACCGAGGCCATGACTCCCGGTGTTCGTGATCCCACCGTTTTATTTTTCTGTGTCGCCAGGTATTTTCTTTGGGTTTGAACCGGTACCGCTGTTTGGTGCAGGTGTCTTATCCAGTCTGCCGATACTGCCACTGGTCATGTGGTATCATTTTAGGCTAAATGATTTTAGTTTTCATTTCCTTTACACCAAATCCAGCAGGAAGAATTTTCCGCTGTTATTGCTATTTCCTTAACTCTTTGTGTGCCAGACAAAGATCCATCGGTTCTTCCGCTGGTCACGTTTGTGCCAATCACCGATGTATCGGCACACAAGTTAGAATGCTCGGCTATTTTGTTTCGGGAAGAGAAAGAAAGTCGCCTTTTAGGTACTAGATGTTGCTGTAGGTAGTCATCATTCATCTCGCCGAGTGTTTTTTTTTCCTGTATTGGCAAACATGGAAGTATACATTGCACACAAAGAGTAAAGGGTACTAGTAATTTTTCGGAGACTTAAAATTCAGTTTTTTTTTCAGAAAAGAGTACATTGCTGGTCCGACAAATCCCCTTGCTCCCCTGAGAATAGATCGTTTGATCCCTCAAGAGTCTATCATCATTTATAATTGAGACCAGTAAATAACTAGTTTGGTGGATGAACTACTAATTAAATTTTTGTAATGTGCTTGGATGTAGTTATGTTGCTAGGTAATAAAACTATAACTTATGTATTCAGTATGTAGTGCCAAGGTCTCATGTGAGCATAATGGCGATAATGTTTTCTTCCAGAATGCATTTGAAGACTAAGCCGAGTCTTTCTTACTTGAAAAATAAGCTTAAGCCGTGTTTTCATGTGTACGGAAATGGCAACGGAAACGGAGACGTGAAAAATCCTTCAAATGGTGAAAAGAAATAGTATTTAATTGTGTGCGGAAACGGCTTTATCGTACACATGACAACATTCTTTCTATTTCACTATTTGAAGGGGTTTTTAACACTTCCGTTTCCGTGCACATGGTAACTCACCCTAACTCAACAAAAGTGATTTTAGCGTTTGTTACCCCTCCCATACCTTCCCCATGTACAAGCTTGGCAATAATGCCGTCAGGACCAAAATACAAGGAAAAAGCTCAGAATGAAATGTCACAGGTCCAGACAGTCCGATAACAAAAGGTTGAATTATTTAAAGTTTTAGATCAAATCAAGACACTCGTCGAAAGTCTGATCAAATTACAGTGCTAAATCCCTAGTGGATTGCCCAGAGCAGGTGGCGCGTGAGTACTGAATAGTGTACAGAACAAAAATAATGAAATAATGCACCGGCTGGTTTCTCCAAAGGTTCCAGCACTTCACACAGTACGGGCCATGAATGATGTAGACAGACAAACAGCGGTACTCTATGTGATTACAGCGTTATGTGACAGACTGTGATAATGAAAAGCTGAATTATATAGATTTTGAAAAGAACAGTTTAAAAAAAGAGCAAAAACAGACAGACAGAAACATTGGTGGTAAAAATAGTGAATGTGATACATAAAAAGAGTATTATTATGTATCATGGTGAGCCTGGAACTGAGAGACTAAGGTTTATTTATTATTCCTATTACTTTTTTCTTTCAAACACACACACACACAAAAAACAACAACACACACTCGGGAATGGCTGTTCTAGTAACCTGCTAAATGAAATAAACGTTAAAACAGCGAGGTGAGGGGGGATGGGGTTGGGGGGGGGGGTGTTCAATACATTGTACAGCATTGTCCATTTGATTTGGCTTTGCTTGGGTGTGAACATCACCACTACATTTAGCATTCATCATAATTTTTCGGCAAACTTTATCGTAAACTTAATCTTGATTTTCTTTATCACTTCTGTGAATTTACTTCAGTGACTCGTTTTACCGGTTGATAATGAGATTGCTATTTTATTTTACACCGGCTGTCTCTTCACCGCCGTGGCTATAATAATGTTATCATGTAACTATTATAGCTGATACAATTTTCCAGGTGTACAGCGGAAAGTGTGAACTTACAAGATCCAGGACGACCTTGGTTCTTATTTGTTCTAACTCCACTTCGAGCACGTCTGAGAACGTCCACCTTAAATGTTTCCGGCTTTAGTATTATAATAAGGAGTTAGAATAAATCGGAACTGTGAGACAACTTGATATGTGCCCAAACGCATTTTGAACAAGTGTCAAAGTGTGCATTATTTTGTTATACTTCTTCTACATACGAAAAGATCTCCAGTTTTTTCAGAAAATGGAGATAGAACAAACAAGCAGGAAAGTCCTGGCATGTACAGTATTGGAACTGAAGGGGAAGGAGAAAAAGGGAGAGATAGACTGAGTGTGAAGGGAAAGAGGAAGAGTAAAAGGAAGGGGCAACACAGAATAGAACAAAACAGGAATGAACTCGTGGAAAACGTGCTATAAAAACGAGGCTATCCGGGGGAAAAAATGCAACAGGATAAAATTGTCTCCCCGTCCTAGGGCTATGTTCCCCGTGCAGGATCGATAGGTATCGAAACGAATCAATCAAAATGGAGATTGTCGAACGAATTAACGCTCAATTCAGGTTCCGCCTGGGATGGCAGGATAAGACTGAAAAAAAACTTTTAATCAATATATCGATTAAGCTCAAACGTGATCGGCATTGTTTGAACTTTATTTTTATGCCGCTATTCTGAGATCAGATCTCTAGTTAAATTTGATATTATTGTTTTAGCTCTATTTCTGTCTTTCGCACATCACGATTCAAACCCGATAGGCTCTCTTTTTGCAGTTTTGTCATTGTTCTCCGAAGACAGCGTCAGCACTTCTTAAATTTCCTTTATCGAACCTGATCTATTGAATCAGCGAGAGCCAATGGACGCAAAATGCTCTGACGTCATTCTCCTGGGGCTCACAGCGTGCGAAGCTAGTGTGAACCGCAGCATAAAAACTCTTTGATTTCATACAGTGAAAGATGCGCTTTCAAACTTCATGTCAAAAAAAAAAAAGGCAATTAAAACACTATTATAATGCAATGAGCATCCAGCTCGCACTTTCTGAGGTACTCAAAACTTGGAGAGGTGGCACAGGCAAAAACATGGGATTTGATGTTCACATGAGCAAAAACATTCGGACACACACATACACAAATAATACAGACAGTTATAGAAGCCCAGGAAGTACGCGCGCACACATGCACAACTTAAACATAAATGTTTGACAGGTACTCATACTGCAATATTTCCTAATTCAGTTCATAGACAGAATTATGTGTGCAACAACAACAACAACAGAAAACGGGTCAATTGTGATAGCATTATATTACATGTCACCAATTATAACAATAGACATGACAAAATTATGATTCCTGTGTTTTACTCAGTCTCACACCACCAACGGGTTTACCTGTCAAGTAATTAATCAACATAAGTCCAGCCTGCCATTATAATGGAACTGCAGCTTTAATTGTGCGATGTCAAACACTCATTATTCAATCTGAATGAAAACTAAATCGATAAAAATCCCACAGGGATTATGAATTACCACATGTATTTCAAGCAATGTAGGCCTTTAAGGCCTTTAACGAGTTTGAAATATTATAATTCAAATCATGCTTTAGATTGTTATCTCTCATTTCAAATCTGGCTCTTCACACTGTCTTTATCTGTAGACAGAAATTTCTAAGCAATTTATTAAACCAGGGTCATGCACTGTTATTTCATTCTCTCAACTGGTATACCATTTCGAGCCACGCAATGTCATAAACAAAAAAATGAATATGAAAACTGGACCATAATTATTCTATTATCATGTGATATTTGTAATCGTATATTATATCTTGTGATATTGTAATGATTAATTGGCCCGCTGATTCGCGGAATACATAGATGTGATTTTTGAAGATGAGTTTCGATCACCAATGTATAAACTTAGGCTCAGAATGAAATTTCCTGTTATATTTTTTAATTCTACTCGAAGTAAATGCTTCTTTAATTTTCGGGCTGAAAATGTCGGAACGCCTTCCTGTGTTCAACTCAGTGGTGGCTCAAAATCTGCGAACGTATTAAAAACATAGCAAACTTCAAGACCCTTTAAAATATGCCCACGTGCCTCTTTATGTCCTTGTGATATTTTGCAGAAGTTAAGGGTCAGCCGTTAAAAACCCGTTCATAATTACATTGGAGGCCTTACTTCCTTTACAATATGATTCCGCACTGTGGGATTCAGTTTCAACCAGGTCATCCAGGACAATCATTAGTACGAAAACATCAGTTTCGTGTCCTACTTCCCCCAAGCGACAATTCTCCTGGCAACGCGTATTTCAACGAGTTGTGTCTTGCACAGCATAAGTTTGCTTCTTTCCACTCTGACGTCCATCACGGGGAAAAGGCCGAAAGTGCATAAAAAATGTGTGTATGTGTGTCTGTTTTTCAAATATCATGCATTTCTTTCTTGTATGGACATATACAAAGTTCTCCTCCTGTTGGAATAAGAAAAAAACAACATATCCGCATTCCTCATAATTCTATAATTCGTCCCATTTTGAAAGCCAACGTTCGAAAAATCTATCGTGTTTTTCTTGAAATCGTGTTTGACGGACATCCGGTTTTCTTACTTCCTTTCTTCATCTTTTTTTTCCAGCTTTCTGTTTGCATTCACCATCATTTCCTCGTTGCTCTTTTACACCCCCTTCACTTTATACTTCAACAAAAACTGTGTAAAGAAGAAATTGGCAAAGACACAGGGCATAAACAGGAAAGAAAACTGTGCTACAATTCGTGATGCCAGAGGTCAGCTCAACCAGGAATGTTCAAGAAAACTATGACTCAGAGAAGGATGGAATAAAAAAAGAAACCCAAGATGCCATTTAGACAGAAAGTCGAGTCACCTTACCCTGGGAAAAACTTAAATTAATTTTAAAAAAAAAAGAAGAAGAAATAAACAGTTCACATATCTATTGCAAGATGCGTCTCAGGCCAGGCGCAAAAAGGCGACTTGCTACCATTTTGCAGTCGTGTCTGACTTTGATACCCCGTTGCCTCTATAATTAGCACTCTATACTAAGCCGATGTGTGCCACAGGTGTGCACCTTCATTCATTCTCCTGGATTAAAAAAAAAAAATGCAACACAACTGAGGTGCATGTGTGCACTTAGGCTCAGATGCTTCAGTATTTGTTGTGTGTATGTGTGATGATGTTAGCGAAGTAGAGCAAGGGATGCGGTTGTTACTGATCCCTTCCTATCATAATTTGCTCCCACTGTCGTCAGTGTGTCAGAATCATTTGTCTCTATCATTTTCCCATCTCATCATTAATCTAGAAAGATGAGATCCGCCCCCCCCCCCCCCCCAATACCACCTTTACTCATTTTCCGGACTTGGACATTTCTGCTTATTGTGATCTCTTCCATCTCTTCAATCTGACAGCCATCATCTTTCCTAGTTTCTAGCTGGTTTTCGTACAGAATTGGGTCAGTATTATTCTTTTTAAAACAGCCTGATTTCAATCATGTAAATGAGAATACGAGGATAAGAACGAATGTTTCAGTTTCATAAAATGATAAGTCAGTCACACTTTATTGTCTCTTGAAGGAAATTCGCTTTCACGGAGGAGCCTTTTAAGAGAGCACATAGTTACATGGTACACATATCATACGTATTGTTATATAAACATACCATAGCTCAGTAACAGGTATAACACATGAAGTAACATAGCACGGAACCTTAGTAAAAAGTGGCACACATCTAGCTATACCCTCTTGTTGAAGCGAATTGCGGATGATAAAAACCAAATAAATGAGTACATTATTATATCTCATATGATCACTGTTTAGAAGACGGACCAAAACAGACAATTTTGATCTTATCTAAAATAACATTATCCTGGCTGCATCAGATGGACTTTTTTTTTTTTTTAGAACCATTTCATTCCAGTAAAAAACGTTATGTAAATATTGCGTATAAACATGGCATTTGGTTTGGGGAACTAGCGATTTACCTTTGGCATGATATTTTGCTGCTGCTTCTCATTCTTTTCTTATTGTATCCAAATTGAAGGACTTAATGGTGTTATTGCTTGATGACCTTTTCCACCAGTGGAATGGCCATATTTTGTCATTTTACCGCAGTCCTTGAAATGCCAAGAATTTTCCCGCTAAGCTGACAATGAAACACATCGCCCGCTTGGGAAAGTGTGCAGGGCCGTCTCTAAGATGGGCACATTGGGTTATTCCCCGGGGGGCCTATTGCTTTGCCCAAGGGCCCATGATGATATGGTGGAGGGGGTGGGTGGAAAATTGGTGGAGGAGATTCAGATCGGAAGCGACACAGTGCAGTGATTTTGCTGTACTATCATGACGCGGATTAACATAGCTGGTTCGATTTTTAATGATGACATACTACAAATTTAAACATCAGTGAAATTGCAAATTAAAGTTCCTGGCTTCACTTTCACACGTGCACATATTCCCAGGCTCTTGTGTGTGTTTACGTGTGTGCGGGTGCGTGTTTGGGGGGTGGGGGGGGGGGGTTCTCCAGGAGTCTTCAGGAAATACGGAAAGAGGGACCGCGTAAACCATTGTGCAGTGACTTGGAGCGGGTGGCTGGTGGACGTTTCTGGTAGTGTCTCCTTTTGTCCTTTCATTCTGTTACATTCTGTCTATCGTCTTGCTTTCTTCCTACCACAATGTGACCGGTATCATGTAGATGGTGCTTTCTCCAATCTCAAATTCAAGCAGTGATTTGGATCACCTCATCAGTTCTGACAAACCATAAGGAGATTGTGAACGCAACCCAAATCAATCAACTTTAAAGACAAAATACTTTTTATTAAAATGGGTGTAATTTTTATTCGACAGTTTTGCTTCTTCAAAAGCTTGGAAAATTCTCGGTGTTTGAACCATCTCCCACAATGATTTTCTGCCATATGTCCACTTCCACTTAAAGAGAACAATTTCATCATTGTATCTGATACACATTCCAGGCGTGTTTATTATTAAATTTTGTGACATTGCAATTAAGCGAGTTATAAACTCAATAAAAAACAAGAATGAATCAGTTCAAGCTGCGTGTTTGAACTTTTCTGTTCACTTTTATTTCAGATCAACCAGATGATCTTCCTGAAGCCTAAATACTTTAAGTACCTAAGTACGCCCCTTCTCGTCCAAGGGACATTTTCTACCCCTTAAAGCAAGAGTGTTACTTGAATGCTGAACGGCACTAGGATACCGGGTCGAGAGTAGACCGAGTGGTCGAACACCGCCGACTCATTACTGTCCTTCTACAGACTGAGAGTGCTTGAAAAAAAAACAACCCAGAAAACTCATGCCGAATAGATTCTCAACTGGTTCCCTAGCAATTCGCTTAGGCTAATGTCTCAGAGCTCAGTGGTAGGAGGAAGCTGGTCGGAATGCATAATCGCTACCCAGAATTGATCGTACAAAACTTGAGTATTGCAAGTAGCATCATTACGACATTATTCATGGTCGCTATTTTGCCAGTTTGTTTTAAAGTGCATTCATTATAATGACATAAACCTGCATTGCCAATTTTTAGTCTCAAGAGTGCTTTCACTCACCCTTCTCACATTCACCCCCCTCCCTTCCCACCACCGCTACCCCCTCCTATTTCAATGCCGTACCTTTCATTTGGTCGATAAACTTAATCATTTTCCTATCGGTCGCAGTAAGATAAACCAGCAATAAGAAACTACACTGAATGGAATATCCAATTCGTCTGGGACCTAAATGTCTGAGATAACCCGTGACTAGTGCAGATAGGTGACTGCCATACGAAGCGTCTTTTGCCGAATGGTCTCAGTGCGGCTAAGGGCACCACCCTATTCAAGACGGGCATAATTAGATCTGGCGCAGGCAGGCTGACGATCTGTCAATCGATACTATAGTATCAGTTAGAGCCTCTATTTGTACTTAAGATCGCTGATTTCCTTATCTCCCCCCCCCCCACCCCACCCGCCCCTCTTCTGAAGCCTGCAGACCAACCGCTTCCTTGAAACAAAATCCTGTAATATAAAGACCTTCACGAAATCCATTGTGAAAAAAAACTAAGAAGACAGCTCAAACCCCAGTGGGTATGCGTGAATATAATTCAATATGGCACGAGAGAACAAAAAGCTCTCGGTTTTGTAACTTCCTCTATCCAACAAAGACCCCTCGCTGTGACATCAGTGGTTGAGCTAGGATGGTTTAATCAATAGAAGCCCCGATAGGATCACCGTGTAGAACAATCTATATAACAGAGACAAGAGTTCCTACAAAGTGAGGTCTCTAATGATTTCGCCATGCCTCACGCCTGTATGAACAGAGAAAAACAACAGACTACAGAAAAATCTCAAAGTCCCAGTGGTCCAATTCCTAACGCCGGCGTGACTACGCAATAAGTCCCTAAGGGAGGTTTCTTCAGGAGCTTAGCTTATTACGACAGAGAAAGTAAAGTATTTAAACTACCTTATGTCGCGCTAAGTTACCTTTTCGGAACTCTTCACTCCACAAGGGCAACCTATAATACCAGATCCCATTTTGTATTATGCAATCGAAGCAATTCCGTTGATGGCGAAATAACGAATTCATATTAATTCGCAGATATCAGAAATTTCAAGAACAGAGTCAGCAAGTGTGATCTTGTAATGATGCAGAAAAGAACGAGTTTGTTTAGCTCTTTATTTTAGGAGTTTTCGCTGCCTTTGCCATTTACACCTCATTTTTCTTCTTTTTTATTTTCCTTGTTCCTGTTTCTGTGTGTTTTTGTGGTAGGGATGAGTTTTTTTTTTTTTTTAGAATTTTGCCCAGACAGCGGCTTTGTTCGGCCTGCTCTTCTCGGCTTTTAACCGTCAAGGTATCTCTAACGTGTGCAGTGTGCACACAGACCTTCCGAATTTTTCTTCCTTATCCGATAAGACTAGGTGCTCTATCCTACCTGGCATAGGATCGAGGATAGACATTTTTTTCCGAGGCAAAAAAATTCTAACATGCCTGCACCGACCGGGGATCGAACCCGGTACCTTCGAAATGAAAGACGAGCACCATGCCTTTAGATCAAAGATTATCTCGTGAGAAAGAAAGTACCAACAATGCTGCTTCACCATTACTGCAGCTAAGGCCAGTCCCAAATTGGAAATCTGCTCTAGAACATTACTTCACGTTTCTCATACATCAGCCCTTAATCAGCTGGAAGGGAGCAGCTCTTAATTAACAACTAGTCAGGGATTTGAGGAAGGAAATACTACTAGATGTTCGTTTTTAAGCATGCTTTTGTTTGTTGTGGCTCCGAAAATTGTTGCTTCAAAAATCAAACAAAAAATAAAAGTATTTAATTTTGATTTGGAAACGGATGTTTCATTACCTTTTTTTTTTTCCTTTGGTGATTTACCAAAAGCAAAACCGAACACACCAGTTAACTCAATGACATAATGTGTAATTTTAATTTTGAGGTATTAGTTGTTATGCCTTTTTGTTTCCTGTTTGAAAACATTGTAAATAGCCTGCTCTAGTGTGATGGCAATAGCTCAGTCAGCATTACTCTGCGTACAACTGGTGCAAAATGAAGCCAAAAGAAAGGTGGAGCCGCGTCAGCCGGAACCATTTCATTCAAGGTGCTACACATTCAATCTGCGTCACTTGAATTGGTTCCGTGGGTGGCCAAGGACTCTATAATCAACTTTGCAGCCATGGACCCTCAGAAAGGATTAGGTTTCCAAACTTAGATCGTAATTTCCTGGCTTAACTCGGAAACTGACTCAATAAAGACAATAGCGTCATTTCTTTTTCATTTTAATTTTCAGACAACCTTTTTTTTTTTTTTCGCAATTCTTGGATGTTGGGTATACTTGAGAGGAATTTCGACAAAGTTTGCGACTTATCCTGTAAGATTTTCTGGTTATTTGCCTCAGCTCTAGTGGGATAATTGGTTTTGGATAGAAGTGAAGAAAAAGAAACAACAGTAATGATTTTAATTGTAGAACTGTCACGACCTGAGACAAAAATCCCCTAGTTTTCAAGTCTGAGATAAAAATATCAGTAAGTTATAAAGACAAGGACAGGAGCTGACGACAGGAGCGTGCAGCCAGCAAGGCGTAAAATGAAAACCATTAGGACGAGGAAGAATTGAACGAACTCTATTCGGTTACCGAGGTTTAATATTTCATTGGTGAGTTTGTGAGCAAAATGCTTGAAGCAAAATAGACAAAACGTAGGCTGGAAATTGGGTATTCCAAAAACCTATTGCAATCTTTGTCTATGCTATGGCTACGCAGGTCTAAAGAAATTTTATTGAAACTGAGAGATAACTAATTCTGTATTTTGATCAGTATTGTCAGCTGCCAAAGGCGGGGAAAGGGACAAAAGCTATGAAAATGCCCCACAGTTTTGGAGGGCTTGACTCACCTGTACCAAAGCTGCCAAGAACATTCGTGAAGAAGGTGAGAGAAAGCAATTAGGAGACAAATTTGGGCAGCTGGCACTACATTTCTCAGGTCTGACACTGACTGGGTTCACAGTCAGGGCAAGGCATAAAATTGAGTGAAAACAAACATGTAAGTAACAACAGTTTAACTGAACAAATTCCGTGGTTTTCGCACGATTGGTAGGTCGAAATTACCTTCTGGGTAAACAGGGAAAGAAATCTCCCTTGATATAATTGGTTTCATGTTTCATTTCGTATTTACAGGTATAGATGTACATAATTATTAACCGTTTCTGGATTTAGTTACAGTGAATAGAGAAGACGAACAAACAGATGACAAAATATTCAGCATAGTTTTGTCTTAGCTTTGCCCAGATTGGACGATGGGCATGCTTAATTTTGTATACATTGCCAATCAAATTCTTCGCATTGCTTTAAGAGTGGGGGGGGGGGGGGGGAGTTGCGAATCAGGATATCATTGACATAATCAGTGCCATGGTTTCTTAATTAATTCAGCATTTGGGTTATCGTCAATCAAACACGTATTGGTGCAGAACCAGATTTATGCACACATAATGATTTACCACTGTTTTATAAGTTCACACGTCTTTGCTGCCTATTTTCTTCATTTGCTCGGTTCTAAACCGTTGCTTTGAAGCAGAAAAAGATTTTATTTAGTCATACTGAGCTTTCATTAAAACGTCACACAGGGAACTGTTTCCAAATTGCAGGGGAAAAACACTTTTATGAGCTACAAAGCTTTACCCAGAACAATAAAAAGGAAACATAGTGTCACCAAAGACACTAGAAAAAATGAGACACGTCTTTCTTCGCGCTGATCGTGGGCAGGGCCCATGACGCATTGCATGAGATGAATGCTAGTTATAATGATAAATTAATGATGCAAATTTGCTACAGTACTGCTGCGAACAAAACATAGGACAAAATAGCCAGAGTTTTTCCACAGCGATTGAAGTTAACATTACAAAATAAGTGACGTCAATCATGGCCTACAGTAAACAAAATTCAATATTGTTCCCTATTTAGCTTTGTAAAAAACTGCATTGTTCATCACTTCCGCGCATCCGCCGCTAGGTGGCTGTGCGAAATCTGTGCCCGCTAATCGCGCTAGCTGTCTCATCTTATTGTTAAGAACTGGCTGCAATAGGCTCCACCACCATATGTTCAACAAGTTTAAAATAGGAACATCTGCCATATGTGAGTGCAGCCAGTCTCCTCAAAAACACGGAGCATATATTGCAGAACTGCACACTCTTCTCAGCACTTCGAGAATCGTATTGGCCCCACCCACCGACCTGAATATCAAACTCTATGGTGTTCTGCCAGAACTGCAGAAAACCGTAGATTTTGTTAAAAGAACAAATTCTGCAGATTTAGATTGGTGAACGAAAGAAGAAGAAGAATCTTATTGTTTCTAGTATCTTTGGTGTTACTACATCAATTATGAGCTTTGCTTCGCAGTAGGGGAAATGAACGAGTGGACATTATAGACCGTAAAGCTACTCTTTGTTACTTGAATGTTTGTTTGGCAATCTCTAGTAAGTCCAAGTACGACAGGCTGGAGTATTTACTGAACTGAGTTTGAAGGAAGAGAAACAGGTGTGAAGGCCAAGGTCTTTCCCAGAGAAAATATCTTTTATAACCGTTATGCCTGTGGCATACGTGCATTCATTTAATGGATATCTGGATAATCGTGACATCACGTACAAATGCTGTACAGGCTTTATGGAAAAATGTTTAATACTGGCACTACTACCTGACGTATCCAAGCGGAGTTTTGAGCACCCCCTTTCATACATCCCATACATAATTCATTAACTCCCATTTCGTTTAGCTTCCAGTTATACATTTTAATAAGAGTCCAAATTTAAGCCTGTCCTATTATTGGCCTCTTTCATTTGATGTAAGAAAATTAATTGCATACCTGACGTATTTCTTTTCGATTTTGTTGCAAAGGTTCAGCTCGTGACATTGTGGAATTGTTAGGCCTGTTTAGATGAGGGTGAAAATTTATTACGAAGCATTTTTTTGTCATCCGCCAACTATTTTTGTAACAACCACGGTCAATTATAAGAGTATTTCGCAAAGTTTTGCGTTCGGAACAAATAGAATTATAATAATAATAATGACAGAAATTCTCAAATTAGTTTTCAATTCTTTTGCCGTTTTTGTTGTTGTTGTTGTTGTTGTTTTACCCGACGAAAGATGCAATATCCGATTCTTGCAATTTTTTTA